>OY776117.1:98268543-98868543 GCA_963675035.1 Allygus modestus
GTATTAGGATATATATCTATGTATTGCAAATTCGCTAAGTACGCAGGTTTGCTACTACGGGGGTATTTTTTTGTGGTACGTTTTAAAGACAAGTTATCTCGAGCCTGAGGTATGGTTGTTAAACCCCTTGCAGTTTTGTAGCCAACAAATCAAAGGCAAGTACAATTTCAATACAAAGTGTCAATGAGGTGTTTGGTTATAACTCATTATAATAGAATTGTCTTCCGATGACATCTGTGTGCGCATTATAAAACTTGAAAATACGTCCATCTTACTAAAAGTTTCAATTATCCTATCTCATAAATCAGTTGTGGTACCAACAATGTCGTAACTCTCTTTTCGGATCGCCATGTATTTTTTGAATTTTGAATCGATTATTTCCTTTTTTCTTAAAAATATACGACCGATTAAGCTAACAAATATAAAAATACAAACAAATATAATACGATAATACGAGACCCGGCACGGAAATACCACATCGAATTTACCACATCGAATTTATTTTAAATTTAAAGAGTTTAAATGTAAAACCTAAACACTTACTTTATTCATAATCATAATTGGATGAAGCGAGCGAAGCCAGTTGAATCCTTCATATTCGTGTTTTAGTCACTCTCTTGTTACGCTAACTCCTTTTTAACGGTTTAATGAATTGCTTTGAAATTTTTAGGGCAGCTCTTAATCGTAAAAAGGGTGGTAATAAACTATAATTGGATTACTATTTTAGTATATTTATATTTTTTAATTTTCCGAAAATATTCAGATGTGTCTTGGGTTGGGTAGTAGGTGATAAGCAAACAGTCGCTCAACTGATTTTGCAGTCAAACAGACTACGGCCGGATGTTGACAATAGCAGCTAACCAATACAAAACAACTGATGTCGTCTGTACTCTGTGGTCTCCTGGCCGGTCAGTTCAGTGTTCAGTAGTTTAGTTAATGGCGTTTGCGAATAAATGAGTTTTGAATCAAGAATTTTTAATAGAATCATTCCACATTTATTCGTTTTAAAACAATCAATATTATGTAATCAGTATTATAGTAAAAGTACCTATACGATGTAATGGAAGTTGTAGGCCATATGGAAAGGCTACGCAGTCTGTGTCTACTCGGTTACGACTTAAACCTATGTAAGGTACGGTACGATGTAAACTATGGTTCAATAGATCTAGAGCTTTGAAAAATTCTGATAGCCTATCACACGAAAATTCCAAACTGCCTCCTTTAACAATAGAATGGGTTGATTTTTAAGATAAAATTTTCATAAAGTAGTACGGTAAGATTGCGTTAGCTCTATTACTTGTCAGTGGCGTATTCATTTAGGATTCTTTATTTGCGGTGGATAGGATTTGGCCTTACCTACATCTCACTCTTTCTCCCGTTTTTCACTTGTATTTTTGAAATTTCAGGGGGATATTCCCCCCTGGATACGCCACTGTTACATGTTGGTTATTGTTTATGAACAATTTAGTTAGGCCTAGGCGTAGTCTAATGTTATACATATCTCATTATTATGACTTTCTTATTGCTTGAATAACTTAGGTCATGACTTTGACACTAAAAGAAACTGTAAAATGTAAAAAAAATCAATCCTAGCCAACAACAATACTAAAGTCACCAAACAGCCTGAGGCTAATGTATCGTTGTTCTATGCCTACGCTGTGGGTTAAAATTGTTACTTAAAACTTTATAGGGCCTATTTCAATAAGAGATATATATTTCTAACCTACTACATTTCAATTTATTTAAGCGCCTAGGTAGGTTATTCATAGGTTAGTTATAGTAAACATAGTTTCATATTAAACTTTTCATCATTTGTGATTCTGACAATAAATTAAAAGAGGAGATTCTTAACTTTCATTTTTATATAAAAAAATTACCTCGTAGGTAGCTGTAACGGATCAATATAGCCTAATTGTAGTTATAATTTGAACACAATTTTGTGTGTGAGACTTGTAACTGCTGATATCTTGTATTCAAAAATCGTAGTGTCAGTAATTTTGGTTAAATCGGAAGTGTTTGGTGCCATTGGTAAAACGCCATTAGTCGTTCTTGTTTTTCGTAACTATTATTTTGTTTAAATCAGCTGTCAGGTCATGTGCTCAAATAACATTTTGGTTTTTGGCAAAACTCAAATTTTGTTTTTCAAATCATATATTGTATAAAGTCATAAAAACAGTCATAGGTTAGTGTTATCCTAACATAGTTTCATAGCTATATTCATTTGCAATTTTTACATTACATTATTGTTTGATAATAAGGAAGGCATGGCAGATTCTTGAAAGTATTGACTACAGTTATGCCTTAGTAGGTTAAAAGTAAGTGAGCTTTAAAGACTTACTCAAATTTTTGCCCATAGCCTACTTTGGTAACCCCAGGGCTCTGAGCCGGAAATATCCCACCCCTCAGAGCCCTGGGGTTACCCCTATTATATTCTCTTAAACTTAACTCTATTCAAAGACAAATTTTAAACAATGGTTATTCTGAGAGGTATGTTTGTATGTTGTAGTAGTTCCTTTTCAGGGTGTATAAATTTTAGTTATTCACCTAATTTACTAGACTCTACTACGAACTGGGATGTGTAGACCATTTGAAGTATTAATGTGGGCCTAGGTGAGGTTTGGTAAGTTACTTGTAGTCAATTAATCTGCGACACGTTACAAATATGATAATGTTTCTTTAGATTTCAACCAACGAGAATACTTTCACATTTGGCCTAGGTCTTACCAGATACTGTACTAGCTTTTTCCCTGGCAATAATCTGACCCATAATTATTGCCTGATTCTCAAAAGTGACATTGACTGAAGTTGTGCATTGGTAGGCCAGAAGTAAGTGGGCTTTAAAGACTTGTTCAAATATATGCCTATTGCCTATAGCCTATTTACATCCACTTAAAATTAACAATACAGAATTCAAAGACAAATTGTTTACACAATGACTATTCTGACAGGAATGTTAATGTGGTAACTAGTTATTTTTCAGGGCGAATAAATTTTGCTTCTTCACCTAATATAGGCCTACTAGATTCAACAATAAACTGGCATGTGGTATGCTGGTCGAAGTATTAATGTTGGCCTAGGTGAGGTTAGGTAAGTTATTTTTAATTAATTAATCCGGCACCTATACTGCCTATTATGGTGGTATTATAAATCCTCGCTTCATCCTATTACGGGACATAGGAGCGTGCACCTAGTATATATAAAAAAAATACCACAGAACGGATAGCAATTAAATTTGGAACATACCTTCCTCTTGGGTCTTAGGTGCTCACTAAGAAAGGGTTTTAAGAAATTCCCATAGGGCTCAGCCCAACAGAGAGTCAAAGTTCCAATCCTGTGTTATTCTTATGGACATTCACTTTAAGTTTGAGCTGATGAAAATACAAACAGCTGATCTTGATTCGTAGTAGTTCCAAGGGCTAACCACAGAATGCATAACATACAACTGTCATAGTTGTTGTAAATCATTCGCGGGGAGAAGCCTGCGGGTAACATCTAGATATCAATATTTGTGAAAGGATCGCCATTTTTAACAGCAAACCCTCAAAGTGAGGGTTTACAAACACAAATTTATACTATTTATTTCACTCAATATAGGGGGTTTTAAATCTAACATCCAACAATTGTTTTGATCATAATTCTAATAGTATAATAATAACTGTGCAACGTAAACATGTAACTAAGCAAATTCACACATCGTTCAATACAAAATGAAGAAACAATAAAGCTAACATTATGTACGAAGGTACGAATAGCCAAACATTCGTGTTCAAATCAAATCAAATCAAAAAACTCTTTATTCAACCAGTACAATTAGTACAAAGAATGGTGTCAAAGGTACAAAACAAATTTATCTTAATTACTCAGTAATGTTAAAATAATAATAACACCTTCAAAATAACATTTATCTCCCAGCCTCAAAACCCTTTCAATTTCAGAATTCCTGAATAATCAGAATTCATCAAGGGAGTATAAAACTTTAGCAGTGACCAACTGTTTCACTTTGTTTCGAAAAATTTCAAACTTATTTATGTCTTTTATTTGTTGAGGTAGTGAATTAAAGAATTTTATTCCATTGAAGGTTGGAGTTTTTGTGAAAAGTTTTGTCCTGTATGCCATTGTCAATAAATCATTTTTGTTCCTTGTATTATAATTATGGATTTGACTATGTTTAAAAAATGTTTCCAAGTTTTTCTTTACATGTGAAACTGTTTCAAGTATATATAAACCATAAACTGTAATTATTCCCAGAGTAGCAAAATGCTCTCTGCAAGAAGTCTCAGGACTTAAATTTAACATAATACGAACTGCTGATTTCTGTAGTTTCAAGATTTTATCTAAGTTATTTTTTGTGGTTGAACCATAAATGGCAATTCCATAAGCTAAATGAGAATGGATGTTTGAATAGTAAATCATTTTCATTGCATCCATGTCTAAAAAATGTTGCAATTTTCTCAGAGAAAAAATGCCAGAAGAAATTTTGTTACAAACTTTATTAACATGTAAATTCCAATTTAAATGGTTATCTAGATGCAATCCTAAAAACTTGGTTTCACTTGATATTTCAAGTTCCTCATCCATAATATTAATACTATTAAACTTTGGACGATTCTGTGGGTTATAAAACTCCATAATTACTGTTTTAGAACAATTAAGCAAAAGATTACTCTCAGCCAAACAATTTTTGATATTTTGTATTATTAAATTTGTTGATTGATTAATTACATTTTTGTCTTTGCTGGAAACTGAAAAACTGATGTCATCAGCATAAGTACAAAAATTTGATCTATAATGGATGTTATTTTGAGGCTCAGGCAGTCCTCCCAGATAGCAAATAAAAAGGAAAGGACCCAAAACTGAACCTTGTGGAACAGAGTATTTAACTGTTCTAAAGGAAGATTTTGCAGTTTCTATAAACTTTGTTTTATCATTTGTGTATGTTATGGACACATACTGTCGACGCCCAACCAAATAAGAGCTTAGCCAGTTCAGTGCTGTATCCTTAATTCCATATTGTGATAATGATTGAATAAGCGTTGAGTGGCAGACACTGTCAAAGGCCTTGCTCAGGTCCAAAAAAGCACCGACAGTTGTCTCTCCTTTATCTAAAGCTTCTATTACAGATTCTATAAATTCAATGGATGCTGTTAAGGTGGATCTTCCTGATCTAAACCCATGTTGATGATCACTAAGGAGTTCATTGTTTTCAAAAAAAGTTAATAATTGTTCAAGATAACATTTTTCAAATATTTTTGAAATTGATGATTGGACAGAAACTGGTCTGTAGTTCGATACGTCTGAAAAACTCCCTTTTTTATGTATTGGAACAATTTTAGATATTTTTAACTCATTAGGGTATATACCGGTTATAAAAGAAGCATTTATTACATGGGTTAAAGGCTTTAAAAGGGCATATTTTGCATCTTTAACCAGCTTAATTGGGGTTTCATCGCAGCCTGATGATAATTTTGATTTACAAGACGTTATATGTTTTAGGACTTCATTTTCAGTAATTTGTTTAAGACGAAAAGAAGTTTGTAAATTAGTGGAAGGTTTTGAGGCTGTTACATAACCACTCCTTGCAATATTTGGTAACACTGTTTCTTCAACCATATCTGAGAAGTAATTATTAAATATGTTGCTCACCGTAACTTGATCATTTTGTATTATATTATCTGTTGCTAAATAAATTTGATTGTTCTTATAACTAAGCCTACTTGTGGTTTCTGATTTGACAATATCCCAAACCGTTTTTACAACATTTTGTGAGGTTCTGATTTTGTTATCAAAGAATCTTTTCTTTTTATTAAAAACCAGTTTTTTATATCTCTTTTTGTGTTCATTAATTGTTATTTTTCCTGATTCAGTCTTCCTTAAAAGTTTTACTAAATATATTAAGTTTTCCCTCTCAGATTTTATTTCATCATCTACCCACTTTGTTTTCCCAGTTCTAATACGGGACCGTACTCTAGGAAAATGTTTATCAAAGTAGTATAGTAATGTTGTGTAAAATTCATTAAATTTATTTTCCGGTTTAGCAAAATACATATTTTCCCATGTTTCATTTTTTAAATCTATTATAAAGTTGTCAGTATTATTTTTGTTAAATTTACGACCTATTTTATTTAATTGCCCATTCAAATTTGAACTTTTTTGTTTACTTTTATACGTTATTTCAAACAATTGACCGTCATGGTCTGAAAGAGCTGTTATTAGACCTGATGCACTGAAACGATTTTGGTCTAGGTTAGTTAGGAAATTGTCAATTCCAGATTCTGAATAAGCTGTGACCCTAGTTGAAATTTTTATTGTATAACACATACCGTACATACTTAACATATTCCTAAATTCTTGCTCATTTCTCCCACCTTCATCCAAAACATTTATATTAATATCCCCCCCTATGATGATATCTTCACCCAACCTAATCAAATCCTCAGTAAGAAGCGATAACTTATGAATAAAAACATTAGCAATTAATGAAGGTGTTCTATAAACTCCAGCTAAAATAAATTTTGTGCTCTCTACTTTAACTTCAATTATACATAATTCAAAGATTTTTTCTTCATTCAAATTATTTTTCAAATTAATATTCTTAATGTTTATGATATTGTCAGCAGCAAAAATTAGTACTCCACCACCTCGGTGCCTACTTTCTCTACAATAATAAGCTACAATTCTATATCCATTAATTTTTATTTTTTCTATTTCATAGCTAAATAACTTGTGTTCTGTCAAAACAACAAGATCAGGTCTTAATTCTTCCAAAGTAATAATTAGTGGGTCAAGCCTAGTTTTCAAATCTTGAATATTTTGGTGAAAAATACTACATTTTTTTATTTTGTTATTTTTAGTTCCTACAAAATTTAATTGATCAACTAAATACTGAGGGTTGGCAGATACATGATCCTTGTCAATGTGGTCTAGTTTAAATGTACAGATGGACTATAAGCTAGAGAAGAACTCAATTCACAAATAGGTAGATTTACATTATTCTTGAGGTTAGACACTTTGCTCTGCTTTTCCACTAACACCACTGGCACTGATTTCACCACCCCACTATAGCTGAGACAACCAGGAACCACCATGGGGCTCACTGTACTAGCAGGAATTGTAGACCTGGTCTCCCGCAGTTTCTCTTCCGAGCATTGATTGTTAGAACTCTCGGCCAGTGATGGAGGCGTAGAATGATGGTCGTTGTTTGTAGAAACCTTGACAGCAGCATGCTCAATAGTGGACCGGAGTTGTCTCAGAAATTCAGGAAAATAGAGGCCATTCCACAGTTTTCTTCTTGCAAAAGGTTGGTCTTGCGCTATTACATAAATGATTGCCTCTGTCTCCTGCTGCAGTTTCGTGATATTTCTTGCAAAATGTTGTAGTTCTATATGGTCCCGAACACAACCCATAGGAGAGCAAACTAATATTTTAAGCTTTTTCTTCTTGAAATCTTTACTAAGCTGTTCAAAAGCTTCATCATACCCTTCTGTGGTTGGTTTCTCATAATAATGATCTTTAGTAATGAGGCTGTAGATTTTTGAACCATTATTCAGTGCCTGATGTGCCAATCTGGTATCAACCAAATCAGAAGTTTTTGGTCTGCCAAATTTTTTCCGAAACACGACCGCAACACCTGCTGTCATGTTCCGTTCATGGTTAAGGTCATTTGAAATGGTGTGAGCAAAGGCAAGAGCTGGATTATCCTTATTGCTATTAATGACTTCCCACATGTCGGCCTCTATCACACTTACTGAGCTCTGAGTGCTGGATAGGGGATGCTGCAGTTGTGCACTAATAATTGATTGAATATGACAAGTGGTCTGTTCTCTGTGCCCCTTCTTCACTATCAGCTGCTCAATCAGTTTTGCCACATGCTTTTTCCCTCTTTTGTTGATGTGAAGCCCATGGTTTGTGTGGTAATTGCGCTGTAAAGTCCATAAATCCAGTAATTTCACATGTGAATTTGAATAGGCGAGACCTCGAATGAAATCATTTATGAGACAAATCAATTTGCTATTTGCACTATTCTCTAACAAATCATACCGGTAGGGTACAGTAGCTAAAATTACATTAGTGTGTTTCATCTTAGCAACATGGGCCCTGAAAGTTTCTTTGAGCCTCTCTAACTGCTCTGTACACCCACCTCTTAACATGTTATATGAAATATTGTTCCCACCACCAATTATTACAATATAGTCATTATCTGAGAACTGATGAATATCTTTCAAATTTTCAATCTTTTTTAAAACTTCTTCTACAGGAGCTCCTGGCTGGACATAGCTTGAGACACTATGACATTCATCAATTAGGTTAGACAGATAAAAACCGAGGTCCCGTCCCTGGCTGTCAGAACTCAATATAACTCTTGGTCTAATAGCAGTATTATTATGATCTTCCATAGATTTTTTCCCAGCAATATTTTTGTCTTTTGGTTTATTAAGTTCAAACTCATCAATAGCATAATTCTTCAACTTAAGACCATTTTCAAGATCTGTAATTTTATTTAGATACAATTCAATGTTGCTCTCAAGAACCATAATCCTTTTTTGTAGCTCTTCATTAATTGTATACAGTTCTTCACTTTTAAGTTGTAACTCTGTTGCTCTTTCTCCAATAGTCTTCTGTCTTTCTTTACTGTTGTAGTTATTCAGCTTAATCAGACCAACTATTAGCTCTTCAGTTATTGTTGTTCTATTATTGAGAATGTACGCGATACAAGACCGTTTCCTAACTAGATCTACTTCAGTTAGTTTAATATTTTCAAGCTTATCAATACCAATAGTGTTACTGTCCATAATGTCCTGCAATAAACTTTCAATTGCAAATATAACATAAACTCCACAATCATATGTGTTAATTTGCTTTTCACAGTTCAGCACTTTGAGTTCAGGTGGGTTTTGATCGAGGTGTAAATAAGTTGAAAGTTTACTTAAGATTACTTCAGCATGTGGAAGGTTAATGTTTTCAAAAGAGTCATAATAGTAAAAACAATTTCTTTCTTTGTTATAGTACAACATGCTCCAATGAGATCCCTCGGTGTTGGTCAATGTATCAGCATTATTTATTGGTATAATCAAGTGATTTATGTTTGATAGATCTAGTTTAAGGTAATCTCTATAGCTATCAACAGTCTTCACAGCATGACTGATCAAAGGCTCAATAATTAAAAAGGAGGACTTTGTGGCTAGATTTCTATTTAATACCTCAAAATATTGGTGCAGACTTTCATCTGATAACCACTCTTTGCTTAAAATTTCAGCACAAATACCTATGACATTAGTGTCTATATCCGTCTGTACCATAACAGGTGTTAGTGATTGGACTTCGGTCTGTGTCATGATTGGAGTTGCCGATTTTAATTCAGAAGTTGTTTTTAGGGTTTCTAAAGAAATTGCACTATTATCAGTGAGTGAACTGTCACTAAAACTGTCAATATCATCATTTGTTTTAATACTTTTTTTGTAGAGAAATTTAGATTAAAATCTTCGACTTTAAAAGGCAATTTTTTTTCTTTTATGTAAGCACTCAATGCCTTTTTTGATCGCAACACCTTACCACCAGGTGATGTTACATAAATATCTATTTTCCCAGCATTTAAACCATTCTTCCTAACTCTTTCTTCTTTTTTCCAACCCTTTGGGATTAAATTATTTTTGACTTCATTGTTTGGTACCTTTTCCATGACTAACAGACTGATAATAATTTACTTTTATTTTATATAAATATATTTCAAGACATAAAAATATATATATATATATATACAATCTTATATTTAAACAAATGACAGGAACAGGTAGAACTGTTCAATCTGCAGTGAGCCAGACGTTTAAACAACTGGATAAACAACACGAAAGAGGTAACGTGTTTCTTACTGCGTAAACACTGTTGTTTGGACTATTCGAATTGTAAAGGGTAAACTTAAACAAAACTATACTAGACAGTTTCAAGCTTCTACGTCTTTGTGATGTAAGGTAGTAAAATAATCATTGCCTTTGCTCTTCCGGCAGGACAATGTCTTTTGTGGAGTTATAGATTTAGATATTAACAGACAAGTCATAAACATACTAATAATCATAAAGCTATTCTATTCACTTCACAGCCTTGAAATCGATCACTATAAAATGATCAAGAAACCAGTAAAAGATAAGATTAATAGCTTTTGTGGTTATAAAACTACGTCATATTGAGTGTGTGACATCATTAAATCGGACTCTCTGTAATTTAAATTTACTATAAAGTTAACTGTTAACAAACGTTGTAGTTAGATTATCATTACAGAGTGTCGGACTTTATATCCAAAAAGGAAATTACTTTACACGCGAATCACATGAGAACTCAACTTGACACCTGACATAATAAAAGAAGAATAATAAACAAATTAGGAGACCAGTAGGCGCGTTAGTCATTACTCGTCACATCAATATGGATAAGTAGTAGGCCTATTCAATTTAATAGACAACTATTGTAGGGAAAACTATTGAATGAATCTAAGAATCGTTCTAAAATAATTATTCCCACGTGAACGCATTTAAGTTGCAATCGCTCAGCAGAGACATTCGTGCCACAATGTCACCAAACTCTTTATAATTCGTTAGGTGCGTTATTAGGATTAAATCAAATATCAAACTACACAATAATAGCCGAAATCTACTTATTTATCTGTTAAATTAGAGATTCGTAAATACGTTTGTATTTAAAACTAGTATTTATTTAACGCTCCTTAACGTCCTCCTAACCAACATGAGGCCATATGACAATCATTTATGCCTCGCCATTTATACAACTCCGCTTAACTATTTACTTTAAGACACCAAAGAAAAAAGAAAAAGTGGTCGTATAATTTATTTTAAGGTTACACCGCCATTAGAGACGATACAAAAGGAATAAATAAACCACAATACCCCCGTCACAGCAAACCTGTATAATCAGCGAATTTCCAATGAATATATAACATAACACATTATAACACTTAACAGGATTCATAAGAAATGTATTCACAAACAAGCGATATTTAAAATATTAATTATCCTCCATAAGAATAACATTGAGGATGAGTACGCAGGTTTGCTGCAACAAGGCACACAAAATAATGGGTTTTTATGCAAATATCAATAGAACTCATCTTAGTGAAGTCACATACCAAGTTTCATCCATATACATTCATAAATAAGCGATATATAACATTTTAAGTATTTTCCATAAGAATAACATGGGGACCAAGTACCTAGGTTTGCTGCTACAGGAGCCATAGGCGAAAAATTGTTTTTTTGTGCAAACAACAATAAACCATAACCAGATCAAGCCATATACCAAATTTCGCCAGTTTATGTTCACAAATAAGCGAGATATACAATTTTTCTTTTTCTCCATAAGAGTAACATTAGACAACGTACTGTGTTTAGCATTTTCAATATCTCGGTAACCAATTGACGTAGAGCAATGATCAAAATACCAAATTGTTTGTTTTTTTAAGCTGAATTGAATGGTATAAATTAAAATTTAATTTAAATTAAAATTAAATGTAAAAACCCCAAAAAACACATTTTTTGGGTACAAAACCCCCCAAAAACCCCCCTTCGGATGGTGCGATTCATCTGCTTTTCGAACTCGTTCAAATCAATGGTACTTTACACATTTGTACCAAATTTCATTAAGATCGGACCTTTTTTACGAGAGTTATAATGCTTACGGACATATATATATATAAATACATATATAAAAATTTGAACGAATGGTGTTTTTGGCATCTGGGGACCTCAAAATGAAAAGTTATCATGGTCTCGGGCTTAAGTCTTACCATGAGACCTACGGTATTAGCTTCTTCCCTATAGGGGAAATTCGCTAAAAACAAAACACAACAAACCACAAAACTGTTAGGGTCTATCACTTGATTTGCGTGACGTCTTTGAACATAAATGTAAATAAATCTTTATAATGAATTATTCGGGGCCGGCTTAGTATTTTAGAAACGCTTAAAACGTGTATAATATGTAACTAGAGTACCCCGTGCAGCGCAATGCGCCACTTGCTTGCTTTCCTCATAATAAGGAGGACTTCATATTGAATTTATTCGTTTTTAATAAATCTGAAAATTATGAAAGATTAGTGAAGGGGGATTGGGATCAAAATATTTTTTAGTATGACTAAATTATCAGCTGATATTTAAAAGTATGCCATAGTAACCTTCAAAACAAATAGTAATCAGCTGATAATAATTATCAGGCGGTTTAAATATAATTTTACGAAAACACTTGTGTTAATTTCTATAATTTGAATACACTATACAAAATAAAAATTGTAATGATAGTATTTCTAATGTTTTAGAATTTAATCGAAAAGATAAAATCAGATATTAATTTGTTTTCAATGTCTGATGACACATGTAGAGGTAGTTACAAATAAAACGAGATCGTACGCAGCACGCTGACGTGAGGGAAGTGAATTTCAGCATTAAAACCTTAAAAAGATCAAATAAAGGGTTTAAACTAAAACTGGTTACGTTTTTTTTTTTTTTTTTATGGAAATATGTTATTCTTTTGGCTGTTCATCAGAACAGCCCAAATAACAACGATATTAAGATAAAACGATAAAATAAAACGATATTAAGATATGAAAAACAGCCTTTTCCAGTGTAAAATCCCCATTAGACAACGTACTGTATTTTGACAATTAACATTTTATTTAATAACTCGGTAATTACTTGTGCTAGAATGATGAGGGAGGGCTTAAAATCTTTGGATATTTACGAAAAATACTTTCATGTGCAATAAGTGTACATTCGGCGCTTTTCTGACTCTTTTTGGGCCCAAAAACTCGTAATTTGAAAACTTAAAATCCCCAAAAAAGGAGGTTAGAGTTTTCCGATTGTTTTCCCAACGAACTTGTCTAACTGACTATAAAAAGGAACGTTTCTAGCAAATTTGAAGTAAATCGGATAAAAATTGCGACCGCTAGAGTGCGAACACACACACACACACACACACACACACACACACACACACACACACACACACACACACACACACACACACACACACACACACACACACACACACATATATATAAAGATATACCTTTTATATATATATAAAGATATATATATAAAACTTTTTAGAGACCCCTCATAACGTGTTCAGGGGGTCACGTTGGGAACTTTTATGGTGGTCCCGGGCTTAAGTCTCACCAAGCGGGTCATGCTAATCGTTCACTTTTCCATAGGAAATTCACTAATTAGCTGTCCATTAGTATGGTCAGGCTAGCTGTCATAAACTTTTGGCCCGTGTGTACTTAGGTCACTGTAATAAGTATATCTTTAAGTCACCCCCAAAGAGGATACCCATAATTGCCTCAAAATGAATCTACACATATTTCTGAACAAAATGAGCCATGTGGGAGTAAAATCTGTTGGGTAAATCGAACAGAATGACTGTTTTTGTTCTATTTCTAAAAAATTGGCAAAAACAATAAAATAAGGGTAACAAAAAGCCAAGTCAACAAGATCTTTTTCCAATGTCTAATGACACATCTAGAGATAGTTACAAAAAAATGAGACATATACCGGTATCAAGTAAATCGGTCCATTAGAAGGTCAGGGTCGCTGTCTTTAGTTTTGGCAAAAGTTGTTTAGTATATAAGAAAGATGACACTAAGAAAAATATCATTAACATATACATAGGAGAAAAAGAAAGAGTTTTTTTTTTTGCTGCATTATTCTTTGGCAAACCAAATGAACCCTCTTACTTAATGAACATGTTTTTAAGTAATCATCTGATGTAAAGAAACTTCCTCCATAAGATTAACATGAGAACTTTAAGAGCCACTGGGGCAAAGCCCATTGACGATATGTTAGTTTGGATGAGTACATATCCAAGCATAATTTAAACCTGTCATTCAAAAAAAGAATCATGCAAATCGACCCAGTAGAACAGTCAGGGTCTCTGTCTTTAGTTTTGACAAAAGTTGTTTAATATATAGGCTATTTTAAAAAGGAGACTAATATTTAATATTTTATTAAATAATTCCCCAAATATAAAGGGATGGAATTAACGATCAATATTACTTCCTTTAGTTTGTCTACGAATGTGTCGTTCTTACCGCTTACCGCAAAACGCAAGGATAATTAAAATCTGACGTTTAAAATGTACCGATAATATTTATTTGGTAATGTCAGAAATTGTGTAATTTACAGCTGGAAAAATATATATACTGGAGTCCTAATGGCTCGCGTGTTAGGAAAAGCTAAACTTGTCACAGATGGGGTGGCTCCAAATGACAATAATGCAAGTTCTTTCTCCTAAGGCATCAGTGTAAAGTTAACCAAAACTGGCCAGTGAGTGTAACATAAGGGCAGTCAGAAATTTAGGTTAATAACAATGTTGACTACTCTAATTTTGGAAACAACCAAATAACTAAGATTGTATAATCGATTCACAGGCACACCTAGCCTATAGTTTTATTTACGTAAACAATTTTATACAAAACATATGATGTGGCAATACAGTCTAGACAAGACTTTGTCAATAAGTAACTGTCTCGCCAAACAATAATCGCGTTGTTTACTGTCGATCACCATACCACAGAACCGACAGTAACGTTGTAGCTTCGTTAACTACATGCTTGATTCAAATGTATGATAAGTCGTTTGAAAAAAATAAAAATAAGTCAAAAGTAGGTGTTAGTATTACACATTGTGCACAACACTCTATCAGCAATAAATTGAGAAAGTTTCATACAGCACCGCGTAACTTTAGCAAATATGTTTGAAATAAACAGTTATACGATTACTAAACGCAATCCGTGTTAAATAAAAATACAAAAACATTAATACCCAGGTGAAAATTAATCAAATAATAATTCAACGTTTTATTCGTGATGTCTACCTCCTAAATCGAATAGGCTGAATATAACTGGGTACTATCCTACATCTGATGTCGATAGCAAGTACGATGGGTGACTCGAGTTCCATCTTGGTATTGACAACGGATTTAGGTTAAATAGTACCTGATAAGGGTTATTCCACGGACATAGGATTTTCGTGTATCTGTGTTTATTCGTTACTAAGCTGTTATATAATAACGGTTCACTGATATTGAGATTTAACAGTGAGTTGCCTTTTCAGTGGTTATTCAATCTCTTACCTCCGGGATATTTATCTTAAGATATTATAAAATATATATAATGTAGGATATTTTATTTAAGGTTACAAGTCATAAACAGGTTTGAATGTTTCGCGTTATTGTAAAGTATATAATTTAATAGAAGGGATGGTTCTGAATGCAATTAAGTTTACGGTTACCAATTATCAGAGCTGCCTCGAGGCGATTAGGGTCCTGAGGCAAAAATGCTGTGGAGCTCCAGAATCCCCTATTTTACTATGTTGGCTATATGTTTTATTTCGGCCGGGGGCCCCCAGAATTCAGGGCTTGAGGCAAAGTGCCC
The DNA here is from genome assembly GCA_963675035.1 of Allygus modestus. Taxonomy (NCBI): domain Eukaryota; kingdom Metazoa; phylum Arthropoda; class Insecta; order Hemiptera; family Cicadellidae; genus Allygus; species Allygus modestus. The sequence goes on from OY776117.1 coordinate 98,283,976, forward strand.
CCGTTGCCCCCCCCCCCCTCATGGCCGCCCTGCCAATAATTGTTGAAATATTCATGCAATGATTCGTTAAGTAAAAATAATAACGTCGTCAGTCAACCCAAGTGTTTTACACATACTATTTTTTTTAATACATTTCTAAATTAGTGTATTAATAACATAGCTGTCCCTCGTGTACAGTATGAAACCAAATTAGTTCGTCAAAAGTGTCATTCAGTGACAACTAAAATTAAAACAGTTAAAACTCCAGTCATAAATCTTGTGTTAAGAGCCTCAAACTGACGTAATATTGTATCCCGCGTGTAACATTACGGGACTGCGGCACTGCAGTCTTATCAACTTAGGTAGTGTTCTGGTCTGAGCGGGCTGTGCGCCCCCAGTGTGTGATAGCAGACTACGACAGTCCCGGGAATGAGGACATTTCCATAGTGACTCTAAATAATAGGCGATTTAGTTCAATCACAATACATTATAGGCATTAAGATTTCGAAAAATTACGAATAAATACAAAAGATCATAAAGTTACGAATTGCCATACTAAAAGTTGTTCATTGATAACCACTAGCGGCTATTACCGAGCTAAAACAAACACACTGCACGCCTGACTGAGCAATAAACATTTACATGTCGGCCGCAAAACGATAAAATGATAATGACAGCGCATAAAGCGGACGTCATAAACCAGCAATCATATCCCTTGCCACTGTTAGTAATTAACTATTACGGTTACATTTTTTTAGCCGTATCCTGAGAAATCTTACCACATGCTGAATCTTACCGTGGATTATACCAGGATGACTAAAATAAAAGGGAAAACTAAGTTCAATCAAATATTTCGTTTTTATCCATATCTTCTCGTTTAATACTTTAGTTCCTAAATGAAATAGTTTATTAGTGGCAGACCTGCGATCTTTCAAAAGTGCGTTTTATCTTTATAAATTATAATCTGAAGCAATAAATAATCAAAGAGTAAAATATTTATTTAATTTCAATAAGCAGTTTGTCTATGTTAAAAGTAATCTATATATGTTAAAAGTAAGGCGGACTTGACATTTATTGTAATTTTTTTTAATAAACGTCACTACTGGTTTTAGCAAACATTGCATCCACAACTTATGGTAACATCGTAATATGCACATGTTAAGGTTAGATTAAATCAAACTTTGACATATAAGAAGCGACATGGTACACGGGATACGAGGAACGCCAGCAGTCTTCATTTGCCTTCCAACCAGCCTCGGAGTATATACTGCTGAGAGTACATGGTACGCGGGATGCGAGGAACGCCAGCAGTCTTCATTTGCCTTCCAACCAGCTTCGGAGTATATATTGCTGAGAGTATATTACACGCATTCTTGGAAACATTCGGTAATCCTAGTGACGTCTTGCTACGTAAAATATTGTTAATTTGCGAGGAAAATACTGTTTTTGACAAGGACTTTCATGCCAAACACAAAGTCTTGCGTGTAAAGATAACAAAACGCCAATGATAACACCTGAACGCCTAATAGTAGGGTTAATCTTTGTAATACCCAACTATTCGTTGTTTATCACCAAAGGTCAATACTATCAGCGATTAAAAAACCGTTCGAGGAACTGGTTGCTAATAAACTGTTCTCATTAGATATTTACTGTAAACAAATTTAAATTTATTTTGCAGCTTATTTACAAAAACAAAAAAATCCTGCTTCTTAAGGCCAATTGTTTTCTAACACTTTTTTGAAGCGTTTTTCAATTGCTGATGTGGGAAAACATAACGGGAACTAATGTGTCAGACAATGTTTTTCGTGAAATAAATTCGTGCACTATTTCTTAACTAATGACGTATACCGTGATGTGGTTATACAGTGAGTGTCTCAAGTTGCCACTTAGAGAAATACCGTGTTGATACAAGTTGTGACGCCTTGGTTATGGGCACTATCTCTTAACTAATGACGTATACCGTGATGTGGTTATCCAGTGAGTGTCTCAAGTTGCCACTTAGAGAAATACGGTGTTGATACAAGTTGTGACGCCTTGGTTATGGGCACTATCTCTTAACTAATGACGTATACCGTGATGTGGTTATCCAGTGAGTGTCTCAAGTTGCCACTTAGAGAAATACCGTGTTGATACAAGTTGTGACGCCTTGGTTAGGGGCACTATCTCTTAACTAATGACGTATACCGTGATGTGGTTATCCAGTGAGTGTCTCAAGTTGCCACTTAGAGAAATACCGTGTTGATACAAGTTGTGACGCCTTGGTTAGGGATACTATCTCTTAACTAATGACGTATCCCGTGATGTGGTTATCCAGTGAGTGTCTCAAGTTGCCACTTAGAGAAATACCGTGTTGATACAAGTTGTGACGCCTTGGTTAGGGGCACTATCTCTTAACTAATGACGTATACCGTGATGTGGTTATCCAGTGAGTGTCTCAAGTTGCCACTTAGAGAAATACCGTGTTGATACAAGTTGTGACGCCTTGGTTATGGGCACTATCTCTTAACTAATGACGTATACCGTGATGTGGTTATCCAGTGAGTGTCTCAAGTTGCCACTTAGAGAAATACCGTGTTGATACAAGTTGTGACGCCTTGGTTAGGGGCACTATCTCTTAACTAATGACGTATACCGTGATGTGGTTATACAGTGAGTGTCTCAAGTTGCCACTTAGAGAAATACCGTGTTGATACAAGTTGTGACGCCTTGGTTAGGGACACTATCTCTTAACTAATGACGTATACCGTGATGTGGTTATCCAGTGAGTGTCTCAAGTTGCCACTTAGAGAAATACCGTGTTGATACAAGTTGTGACGCCTTGGTTATGGGCACTATCTCTTAACTAATGACGTATACCGTGATGTGGTTATCCAGTGAGTGTCTCAAGTTGCCACTTAGAGAAATACCGTGTTGATACAAGTTGTGACGCCTTGGTTAGGGGCACTATCTCTTAACTAATGACGTATACCGTGATGTGGTTATCCAGTGAGTGTCTCAAGTTGCCACTTAGAGAAATACCGTGTTGATACAAGTTGTGACGCCTTGGTTATGGGCACTATCCCTTAACTACTGACGTATACCGTGATGTGGTTATCCAGTGAGTGTCTCAAGTTGCCACTTAGAGAAATACCGTGTTGATACAAGTTGTGACGCCTTGGTTAGGGGCACTATCTCTTAACTAATGACGTATAGCGTGATGTGGTTATCCAGTGAGTGTCTCAAGTTGCCACTTAGAGAAATACCGTGTTGATACAAGTTGTGACGCCTTGGTTAGGGGCACTATCTCTTAACTAATGACGTATACCGTGATGTGGTTATCCAGTGAGTGTCTCAAGTTGCCACTTAGAGAAATACGGTGTTGATACAAGTTGTGACGCCTTGGTTATGGGCACTATCTCTTAACTAATGACGTATACCGTGATGTGGTTATCCAGTGAGTGTCTCAAGTTGCCACTTAGAGAAATACCGTGTTGATACTAGTTGTGACGCCTTGGTTAGGGGCACTATCTCTTAACTAATGACGTATACCGTGATGTGGTTATCCAGTGAGTGTCTCAAGTTGCCACTTAGAGAAATACCGTGTTGATACAAGTTGTGACGCCTTGGTTAGGGGCACTATCTCTTAACTAATGACGTATACCGTGATGTGGTTATCCAGTGAGTGTCTCAAGTTGCCACTTAGAGAAATACCGTGTTGATACAAGTTGTGACGCCTTGGTTAGGGGCACTATCTCTTAACTAATGACGTATCCCGTGATGAGGTTTTCCAGTGAGTGTCTCAAGTTGCCACTTAGAGAAATACCGTGTTGATACAAGTTGTGACGCCTTGGTTAGTACAACATTTTGTAAAAATTAATTAAGCCTACATTTTGAAGATTTTACAGTTATAACTATATTTCTAAATCTGTGTAAATTTTTGATGAAGCTTGTTTTTGAGTTAAAAATAGTTTCAAAACCAGGATGCCTAATTCTTATGTACTTAAAGTTGAAAACCTGTAAAGTGAGGGTGCATCTTATAGTGAATACATTTAACACAAAAAGAGTGCAAGGACCAAAGTTTCACTTTGTTTTTAACATGTTTTAAAATATGTAAATAATAATTAACACAGGAATTGCTGCAGCAAATTAAACAATGCCAAACCACAGACCGTGGTAATTGGCAATGTCAATTAACTCTTGTCAATAAGCGCTCTCTCACCGTAATCTCGTAATTTCACCATGATTGTCAACGCGCCATTATGACTAAATGATTAGCGAGGTCGGAGGTTCTGTGAATAGTGACTACATGAAGATATACAAAACGTTATATGTCTAGTCCAGTTATTTTACAGATCATCACACCAAATAATGGAGTGTACAATGATTAAATTCGTAGGATATTTTGATGGAACAGTTATGGCAGTTATTTTGTACCTACCAATGTACAGGGTTAGCAAACATACAACTTCTATATCTATAAAAGGTAAAGCCCTGGCTGACTGACTCACTAATCACTAATTGTCCACCTTCCGATGTAGGTAGAGAGCTGAAATGTTGTACACTGATGGTTTAGGCATAAAATTGGAAAACTAAGTGGTTTTCATCCTGATCTGACCTTTGGGCTCCACCAGAGACCCCGACAAAGTTCCTATGTATTGACAAACAGCTGATCTTGATTCGTAGTAGTTCCACGGGCTAACCACAGAATGCAGCGCACACAACTGTAATAGTTTTTATGAATCAGTACCTGGGGGCCGAGCTTTGCACGGGGAAAGGCCAGTCTGTTTGTTTAGATTACTTGGGAGTAATATTTCACCACTTCCCCCTACTGATAATCAGATTTGTATGACTCTTTTGCCTCTTTTCTACATTTTTAAGGTCACTCCAGTTGTTATTTATAGCTCAATGCCCCTTTGATTTATTTTACTACTCTATATATGTAATCTTCACTCGTTAATAATCATAAACAACATGAGTATTACTTTGACAGTTCCCTGGTTGATTATGAACATCTGTTACAATTCTTTTGTTTTGATTTAAAACTCCATGAGCCCAGTGTTAATTTTGTTAACTTTTCATTTTTTTACATTATTTGATTTTCCCTGGGGATGAGGCCTGTCTAGAACTTATTTTTATCCCAGAAATTAGTTATTTCGAACATTTGAAGGAAATCGTTGGAGCCGTTTTTGAGATCAGTGTCGCAAGCAAGCAAGCAAACCTTACTCATATTAGAGTATAGGATTTGCGGGACGAAGCCTGCGGCTATCAGCTAGTATGTATATACAATTTAAAAGCGTTATGTACATATATTTGGGTATTTTTGTTGGTTATATTCACCTTTGACTCTCCGAAACAACAGTCTGGCGAACTTGAGAATATGAAGCACTTAACCATTACGCTATCCAGCTAGTGATATAAAGCTATGTGATATAAAGATTTTACAAACCTAAGCAGCTACAACTTACTATAATAACTAAACACAATTCCATTAACCAGGTTGGCGATCACTATTTCACGTCATTATTCAATACATGTTACGTATATCAGAAACATCGGTCAATACATGATACGTTGATCAGAAACATCGGTCAATATGTATGATACGTTGATCAGAAACATCGGTCAATACGTATGATACATTGATCAGAAACACCGCAATACATATTACCGGTCAATACATGTTATGTATATCAGAAACATCGGTCAATGCATGATATGTTGATCAGAAACATCGGTCAATAAGTATGATACGTTTATCAGAAACATCGCAATACATATTTCCGGTCAATACATGTTATGTATATCAAAAACATCGGTCAATACATGATACATACGTTGATCAGAAACTTCGGTCAATACGTATGATAAATTTATCAGAAACATCGCAATACATATTTCCGGTCAATACATGTTATGTATATCAGAAACATCGGTCAATACATGATACGTTGATCAGAAACATCGGGCAATACATATTACGTAGGGTATATCAGAAACGATTCTTAACACTTCAAATGCCATTTTCACTTAAATGGTCAAATAAACTACCAAGGTAAAAGGCCTAAACACAAGCATACTTTGCACTTTCCATTCAAGAACGTGATTGTGGCGTACGATTTATCCTTCCATTTGTAGCTAATTGTCCGGATTAAGGACTGTTCTACTTTCTGCTAGTATATCCAGGGAATTTATGTTTGGAATTAAACCTAGTGGTGCCTGAGTACAGGAATATTTTGAGGTTTATGTTCAGAACAAGCTCTTAAATCATATTAACTTACTGCAAATTAAAACATACAATGAAAAGATTAAATTGAGTGCTTGGTTGAACGTACGATTCTTTCATATCCCTGATAAGCTTGAGATACTTTTTATATCAGTGACAATCGCATTAACATAAACTGTAAGTGAACTATGACGTTGACGAAAATCTCGAGGTCCGGTAAAAATCGATTACTTGTGACTTGTGACTTGATGACAAAGTACTTTAATTGAAACTAGACAAATATTTGCAATAGGACGAAATATGGGGTTACCGCAAAAGGTGGTGTGTAGGGTTTTTGTACATTATCATAACATTATGATAGGAGGAAAACGGGCAGTTTAATAAGGTGATTGTAAGGAGCTTTAAATGTGGGATTGAAATAAACAATGGGTCACTAGTGAAATTCCACCAGGAAATCCGGCCGTTCCTATTACTGTACTCAGAATGTTGCGACTTTAATTAATTGAAATAATAAGACTACTGCACGATCTAACTACATAGAACTGCCAAGTGGTTTGAATAAGGGTTTACATTTCCTAGGATATTAATTACTTTACTCAAACATAATTGATTATAGAGTGAATTTCATTCATTTGACTGCAGTTAATTAACTCTCTTAGTGAACTCAACTGTTATATTGCCTCAGATAGTTTAAACAACACGATTTTAAGCCGGAAAAGATTTCTCTCTGTCATCAGCGGGTATCGTCGATGTTGGAAACACTGCGAGTGTCTAAGCTAACCTTCCAATTGGTAATTTATAACTGGTGTAAACCACTATAGTAATTTATAAGTTCATCTTAATGTCACCGCTTTCTTTACATGAATACTTTTGAAGACAAACTAGTACTACATCGGTTTGTAAAACGGCTATAGATTTACCTTTGCGAAGTTGGAGTTCTTATAAAACGAAAATGTAATAAGACAAGTCAAGTTTAATATTCCATTAACTTTAATGTCGCAATCCCACCGTGAAATCTAATAAGACGTGTTTTAATTATGAATCCCACTGAAGTAGCGAAATTACAGCGATCTACCGCACAAATGGGTGACCGGGAGAAACAAAACCTATTATACGAGCTTTGCAGTTGATCCGTGTCAAGTGGCAGCGGCTCGACTGTCGGGTATTTGCTACTGTTTTCAATACACGGCTGTCATTGTGTTCTATTGTTCTTTAGTGATACAATCATCAATACCGATATCGTGAGCGCTTGGCTCTCTTCGCTGTCACCTGTACCGCTTTCAATTAATGCTTCGTCAAACCATACCTGTACAGGGTATGTTGATAAGGTACCAGTTGAATCAGAGAGTGCAGCTTTAGTATTAGGTGAATGTTCACACGTTCACATGCCTTTGCAGGAACTTTGTTGTAAAGTTTTGCATGAATAAAAACAAAGACAACCCCAGTTTATAGTAGTAGTAGTAGTTGTAGTTGTTGTATTTTTAGTTGTTTTTGTTATATCCCAAATAATTTAAAGAGTTTTTAACCCCCCAATTTTTCCCTTCCTATTTTCCCGTCCAAATGTATATCGACAAACAAATTCTTAAATGTAGCAAATTTGTTCCCAAACGCAAAAGAGAAACAAGTTCGCACGCTGACTTGATGGAAGTGAATTTCCATATTTTAAACGTTAAATATTAAATCTGGGGTTGAAATAATAACTTGTGCCAATTGGACAGTTGTGCCAATTTATGACAATTGGAAAATAAACCTCTTTGGCTGTTCTGCGCACCCGATTCTAGAAATTTCTAGAGATTTCTAGAGATTTTATAAATCGGTCTAGTATGGTATACAAATTGCCTGGGGATACCTAGGGATGATAAAAACTAAGCCAACTTATGATAAAACCCGACTAACTGACTAGTAAAATGATTTAATATTTCGTATATTACATTGACTAAAAGTAAGGAAGGGTTTGTTCATATTATTCTGCAATATATTTCAAAATAGTATGTCTGATTGTCCATGGGTTTTGTAGCGTGAATGTATTTTTGTATCCAAGAGAACTTTGTTATTCAAGAATGTAAATTTAATTATTATAGGTGTTACGAAAACTGTTTAAAAGTTTGTTAGTGTATATGTTGATGTTTAGTTGGTTTTAAAAAAATATTCTCTTATCCACGTGCCTTATTCATTTCGATTAAGGTTCATTCGAAATGGAGACTCACTAAAATCCATTTCAAAATGTATCTTGAAAGTAACTGGTTGGTTTTTACTTTAGCGTTTGGCACGAAACGTTCATATTACAAAACAAAACCAATCAAACTTTTGATTTTTAATGATACAATTAGACCACAGGCCGAAAGAAGTATGCAAAAAACACAGCATAATTTGTAAAATAACTTTTCCAAAAGCTGTTGTAAATTATGTACAGAGATATAAGAGGGAATTTTATAAATCAAAAATAATTACAACTGTGGAAAAACCAATTGGAAAACATTTATGTCTCGTTCCATAGGGCAATTATTGTTGGGTTGCGGGTCTCTCCAGCGCATAGCATTATAGAACAATCATGCCTCAGGCCACTTTTTATACAACTCTCTTTCGCAACGAACCATTATTTTACTCCTCTTGAAACTTTCTTCAGAATATTTGACAATCAAAATATATCTTGCTCAGAGAGTAATATTTTTCATTGGGATGGTTATGAAATGCTAATGGGATCAAATTACAGAACTTAATGATATAGCTAAATCAAATATATAATCTATGCACACTAAAAGGTTTTAATTTCAGTTAATTCCTACTTCAAGCACAAAAATATGTTTTGTATTAAATTCAAATTCATTAGAGAGCAATGCATCAATTGCATTTCTTTCATTCCAAAAACGAACAACGCGTTGGATTAAGCATTACAAACACTACAAGTTACTGTTGATAACTAAACAATTTTTTTTTTCTTGTCCCCTTTATTCTCTATGCTGCCCTTCAATTTGTTTTGAATAGTTATTTAGTTATATTGACACATTGAAAATAACACACCTTAATCCTATCCAACACTTGTTCTTATTATACATATTACTTTGTAACGTTAACCTAAGATAAAAAAATCATTACTCACACGTTGCTGATATCCAAGATGTAACTTGTATTGTGAAACCCACCTGAAATAAAAATTTTGTTAACAATTTGTTTTTAAATCAACCTTAGGGGCCATAGACATATTACGTAACGCACTTAAGGGGGGGAGGTATGGCGTAGCGTTATGCTGCGTTATATGGGGGGGGTTTGGATCAGCGTAACGTAACTCACACATATTGACCTTAAGAGCTGGCGCATTCCCGTATCTATTGATACCTAAATCAAGGTTACAATTAGTTATATAAAAAATGCTTCCGTTATACTATTTTAATAATATTTCAAATAAAAATAAGTACATGACGTGTTTTGAGTAAGTCCTGTATTGCTTTGCACTTATGTTTTGTGTTGTTTTAGAGTGTAAAATCATGAATTGCGCAGTGCCACCCACATTGGTAGTTTTTAAGTTGTTTTGTATTTTTGTTAGTTATAAATTAAATTTGTTTGTTTTTAGTTTTTAAGTTGTTTTGTATTTTTGTTAGTTATAAATTAAATTTGTTTGTTTTTAGTTTTTAAGTTGTTTTGTATTTTTGTTAGTTATAAATTAAATTTGTTTGTTTTTAGCTGATATTGTTAACTATAATATGAACAACAAAATAAACTGTCTCGTTTATTTGTATACATTTTGCTTTGAAATAAGTTATTAAAAAACGTTGTTAAAAGAAAGTCATTTAAAGTTTAATGATTCATTGAGATACATATTCCAAATTGCTACTAAAACTATGCTTAAGGTTTAAGTTGTTTTAAAGCCTACTACGATTTAGTTACGTAACGCTTAGGGGGGTGGGGGTGTGGTATAGCGTTATAGAGCGTTGCATGGGGGAAGGGGAATCTGAAATTACGAAAAATGCGTTACGTAATATGTGTATGGCCCCTTTTCATTATTAATACATTTCAGTATAATCACACATTTAATTAAATACAGATAGGTAATCGAAGTAAACTTTGTTAAGCAAATAAATAGTTGCATTGAAAAATTAAATATTATATAAGGTTTTTTGAATTTCTGTAAAATATTTCCAACTGTTTCATAACGTGTACGGATCAAATGACAATCCACAGGCAAGGCAGAATGTAAAAACTACACTTATGATAGACTTTCGCAACATTTTAAAAATCAAAATGTTAATATTTTGAAGTTGATTTTGAGATGGATTGATTTTTTATATTGATAATATTTAAAATACGTAGTAAAAATTACCCGATGTGTTCGTTACTAACTTTAAATATTTAAACGCATTCTGAAACAAAATATTTTACTTTTATTTGCTCAGTCACTCCTTAACCAAACACGATATTTTGTCTATTCTTTATTTATAAAAAAGGATGTTGGTTTGTTTGTTTGTATATATATTTGAAGTTTATGGACTCGGAAACCGTTGGACCGTTTGCCATGAAACTTTATATACATATATATATATATATATATATATATATATGTATGTGTGTGTGTGTGTGTGTGTGTGTGTGTGTGTGTGTGTGTGTGTGTGTGTGTGTGTGTGTGTGTGTGTGTGTGTGTGTGTGTAAAATGTCACGGAGAAGGTTTTTAAGGCATCAATTTCGTCCTAACTCAATTGGGTTCCTCCCAAGGGGTCCAAAAAGGGTCCCATATAAACCTTATGGAAAGATATTGTTGTTTACATCAAAGCTAATGACATGTTTATTTGAACAGGTGATCTTGGTGATATTGGTTTTAGTTGGTAATAGTCAAAGTAAAGACAACGTCTGCCGGGTAACAGCTAGTATTTAATAGAATATTGCGTATCGCGTTAAAATCTTTAACATTTTATTTTTGCATATTTGTTAACCAAAACTTGCGTAACCAAACATACCACTTACAACCTATGTAGAAACGTTTACATAATAATAAGAAACTATTGATGGCTGTAAAAGTCGCACAAATATTAGCATGATTTGTAACAGTCATTAGCACCAAACGAGTGGCAACTGCAGTAACACTTGCCCTAGCCGAGTGGCAGGGATGGTGCGCCCGTTTGTTACTCACTACGCCACAGATCTGTACAGCAGAAATTCCCACAGTTGAATAGTGATGGTTTACAAACAGAACCTGTCCTTGAAATATTCGAAATGCTGATCAGTCTCAATTACGTTACACGGAATGACTTACTGAATTTCTTATAAAATTACCGAATGGGGAAGAAACCATTGTCACAGGTGGGACTGATTAAATAAGCCTTAAAAACTAATTTTGTTTACTGGTACAGTCGATAACAAACATTAACCGAAACAAATGTAATCGATAATCTTTTATAACGTTAAACAATATGCAAGTAATTAAATCGAAGAAATATGCAAGCACCACACGCATTATAAAAGAAGCAATAAGCATTTGAGTAATAATTGTTATAAAGCAAGACCGTTTTACGGACAAGAATCCTCACTGAAACAATATAGCCACTCAGATATCTAGCACTATAATAATCACTGAATTTTCTAAACTGCGAAAATCTTATCTAACCACTGTCATTGCCAAGCAGTGCCACCAGTGCTCCCTAGCGGCGACGTAAGGTACTTACCGCAACCTGGTCCCGTCCCTATAGACGCTCGTCTTGAGGCTTACTGCAGTTATCTAAGCTTATATATCTATTCCTTTACTTTACCATAAATTTAATACTATCAACTAGTTTGTATTTCATTCAGAGGTCACCGTAAATTTGAAACCCATTTAAATATATTAATCAAAACATATTACGTTACCCAATCATAAGATAAGGTGAAAAAAATAAAAATAACACACGACAATTGAAAATGTTTAACATTTACCGTAAATGGTTTAACTTATTTGATCGCATTAGCATAGGCATAGAATGAAGCGTATAGCAAAATTAATCTGGAACAACTGGTCCCCTCGTTATTTTCTTCTGAAATATACATGGGGAAAGTCTGAATTTACAAAGAATGTTCAATCACTTTGAACAAACCTATATTTTACTTCCACGAATTAAAATCAAATGCGAATTTAAAAAGCGCCGTAATTTTACGTTTAGATTTAACTTTACCTCTTGTCTGCCCCAACCCCTTTGTTTTCCTCCCATCGCCGTGTTCACCCTCCCGGGTGGTAAACGCGGCCACTTGTCATGTTCGTGTCTCCCTCAAATATGCAAATGCCGCTAAATGACACAAACCCCGCCCATCACATGTCCTGGCTGTCGTTTACATTTCAGTTCGTGTACAGCGGGATTGCGCCAAATTGCATTACATTAAAACCGCCATGACCTAATTAGCTATCGTAGGGGTACAAAATCACTGGGATCATAAAACGTTAACAAGAGGTTTAATATAGTTAAAACACTTTCTGATGTGCCATAGTCTTTAAAAATGCAAAATGCTTAACACATGTACAAAGTGTTGGTTATACACGATATAGTTTCATGTCTAGCTCTTGAGAGCTTACATGATAACAGACAATTCGAGTCTAATCTCAATTGCATGATTTCATACTTAATCTTCGATTAGTACTTGTTACTGAGAATTTAATCTGTTGCGTATAAATAAATTAACACTTATAAAAAGCTGTTTTCATAGGCAAGTCCCACGTTTGCAATGCGTTTTTAATGTAAAATTATATCCAATTACAATCAATTGGAAAATACATCTCGTCAGTTCTTTCTCGGCCACAATTCTGCCGACTGATGTTTGAAATTCCCATTACATGAGGTTCTCACTTCTAAAAAGGAAAGAAACAGACATCTAAATAGGAATCAATCTGCATACATATTCTTTTAAAAAGTAATTAATAAAATTAAAAATGTCTCGTTCATAATACTGCTAAAAGTGTAACAGATTTTAATTTAAATCAAAACTGCGTCAAATTATGTTTATCAACAGTAATCTAATATGAGAGTCCTTAACGAGACACTGAAGTCCTGTATGCTGTCATATTAAAGGGAGTAAAACAACGAGTTGACATTCAGAAGTGTATGTAGCATTGTATTGTGCCATTTAGGATAAATAAAGAAAACAATAATGTTAATTTAAAGTTGTATTAAATCATTTAACGATTAAAGTACAATACTGGATTGTTTAATGTGGAACTCCCTCTTGATACCATGATTTATATTCATGTTAAACTGGGTACAATGAAACAAACTGCATTATGCATGTCACAAGGTTAGAGTAGACTATAGTAATATATTTCAAGATTATACTATAGCAAGCCCGTCAATTGGGAAAATAATGATTCTATTTCTATTGTATATTTGACTATGCTGTACTACACATCGTACCAAACCAGGAAAGGTCGCTGATCTCAACTCTCGCACTGTCGTTTTTGCTACACTAACACCGTGGCAAAGCGAACTCTAAGCTGGTCGGAACACTACGGCTTCCGTTGAAGTTTGAGACTGTCCTCTCAGAAAATTAGCGACTTGGGACAAAACGGACTAACAAAAATCGTTGCTACGATGTATATCAAACTCAATCAATTCAACTCAATACTAGAAACTAAATGTCTTACAAGAATACAACATAAGTAATTTGTTTAGACGAATGTAGACAAGCTTTTTATTCGGAGTAGGGCTTGGTAGTTCTATTGTTGTGAGTCGCTGGCCTAGTGGTCAAGGCGACGGACTCCAGAACCATGGCAGCCGCCCGCCCTGCCGTGGGTTCGAATCCCAGTCCTGGAATGTAAATGTTACAGTACTGTCCAACTCTGTACTACAATGGTCCCTTGCTCACCAGGAAATAATTAACATATAAAACTACATTTCAGTTACATACCTACCATAAAATTCCATTATTGGACTTTATCATTGTTTTAGGTAATATTAAAAGATAACTCTTGTTTTCGTTTTAACTAGTAATAACCGTTATATTAACGGATATTCTCATGTTTTTGAGCATTTAGAGGTAATAGATTTTTGTATATTTGCGAATATTGAGTGAATTTCCCTGACTTTACGAAACAAATTTCAGTTTTTGGGGAAGTATGATAAACCTATTTATATTTCATTAGTATAATATCGTTGATATAAATAGATACTGGATACTTTCCACTCACAGATCTATAGTCCATGTGGCCAGTATATACTTATTCAAGCAAGGCAAAAAGGGGCTGCCAACCTCTAAAAAATTAGGTACTTACTATATAATTAAATCAATTACTATACGTTTAATTTAACCTTGTGACATCTATAACGTGGTATGTACAATTTACATCAGCAGTCTGCGTACTTTATCTAGTTACCCCATTAATATAAATTATTACTTCAAAAGTGAGAAACTCATTAAAAAATCCAATACCGTGCTTTCATCACTAAATTACTTAATTATAAGTTTTAATTAACATTACTGTTTTCTTTGCAAGCTTCACTTACCCCCCACGCTCATAATTCAATATCATCCACCTTAATATATGCACGAGTTATTATAAGAGTCTTAATGACGGGAATTGTTATATTCCACTAGCAAACCTTTCATGTTACCGCTTGAACATTGCACCACGTGACTACGTGTTGCGGGGTGATTGTGTTTGACTTTATCTCCTCAAAACCAGGTCACTCGGTGATACAAAAGCCAACACGCAGACAAGTAACAGAGTTGAACAGTGTCAACCAGCAACACATAGACTGCCACCGTGTTGTCAATGAGGCCAAGTCATTCATTTTTACTGTTTAGCAATACAATATCCCGAGCTGGTATCATGCGTTGTTCGCCACTCTACTATATGACTCCAGGGCCATTGAGGTTACCCAATTAAAGTTATTGGCTTGCTTTATTGCCGTTTGTCACAGTTGTAATTGTCAAAACTAAATTCCAATTGTAATCCTATCCAATATTCTAGAGTCCCATATTTCGTTATGAAGTTTGCTTATACGCTTGCTTATAACTTTTATCTCAAAACCGCTCCAATGGATTTCCTTCAAACAGTGGATTTAATTAATTTCAGGGTTTAAAATGTGTGTTTTTGTCAGGTACCATCCGCCGGAAAAATATAATTTGGAAACAATAAGGTTACAACAATTAAAAAATTGTTCTTGTGGAGTATTAAATCAATCTAAAGAATCATAAAAGATGTTTCCCAACAAGACAAAGCAGCAGTTTTCAAAGTTTCACTTAAGTATCAACATTTGATTTTCTGAGAACAATGAACTATTTAATGAAGACTTCATATTGAGTGGACATATCAAAAATTAATAAAATGTGAATTCATACAACAAAAATTCTTAAATATTAGACAGTTAGTTATACTGACAACTAGATGGCCCTAGTATACCGAAAATATGCAAATGAGCGAAGCAATTCTATTTCTCATAGAGGGGAGCCATGGTTAAACTCCAGACCTAATGAACCAACTGGCTGGCCTTCTCCAAGAAAAGTTCGATCCCTCAGGTACTAAGTCAGTTCAGTTACCATTACATAGCATTTTATGTGTACCGAGAAAAACTCTTTAAAATTTGAATAACATATATTAGAATAACGTAGGCCTATTAATAATATAATTATCTGGAGCGGATCAAAATTCTATCGGGTTGTCGTGTGAGATTCGTAAGCGGCCAAACGACAGCCGCAAATGTAAATGGGATTTATGTGTTCAATTTGGAACAAATGAACACATAGTCCTATTACGACTATGAATTACTTTTCGTACTGCTTTCTTAGCTTTTTCTATAGTTATAAACCCATTCTTTCTTGACACTTTCAACCTTGCGGAAACAACTGCATTAGGAATAGTGAAAAGGAAACTAATAGTCTCAATAGACTATTTACTAAACAAGAAAATATACGTGATCAAGTTCGCGTACATAGTTAGGAACTATGTTCGCTCAAACCTCTGAAAACTTTTTCTATGAGTTTCTAGCCAAAACTAGGGGCTTTAAGGGCCATACCCCTTAACTTGCTCCAATACCCTCATCTGATTTTTGTTTACTCTTTATATGCTAAGAAAAATAAAACAATATAACTAGGAACACAAATAATTTTTTAAACAAAGTTGACACATATTTTAATGCAAAAAAGCAGACGTTTCTAAATCCCTATGCTTTTCTTATGGGGGATGTTTCACGTTATTTCTCACGTAATTGGCTGGTAACGCTTTTGAAATACTGCTATTTTTCCCGAGTCTCTAAGATCAAGAAGTCTTTATTAATTTGAACCCTCTTCCATCATCCTGCAATTTTCCAAATCCCCGCAATGTTGACTTAAAAATTTCGCTTACAGAATTATATATAACGATGATAGCGTACCAAATAATGTATAAACATTTGTTTAAAAGCGCTCCTCTAGAAATCATGACCCATCCGATAAGACTAATCGAGGTACCTATTTAATTCTAACGATAAAACAAATCACTGCAATCACGACATCAATATCGCCAATCGCAATATTGACTTTTACAATTTAAAATCAGGATTCTAAATAAACGTACAAATATGGGTGCTACACTTTTCTATTTTATATATAATTATAAAATGTATAACTAAAAACAAGCCAACGAATTTAGAAATTCGTATGCCCTTCCTTAAAACAGGAGCGCAAAATCACATATTTCAAACCGTTTTGTCGATACAAAGCAAATCATATTTTTTATGACACAAAACGGAAACAGTTTAATGCAATAATAAACAAATTGTAATGTATATTGTATATGCAATACATAAAATTATGTTGTTTTACAAGAGCGTTCCTATGTACTGTATATTTAAAAATAAGAATTATCACTATTGCACACAAAACAAATTTATAATTCGGACGTTATTCTAGACTCACAGGAAAAGATTTGTTTTTCAGTCCCAAGTGTAACATTACAGGACTGGGTCGCTGTGGTCTTCCTGCCAAAGGTATCCTTCTCCGGTCCGATCGGTCCCCTGGGTGTGATTTAGACGACGTCGGATGACCTGAGGAATCAGGAAACTGACCTCGGGGATACAATCCAAGTCATTACGTACAGATGTAACTTAATCAGTAAAACTAGTAGTTCGGTTGACGGATCTGTTCGATATTTAGTTGAATTGCAGCAGATATTTTTAAGTGTTAGTAGAATAAATTGTTTAAATGATAAACACTATTAAAGAGCATCTTTTTCAGCGTAAAATATCCATTTATAAGGGCACCCACTAGTTTCGATGGGTATTCACAGTTACAAAACTTTACAGTCCGGATTAGTTTAGATAATCCCTAAAAAGGGGATAGGCTAAATTGAACTGTACTTTAAGAGCAAGAGTTAAACTAAGTCTTTTGTGATTCTAGGCGATTACTTCCAGTTTAGATTTGGAATTCATCTTATTGAAAACATTCGAAAAAGGTCAAAGTTCGTTAGTAAAAAAATGTATTACTATTACGCCGTTTGATAAACCTGAAGTACAGTACATATACCTTGCTATTTAAATTGTCACTTAACGTATCTGTGTACGTTACTTGCACCACAGAGGTACTGAATTAATACTGATTGGTAATGTAGAATGCCACTGAATACATAACCATAATTAACACAGACAAGTATTGAGTAAATGCCAAGCATTAAATATGATATGTACCAATCATTAACAGTAAACGGCAAATGCTTGTGTAGTCGTATTCAGCAGTCACGATATTTCCACTCCATTAACACCGACTAATGTTGCGGATTATGTTTTCTGACGAATACAGAACATTCCGGGACCAAGTAATTGGAAGAGCTGCCGCCCGTCGTTTTTAGGGCAAAACAATCTCTCTGAATTTATCAGCCAACATCCCTAAGTATTTTTTGCTTTACATAGCATCCCGGCAGTAGTATTTCTGTTTTAATACCACACATTGACAGAAAGTTTTACATTAAATTTTCTTCCTTCATAAATTTGTTTATTTAGTGACATAAACAACGTCAGATAGATTCAAGTTTCTATAAATGTATTTTTCTTGGCATCCTTTAAATTTTAAGTTCAATTACATCCACGCCCATGTAATATAAGATTTTTTTATTTTTGAGGGGCAAATATACACACAAAATACTATTTTTATGAAAAACTTAGTAGTTAAAATTAAAAATCAAATTACTTCAAAAATACCCCCGTTGCAGCAAACCGGCATACTCAGCGAATTTCTAATGGAGATATAAATGTCTTAATACTACATAAAGTCACTTACCAAGTTTCATAAAAATATACTCACAAATAATCAATGTGATAATTATAATTATTCCGCATAAGAATAACATTGGGGCTGAGTACGCAGGTTTGCTGCATCAAGGAACACAAAAAATGGATTTTTATGCTAATATCAATATAACTCAACTAGGTGAAGTCGTATACCAGTTTTTATTCATTTATGTTCATAATAACTAAGAGAGAAGTAGCATTTAATTATTGTCCATAAGAATAACATGGGGTGAGTACGCAGGTTTGCTGCTACGGGAGCCTTTGGCAAAAAATTGTTTTTTAGAGCAAATATCAATAGACCACAACCGAATGAAGCCGTATACCAAGTTTCGTCAGTGTACGTTCATAAATAAGCGAGATATAAAATTTGTCTTTTCCTCCATACGAATAACATTGGACAACGTACTGTGTTTATCACTTTCAATATCTCGGTAACCAATTGACGTAGAGGAATGATCAAAATACCAAATTGTGTGTTTTTTAAGCTGAATACAATGGTAAAAACTAAAATTTTGACTATTTCCAAAATTATATAAAAAAATAAAAAAAAAAACATTTTTGGGGTACAAAACCCCCCAAAAACACCCCTTCGGATAAAGCGATCTGGCCGGTTTTCGAACTTAAAGTCATAAATGTTGCTTTACACGCACGTTTATATCAAATTTAATCAAAATCGGATAAATTTTACGAGAATTATCGTGCTCACGGACACATGTATATATATATATATATATTCACAGTTACGAACGATTGGTGTTTTTGGGGTCTGGGGACCTCAAAACGAAAAGTTATCATGGTCCCGGGCCTAGGTCTTACCATGCCGACTACGGTAATAGCTTCTTCCCTATAGGGAAAATTCGCTAAAACTAAGGAACTGGTCCCCGTACTTTAACGGTCAGGATTTTAAGATCAGTGTTTTACATACACAATAAACAAAACTAAAAAATATAATGATAACAAATACATATCATAAGTCTCATGTTTGTTTTTAGTGAATTTCCTATGGAAAAGTGAACTATTAGCATGACCCGCACAGTGAAACTTGAGCCCGGGACTACCATAGAAGTTCCTAACATGACCCCCTAAACACGTTTTAGGGGGTCGTTCAAAATTATATATATATACACACATATATATATATGTGTGTGTGTGTGTGTGTGTGTGTGTGTGTGTGTGTGTGTGTGTGTGTGTGTGTGTGTGTGTGTGTGTGTGTGTGTGTGTGTGTATCCGCAGACAAAACCAGAAAAATCGGGCCGTGGGAAGGGGGGTTTATGGGGGTTTTAAATTTTCCAAAAATCAGTTTTTTGCATTTTTTACCCTAACATTTTTAAAACACTTAATTTTGGTTTAGACCATGTTATAGAGCTTAAAAAACCAAATAATATGGTATTTTGAATTATTAAGCTAGGTTAAGTGGTTGCGGAGAAAACCCAAAAAAACCTGCTCATAAAATCTTCTATGTTAATCTTATGGGAAAAAGGTGTTTGGCTTTTCCTAAGTTAATTTTAATGTAAACTTCACATTTGCTTTTACCAATCAACTCAGCTCCACAAAAAAATCATTTTGGTGTTTAAATTGTGATTCTACGTCCAACCGTTGCAGAGATATTCAAAGTGCTAAACACAGTACGTTGTCCAATGTTATCCTTGTGGAGAATAAATGAAATTTGATATCTCCATTATTAATGAATTTATATTGATGAAACTTGGCACGTGGGGTCACGTAGTAATGGTATATTGATATTTGCACAAAAAATTGATTTTTTGTTGATTATCCCCGTAGCAGCGAACCTGCGTACTCAGCCCCCATGTTATTCTTATGGAGAATAAGTAAAATGTAATGACTCCCTTAATTATGAACATAAATTAATAAAACTTGGGATGTGGCTTCACCTTGTTGAGTTATATTGATATTTGCATAAAAACCCATTTTTTTAGTTTCTTGTTGCAGCAAACCTGCTTACTCATCTCCCATGTTATTCTTATGGAGAATAATTAAAATGTTATATAGTGCTTACTTATGATTGAATATTGATTAAACTTGGTATGTGGCTTCACCTAGTTAAATTATATTTATATTTGCATGAAAACCAATTGTTTACGTTCCTTGTTTCAGCAAACCTATGTACTCATCACCAATGCTATTCTTATGGAGAATAATTAAAATTGTATATATCGCTTATATACGAATATATTTTTATGAAACTTGGTATGCGGCTTTATATGGTATTAAGACATATATTATGCATTGGAAATTCGCTAAGTACGCAGGTTTGCTGCAATGGGGGTATTTTGTTTGTTTATTCTAAGACTCATAAATCCCGATGGCATCTGAGTATTACAAATAAGTGTAAGCAGCTCACAAGGGAATACTACGAAAGCGTTTAATCCGAACATTTACCATCCTTAAAACAGATACTTCGTACGTTTTTTTAATAGTAAGAAATTCTCATTCTTAGTTCTTTCAACCTGCAAAAAAGAAATTAAATTGTAGACCCGATACGTCCTACGTACCTAAACGGGAAATCGTATTAATTAAACTACTATGACAAAGGTAATTCGATTTACTCGAGAAAAAACATTATGCATATGTTGCAGCTACGAATGTATTCTTTGTAACCAATCGCTGATGTGTGCATTTTCAGTTCAAGTTCAAAAGCTTACACACATCAACAACGAGAGAGGAGGAAGGTATTTTGTTAACGCGGAAGCGTTGTTTAAACGAGGACCATTGTTTTTTTAACATCATTCGACGCAAACAATGAGTTCGCAAACAATGTGCTTTAATTTAAACAGTCGAATCACTGAATGTAAACTTTAGGTTCATAAAACATTGTTGTTATGTAAATTTTTCCCTCTATCAATTATCATTGCAATCTCCTACAGTGTCTAAACACCTCTCGTGGAAGTCCCCGACTTTTACATGTTTCCAGACAATTAGTTTTGGACTTTTTAATTGTAAGTTGAATCGTTAATTATTACTTTTATACAGCGATCTTTTATAAGTACAAATAGTTTTATATTAGGTTTATTTTAATTATCCTCCTTGTTTAAAATACGTGACTTATGATTACGTTACCAGGCATTAGAGGGTATTTTACAAATGATATGAATATTTTCTCACTTTACAGGGTAGCTTAAAAATCATTCCCTAACTTTCCTTAGTTATCCAAGAATAGTACTGTAAGCAACATAATAACAGAATCAATATCAGGATTGGATAGGAAGTTTTCAATTCGCAAGTCTAGCGAGAGTTCCCAGTGTCCATTCAGTTACGTTACGGTACGACATAAATTCAAACGGCTCAGATCTTCTTAAGAGTATTCAATTGATATTTTTATTGCGGGAACAATTATTTTAAAAAATCGGTGGTATCATTTAAATAAACGATAGTTCAATAAACGATTTTTTCCTGATTCTTTTTCATCTAGAGTTTCTGTCCCGAAGAATTCTTAATCGTTTTAATTCACGATCGCACTAATTTCCGTATATTATACTCCAATGTTAGTTGAGCAAATGAAAAACGTAAACATGTTAAAAGCCCGGATGTGTAACTGTAATAAGTTAAATCTCTCTGACAACATACAAGCAGCGACATTACAACGAAACGCAGCATTGCATCAGTCTTCATTAGCTCTATACAACTCGTGTCTGAGAACATTTGCTGGATTACGCTCTTAATGGATTTTTGACATTAATACAGTGTTTGCCATATTTACCAATTTTAGTTACATCAATATATTGCAGGGTTACGCTACTTAATGAGAAAAACAAGGTTTTTACCAAAAATTATGGGGCAATTTTAATAATGTGTGTGAGTAGTATTGCATATATAGTTTGTTTTATCACTATAGTTTGTTGTGGTGCCTGACTACAAAATTATAAAACCAAAGTTGTAACTTATTTCACCTCACTGTCAATATGGAATCTAGTGTCTCAGATTGCATACACATTCTCCTCCTTACATGATTATCTCTGAATATAAATTAAATACTTGAATCAGATTGAAAAAGTAATTTTGTAGTAACTATGTGTATTCTAAACCTAGAATCAATTATTCATTGATTTTGGTTCTAAATTGTTTTACCGAATTTCCCCTATACGTAAGAAGCTATTACCGTAGTCGGCATGGTAAGACCTAGGCCCGGGAACGATGATAACTTTTCGTTTTGAGATCCCCAGACCCAAACAAATTCGTTCGAAACTGTTTGTGTGTGTGTGTATGTGTGTATATATATATATATACACATATGAGTGTGTGTGTGTGTCCGTGAGCACGATAACTCTCGTAAAAATGATCTGATTTGTTGAAATGTGGTATAAACGTGTAAAGCAACATTTATGACTTAAGTTAGAAAACCAGCCAGATCGCTCCATCCGAAGAGGTATTTTGAGGGGGTTTTGTACCCCAAGAAAGGTTTTTTAACGTTTTACATGTAATTTTTGAAATAGTCCAATTTTAGTTTTTACCATTGGATTTAGCTTAAAAAACACACAATTTTATATGTTGATAATTTTTCTACGTCGATTGGTTACTGAGATATTGAAAGTGCTAAACACAGTACGTTGTCTAATGTTATTCTTATGGAGGAAAAGAAAAATGTTATATCTTGCTTATTTATGAACGTATACTGACGAAACTTAGTATATGGCTTGATTTGGATGTGGTCTATTGATATTTGCTCAAAAAAGATTTTTCCAAAGGTTCCCGTACTAAAACCTGCGTACTCAGCCGCCATGTTATTCTTATGGAGGATAATTAAAATACTATGTTTCCCTTAATTACGATCAAAAATGAATAAAAACTGGTATATGACTTCACCTAGTTGAGTTATATTGATATTAGAATAAAACCCCATTTTTTATGTTCGTTGATGCAGCAAACCTGCGTACTCAGCCCCTATGTTATTCTTATGGAGAATAATTAAAATTGAATGTATATAGCTTATTTGTGAATATATTTTTATGAAACTTGGTAAGTGGCTTTATTAGTATTAAGACACCAAGACTTCATTGGAAATTCTCTATGTGTGCAGGTTTGCTGCGGCGGGGGTGTTTATTTTTTGCATATCGCTATCCAACATGGCTGGCGCTTGAGCAGGCAGCAGTGTATTCTTTCTTCTTTTGGTTAGAACAATACTAATCATGTACCACCCCTAAAATACATTCTGAAAAATACGCAAAACACGTACACAATACTGTACTTATGAATGACTTTTCCCCATATGCTCAGTAGTCCATATCAGGTTTATCGCCTTTTTATAAGAACAGTTAGTCAAATAAAACGTAAAACTGTAACGTTACAGTTTTCTTTATTATATATGTTTTTTATTCGCGTCTGAAACCCATATACACTATGTCTCACGGAAGGGGTCTCAAACACATTACAGATAACTACTTGACCTATAAAGATGAAGCAAAATTATTCCCTACCACACTGATCCAAGGAATCAACAACAAATTTAAAATAAAGGCTCTTTCTAAACATGAGGGTCACAAGTGCTGATCTCAGAATTTTCAAATGTAAACATATGCTGTACATAATTTAATATTACTATTATAGACAATCATTTTAGCGAATACATAACTCAATGATCTCTATTAGTTTCAAAATGGCGACCATTTTTGTGAAAATATTCTCATTACAGATTACCTTGGAGACACCTTACACGGGACGCGTATATGTGTAAACGGGAGATGTATAATGTATGATTTGTATTTACGTACTAAGCTTCATGTAACCAATACCCACGTTGGTGTTGGCGTTATCCCAAGCATCAATACCCTACACCCCGGTAATCATAAATAGTTGATGTGTGCCCGTTTGTTATTATACTTCCCCCGTTTCCACATTGCAAATATTTGTTCAAGTATAAAATACTAGACAAACCAGAGGGGTGAAGTATTATCACACGAAGCTATGAATTATTACTGACACGTTTACCTTTGCATTTCGCATCTACATCGTTCGATGAACGTGACACATTATCCGATACATGACCATAAATCAACACGGTTCTCTCTAAAAACCAGATGAATGACCGATACGTTTACCTTTTATAACATTCGTCGAACGTGACATATTGTCCGATACATGACCAGAGATCAGTATGGTTCCCTGCTGGTTAAAACAACGAGGTGAATATATGACACGATTACCTTTGATAACATTCGTCAAACGTGACACATTGACCGATACATGACCACAGATCAATATGGTTCCCTGTTGGTTAAAACAACGAGGTGAATGCATGACACGATTACCTTTGATAACATTCGTCAAACGTGACACATTGTCCAATACATGACCACAGATCAATATGGTTCCCTGTTGGTTAAAACAACGAGGTGAATGCATGACACGATTACCTTTGATAACATTCGTCAAACGTGACACATTGTCCAATACATGACCACAGATCAATATGGTTCCCTGTTGGTTAAAACAACGAGGTGAATGCATGACACGATTACCTTTGATAACATTCGTCAAACGTGACACATTGTCCAATACATGACCACAGATCAATATGGTTCCCTGTTGGTTAAAACAACGAGGTGAATGCATGACACGATTACCTTTGATAAATTCGTCAAACGTGACACACTGACCGATATATGACCACAGATCAATACAGTTCTCTGTAGGTTAAAGCAACGAGATGAATGTCTGACACGTTTACCTTTGCGAGTCACGTCGGTAACATTCGACGAACGTGGCACATTGCATGCCACAGATCAAAGCGGTTCTCTCTAGGTTCAAACAACGAGATGAATGGCTGACACGTTTACCTTTGCGAGTCGTGACAACAGGTACACATTGGCACATTGACACATTTGACGGACACATTGCCTGCTACATGGACCACAGATCAATGCGGTTCTCTCCAGTCAAACAAAACTAGCCAACACGAAGCAGCCGGCGATGCGGCGTTGCACAGGTCACGAACACACGAACCAATCAATAGCCCTACTGTCACAGAATCACGACACAGTTATGATTCGTCTTTCTCGTTACTATCTGCTACTACTAGTCTGCATAAACGCTATGTTTCTGATTGTATTAGATAATAATAAGTGAATCCTCTGATACTGATTTCATAACACTTTAGTACTAATAAGTAAAGATTGGTATAATAATTCCAAAATAATATGCATGACTCAACTATTTAAAACATAAACGCAGTTTATATATCATGTGTTTATCTGTCAGGCTAGGATTTGCACAGTGTTGGCAACCACACATCTTTAACCTGGTATATTGCTTGTTGATTTTTCCAACCAACATTTTTATTTTATTATAAAGATTTTAAAGCAGACGGCAAGAAATATGTAAATATAGGCTACCAGTATTCGTTACAACTACTATCCGAAATAATTTCCTTAAGTATTTCTAAGAGAATCTTATATATTAATTATTATTCAATTAGTGAAATTAATATTTTTCATACCTCCACGTATTACAATATATCTATTATTTCTGAGTTGGCGAACAAAATGAACAATAAGTGGCAAATTAACATACTTTAACCTTCAGACAATTGGATAATGTTCATGTTGGAACCGCGTTTTCATCTTTACAACAAGTGTATTGCAGTGGTCATGCGATTGGAAGTATACCAGTTTGTGTTTTAGTTTCTTAACACCTATTATTCAGTTCTCCACGCAGACATAATATTCATAAATCAATACATTACTGGTCTTATTTTTTACATATTTAAATGTTTTCCCCATAATATTTTAATTGAATTAGTAAGTTTAGACACACAAATTAATAAGGTTTGATCCTTTCAAGCTGTATGTACAATATACGTCAGCTAAATAAAAGCAAATAGCTCACAAATAAGCAATGGTATTGACAAATAATAAAAAAAATACTAGAAGCAAATATAAGAATCGGCGCTGGCAATAGCAGCGAGAAAATTATAAATATATCATAATGAAATTCCCCCATCAACTTCACCTTGTCAAATATGATGATTGAACAAATTTATCTTAGCGCTTCCGGGTTCGATTAGACGTAGAGGAGAGTTAAACAATTGCAACTCGTTTGTGCCCCTTATGAATAAACAACAACTCAGTGCGGTGTCTAAGGGCACCGTTACCACTAGATTTGTTTTACACATTCTTTAAATGTATAAATGCAATCAGTATCCCAGTAATATAGTCAGATTGGGAGCCACACTCGTACTAAGTAAGGCTTTGTCGTAATAATAACCCCCACTTCATCCCCTAAAAACAAAACAACAATATGCAACAAAAAGTTTAAGAATACCCTTAACATTAAAGCCTAAATCAACATATTTAATATTTTATAGTTTTAACATTTTGTTTTTTTCATTGTTTAGTAAATTTTGAAAATGTTCTTACAAAACGCTGGTCAAGACCCCCTCCCCTCATGTTGCACCCCTCCCACTCGTCAATGAGATTACACATTTGTTCAGCTCTTTAGATGTAACAATATGAACGCGTATTTTAAATCCCAAATTTGTTTAAAGCTTTGTTCGACTGAGCTAATTTCAAACAGTAAGTTAACGTTCCAGTTAGACCTCCTAACTACAACTGACCGCGAACACTAGACAATCCCATGTAGTTTCGACACGGCGGTAGAGTGTGGTTTGCGGCACCAATGTTCTGTCTTTGATCTGAATCTGGAAACTATTTGTGGCTTCTCTTTCCCAATTTAACAAAGCCAATGGCAAACGGATGTTCCTAGTGGGGCTTATCTCAGTTAACAACTTCTGAGGGTATTTCTTATTTAAATATTTCATAAAATTTTCGTTCAAACATTACAGATTGATTACATTTGTTAACAGATTTAAACAAGCGATTCTCTCAAAGTTACCTCCCCTATGGTAAACCTCATTAGGATCAACCGGATATAACTTCCGAATAAATATGTTAACAACCAAGATTCTATGAAAAATGTGTATTTCCTGACCCAAACCTGAAGATACCAACTTTGGTTCGCTAAGTACATTCATTTCAGCTATAAAATATTTGAATTTTAACCTTAAAGCCAAAATATTTACGCCAAGAATTTATCGTCATAATTCAGCGGGGGAAACAAACAAATACAGTTCAATATTCGGGTGAAGTGATCATAATTCAGGGGGGGAAACAAACAAATACAGTTCAATATTCGGGTGAAGTGATCATAATTCAGGGGGGGAAACAAACAAATACAGTTCAATATTCGGGTGAAGTGATATTTACAGTGAAGTCAAGAATGTGTCTCTAGTTCATTGGCGTTCTTGTTCACCCTTAACAAAACCTACATCAAACATTAAATCACAAAATATTTATTTTATGATTAAAAACATTGTTATCATTGTTCGTCATTGAGGGTAAGCAGCAAAATCCATCTATACTTTAATTTTAATCTTACGTAGATTGATTTATTTTAAATATAAGGGGCGGCCTGTAAAAGTAGTTAGTGCAAGCGAGTTTCTTTGGTCCGCAAGGTGGCTATTACCAGTGCTACGGCCTTGTGGTTCGGGACCTATCTTAAACTGTACATCCACTGATAAAAAAACTGACAGGTTTCAGGCTTGGGGATAACCATCTCTTTATTGAGATCTATTGCTACTAAAAGCATACGAATGTATATTTTAATAAATACTTCAAACAATAAGAATAATACAAATAAGTCAAACATTTGGCTTTACGCTTGAGAGATGTCCCAGCAATAACTAGATACAAGGAAGTCCGAAGTCTTGAATCGTGGTTTTAAATTCAATTCCCACGTTCTAATGTAATCCCTCATTCGCCGTTGTCATATAGGGATAGGGCAACTAATTAATTTTCTACGCAGTAACAAGGCAATGCAATACACCATCAGTACAATAACTCGACCGCGATTGTCTTAAACTAGTAGGTGTCGAAAAAACTAATAAGTATTATCAGACAATAAACACCTCCAATGTCGTAAAGATAAATGTCGCATTGAAGTCATTGTTAGAAAATCATAAACCGTATGCGAAACCTTCAATCATAAAGTTGCCTACAATGAACAACAACTGAACCGAACGGTTTGTTCGAGTAACAATAGAATCACAATACGAGCGGAGTCGGGCGACTTGGATGTAAAACAATGCGCTTGGCCGATACAAAGCATCGCGTCCAATGTATGGAGCTAATGGAAATGTGCAAGCTGTAAGTGCTCCAGGACGAGATCAATCAAAGTGCAGTATCTCAGATCATCAATCACGACTGGTTGCCAATGTCA
Organism: Allygus modestus; assembly: GCA_963675035.1. Classification (NCBI taxonomy): domain Eukaryota; kingdom Metazoa; phylum Arthropoda; class Insecta; order Hemiptera; family Cicadellidae; genus Allygus; species Allygus modestus. Next base: position 98,312,596 of record OY776117.1, read on the forward strand.
ATTTCAGGTGGCTTGCAACCCTTCACCACAGAAGTTTATTTTATGGTTTAATTGCTTCCCCGTATAACTTTCATGAAACTATTTTTATCAACAAAATTAATGTTTGTGAATCAAATAATAAACGCGATTCTCTACATGAGCACAGCAAACATGTAGCAAACATGAGCAAAGTATCTTCGACCAAAAGATCATCTTTTTGTAATGTTTAAACACCAACAATCAAATCTCTGCAATGTATTAAATTTTAATGCAACGGCACTCATTCTAAACATTTAAGATTGCCATGTTTAATATTTAACTAATAACCAAGTTGTTTAAGAGAAAAAAAAACAAAGCCTCTGGCCAGCAATAACACAAACCGCTTTTGTTTCATTAATTAAAGTGAAAACGACACAAAAGGGCCTATGTTTCCACGAGATTGTTTTTAATTCCGTTGTTTATACTTTGTGTTTCTTGTGATTAGAGAAGTAACATGCACAGTTACAACACGTTCAACTAGGTAAAAGAAATAAACCAAGCGAACAGTTATGTAAAGCACATACAACATTCGTGTTATTTTATTATACTTACAACTGCAGAAGAAACAATTAGTATGATTTAGTTTGTGCTGTTATTTGTCAGACCGTTAAAAGATGCCAGTGGCGAAAATACACACCGAAGCAAAAATTGTTTTCTTGAGAACACTAGGCTATGCGACTCGAATTAGTGATAGTGATAGTCAAATTAAAAACACAACTAAAACATATGAGATGAATGTCAATTTCACAAGAACGATTGTCTGAAGTTATTTATGATATCCACTGCTCTGTTTTACCTCATAAATTAAATATATTTAACAATCAAATCCTTCAAATAACATAATCACTTACAGCATGAATCACACTATTTAAATGAAGAAGTAAAATGTTTAACAGTGCGAATCACTAGTGAAAAATACAATTTCCGACATTGCGAGAGACAAAAGGAATGTTCTGCAGGTGTATCTCTATCTTTCCGCGCTAACAGTCACGGTAATAGCTCTATTTCCCGAACTGGGACATGTCTCTTGGCACAAAAGGACCTACCTCATTGTATGAAAAATCATCATGTGTGTTTAGAATAGTGAGCATATATGGCAGTGGGAACCACTGTACGAAAATGTGTGTTAATTAACGTAAGCGTGTATGCTTGCAGGACAGGAAAAAAATAAATTTAAAAATAATAAAAATAATGTATGTTCTCATTTTGTGACTATAAAATTGTTACTTTCTCACTCTATACATAGTATATGGAGAAAGTATTGTTTTCGTCAAAATTTTCGAATTTGAGTTGTTAGGGGAAATATTTGTTTTGGTGCTCCCTGAACCCAAAAAATTGGTTTTTACGTGATGTCTGTCTGTGTTTGTGTGTGTCCGTGTGTTTGTGTGTGTGTGGATGTGTACAGAGCTAGAGCCATAACCAATGGGCCGATTTTGATTAAATTTGGTATGTAGGTACTAATCCACGATACCTCTAGGCATTTTTTTCATTTTTGGAATTTTTAAGGGTAATTATCCTCCAAAAACCACCACAAAGCATGAAAAAACAAACTTTCTCAAAAACGGCTCTAACGATTTTGATTAAACTTTAGTCGTTTGTAGAACTTTAGTTTTCCAACAAAATGACACTATGACACTACCCGCATTTCTGTAAAAATTCAGGTTCAGATATTACAGGACTTAAAACATCGAAAATTCAATTTTTTTGGATTTTTCATTAAAAAATATTACTATTCACTATTAAAAAGAGCTCAAAAAACTAAATAATTTAGTATTTTGAATTACTATTCTACGATTGCTGGTTGCGGAGAAAATTGAAATTTTCAATTTCCGGTAAACTCAGTACGTTGCCCAATGTTATTCTTATGGGGAATACAAAAATTACTATTTCTCTCTTATTTACTGATCAATTTCATATAAAAACTTGATATGCTTGTCAAGTCAGCATTGAACAACAGAGTAAATTCGAAATATGTTGCCCCTTAATAACCCTGGGGGGGATAGGGGGTATTTCCCCTCTTAAAACCACGAGTGTAGCAATGGATTCTGTAGTGCCCCAAAAGCAGGGATTTGGGTGGATGTTTTGGAAAACAATTTGTTTACAATATTTTCTGTACATTCGACCGTGCTTTGTATTCTATATTTATTAAATAAAAAGTAATTTATTCATTAAAGTTGGGCTAAAAGGAAGAAAGTATGTGTCAGTTTCCTGATACCGTTTATTGTTCCTTGTGTGCAACTAGCTGCTGTTTTCCTATTGTTAGCTGGCGTGTTGTTGTGGTTTCAGAATTGGTTTCATTACTGAAAAACGAATGCAATGCAAATCTTAAAATTTAATTCGTTTGTTATCTCTCTTCCCAAGTTATAAGCATGCAAAAACAAACAAAAAACAGTGCATCTGTGTTGTAGAAGTAAACATTTGCAGATGGACCGATTGAGACTCAATCCCCGCCCATAGGCCTCGGTCCATGCGAGATTATTTATTTAGCAAGTTTTAGTTTATATATTGCATTTAATTGTTTTAAATAAACTTGTTTTGATTAGAAATGGTAGTAATGTAGATAGATGGATTATTCTGATGAGAACACAAATTCATCACTGGATTCTCTTACTTCTCTAATTGGTACTAAGTATTTTAATTGGACAATGATGATGATATTGACATCAACACTCCATTTACGATGGTAAAAGTAAGTTAAAGTATAGATAGAAGTTGTTCTTCGGTTTCAGAGCTCTGTCCCACTGGCTACAATAGTTATTATTGAATAATCTTTCATCTTACGAGTGTTTACTGTCCAAGATAGTGTAACAGGTTGGCCACAGACTGCAGAAACACACTACCAGAGAGGCAAATAAGGGAGGGAGAAAAGAGCTCGTCCTTAGTTCAAGCTGAGGAGCGATACTAGTGATACGAATTCGTTCTTCTAAAAGAGAGAGCGAATCTGTGCGGCGAAATCGTTTCTATGATTGTTTAGGGGAAGTTCAGAGTATTGTACGCGATAACGCTGCGACGAAGCTTGTTAGTTTGACTTTCAAACCAAAAGTAGTTCAAATTTTTCGATTTTACTACGGGATAAAAATAAACCTTTTCACAACAAACATTAGTTTTAAGAACTATACTTTTTTTGTTACAGTTTAAACATTCGTGTTGTAATGGCTAATCTTAATGCATATTCGTAAATAAACTCGATATAATATAAGCATGACGTAAAACAAGAGTATTAATGGAAAGGTATAAACAAAGAAAATATCAGTACACAACATTGACTTATTAGACTCAAGCCACGAAAGGAAGGGATTCCAGAGTAATTTATCATGGTGGAGTTTTATGTTTTGAATGCAAATGAACGTGTGAAGTCCAACTTTTACCCTTGTTCTCCGCTAAACGCACCCCACTTCTCGGCGTTCATTTTCCTTCCTCTTCAAATATGCAAATGACTCAAACAAACGACAAACCTTGGATCCACGCCCGAACATTTCTCTGTTACCGCCCTTCGTTTCTGTTGTATAACAAAGAGACTTTTTATGCAAAGTACCGTTTCTAAATTTACCCTTAACAATTGCAACAACGATTTTACAACTTGTCTCTCAGGTGATCCTAAACCTTCTTTTTGATGAAGGGGTATCAAAAACCTACCTGATCTGTATAAAATTAATGTTTTCTTTTTTCCATTATATCCTTTCGGTAGGCACTAGCAGACACCCTGAGGTATGTATTTGATCCAAAAAAATGTTTTCGACAACCTAATTTAAAATATAAACCATGACATTGGTGCAACCATGGTCATACGTTGAGAATAAAATAGTCCACAAAAATACTGAAGACCCAACTCTATTTGCACATATGACTTAAAAGCTCGTGCTTAATATCCCGGTTTACGATCCGCTACGGATACTGCGTGAATAATGCCTGTGATAGTTTACAGTTTCTAAGGAATCTTAACCTCAGTTCGAAACGAAATGCATAATATTTAATTGTTGATCATTATATTTGGTTAAACTGTACTTCAGTGGGTTTAAAAAATGTATTTCAAAAATTATAACAAACAGAAGAAGAAAAAATAAATTATGATGTACCCATAAATAGAGCAGTTTGAGCAACCAAATGTAAACAGTGGTGTAATAATTTGGGATTCAATTCCGGGAGAACTAGTTACCCGTCGGTTTATTTTGTTTATTTATACCAACTTGCTGTAATGTTTACAGTCTCTTGTTGCCACTTAATGCACCATACAAGTGTCCTCGACCTACTTGGTTTGTTGATGTTATATTTGATCTTGGTTACTTCAGAATTACAACGTAAATTCAGTAAAATTATAGCATTATGATACAAATTATAAACACATTTAAACAATTGTTTAAAGTATGGAATAGTTATAGGAATCAGGAATCAGGTTATAGCTATGGAATATTTAACTTGCATCCCACGGCGTATGACTTATTCCCAGCAACCAGATTAACCTTTTTTTCTTTATTACATGTACATAGTAAATACATCAACGAAATGTATGTTAAATCAATGAAATAAGTTAATAATAATTTTCTTAAATGAAAATAACTATTTTAGTGGATATCACAAAAGATTTCCAGTATAGTGGAGAGTGCCGCAGTATAGCGGTGCGGGGGGGGCCCATGGGCCTAAGGGCCCGAAAATCGAGGCGGCGAGGCCCTCTGGCCGTGGTAAAAGTTCTGGTGGGTCCGTACAATGGGATGAAATTATTATATTTAATTTTCAGAACATTTCAAAATAGCAATAATGTTGCTAGTAAAACTTTAAGAATTTATTTATTTTTAGCCTAGTAATAAATCTTTCGTTCGTTATGCTTAGTCTTTAATAAGTAAAGGAAACACTTTAAAACTGCAATAGGCTTTATTATTTTAATTGTCCTCAATTCTAATTACTTTAAAAGTAAACTTTAAAGTCAGCTATTTTAACAAATATTTCATCATTTTGCATAACTATTTTAAAATAGTTGTTAGTAGTGTCAGTAAAGTTTTGGAACTGTGTTTTGAGGATGAATCAGCATTAGAATAGTGATGAATGATAAATCGGGGGCTCATTATAAGATATTTTTCAAAACCTAAAGGTAGAACCGTAAACTATAGCGGCCATTTCGCTCCAAACTGAATCTGAATCCACTCCACATTTGGAAAGGAACAGACGAATTGTTGACCTGGGATCTGGACGTTATGAGGCTTCACGTTTTGACTCGACGCTTGTTGACTTAATTCTTAGGTATTTGCTACATTGACGTGATAAAACTATTAAAAACATTAAAGCTAGCCTAAATAAGAACCTTCGGGCGTTATTGAATCACTAAAATTATATGCTGGAGTCTGGAACTGAAGGTATTTTTTAGAGGTTATGGTCTAGAATCTATAATAATGGATTGGGATAGGGTGAAACTGTACGATTATGATAAAGAGGGGGGGGGGCTAAAAATAATTTGGCGGGGGGCCAAAAAAAATTAGCTACGCCACTGGAGAGTCCAGCCGCCTCAACCAATCACGAGCCGTTCCATTGATACTGTGGAGACCCACAAAACATCCTGAGAAAGCTCTCAGAGGGTAATCATTAATTATGCGATTCATAGTCTGGTAGTCGGCCCCACAACCACAGGGATTGGTCGAAGACCTATCCCACCTTCACTTCCAAAGGTTGCTCTATCACACCGCTTCGAAATCTGTTCAATACCATCCTCTCCTTCCTAGGAAGATGCATATCAACCACCGGAGCGGGTTGTTGCCACCAAGGCGTGGTTACGCCCTTCAACCCCTCTGTAAGATCCACCTCTATCTGCTTGGAGCTGAGACCACCCCTATCTTCGACCACAAAGGAGAAGGGTAACTGAAGATCCGTTTGATGAGACCGTACCGATTTCTCACTAGATCCTGAGAGACGGGTACATCGGGAGCTGACGCCACCTTCTTAGACCATCTCAAAAAGCCGTCTTTACGTCGGATCTCTGAGGAAATGTTACACAGTACCTGGAGCCACAGAAAATTAATTTAGTTGAAAACAAAGTTAGATAACAGTATGTCACAAAACTAAACGTTATTGATTCTTATTAAAACTTCTAAATAAGTATTTAAAGAAGAGGCCAAGAACAACAACGTTAAAAATAATACAAAAATACCTAGCAATTCTAACAAATATTGAAAATTGTCAATTAAAACTTTTATATTTAACAAAAATAGATTTGCGTACTCATCAAAATTTGTACCTACTAGCTGTTACCCGCAGCTTCGCTCGCGAAAAATTAAAATACATTTGGAATAACCTTACCAGGACTATTAAATCTTTGTTTATGTTTTACCCATATAACTTCCTTTACAGTAACTGACAAACATTTTAACTACAGCTGGTAATTTTATAAATGGGTCCTCCCATTTGCATTGGATCATACAGGGGCCGTGGGGTGGAGCCCTAATGTTGGATGAAGACATTATCAGGTCTATATGTTAATGTCATATATAAGCTATGTTCATGCAAAATTCTAGCTTAATAAGTCTAGTAGTTTTTGCGTGATGGAACTCCATATATCCATACATACATCCAAACTTTCAAATTTATAATATTAGTAGGATTGAATAATTTTAAGGATAAATAAAATCGTGTGTGATAACCAAATTTGTCTTTTATTACTACCCTTATAAGACACTGCAAAGGGTTCTAAATTGGTTGAATCTTTGATCGTAACGTTCATAAAATTTACAAATTTTACAAAATAATATTGTTTAGGTTTCAAAAATAATCCCTTTGACATTTTTAATGAAACCCGTGGCAATATATTTTCCCGATATTGTTGGGTCAGTGGGCTGATTTACAAGAGACTGAATAGCTCACTTAAAGCGTGATATTGTAATAAAAAGCTTCATAACACATTATGATGACAAGAGTCCGAGCTGTGGAAAATCTAAAAATATACTTATACTTCAATCTTTATATTCAGTTAGTCTTACAAATTTAGGTAAAGAGGAATTTACAATACTTTTTTGAATTTGTTTAATGTGTGTGTCCCTTTCTTCCAAATAAAAACCGTTTGAATAGTAAAAAACGTATATTCAAGGATATTTCACTCAAGACTTATTGTTGACTTGAAAATAAGTTTGACATTTTATGCATATTTAAAGGTTTTAGGAAGATTTTAATAAACGAAAGTTGTATAACTATACAATACACTATACAATAGTTTTGGTCTTTCTAACGAAACGGGGTATGCGAAACACAATTATCGATAGTTTATGAAAGTTAGGAATTAAAGTTCCAAAATTAGTTCGTATATTGTTTGATGGAGAGGGATTGAATTTATATATTTTTTCAAGTACTATACAACTAAGCAAATTACAACAGTGAAAATGAGTAATTTGCGTGCACGGCCATTATTTCTACTAGTTAAACGAACAATTAACCGATTGCATCTCGTTCAACGGCGTGAAAATACTCGCTATCAATAAATTAACTAGTTTGACCTCAAAATGTTCACTAAAACCAAATCATTTGATCAATTGCTTTTAACAATGGCATCCCCACAACTAAATAACAATATTAGTATTTTCTGAGTTAGTAGTATTAATTGTCGAAACGTATTAAGTTCTTAGTAAATTTTTTTATTAAACATGAGTGCTACAGATACAGCTTTGTACGGACATTATTGAAACGCTGCAGGGTAAATATATCAAAAAGTAGCTTATAAATATAAGGTTCCTTAACAAACCATCGCACCAACTCAAAAACGTATCCCCCTTGCCTTGCTTGATACGTTCCGCGCGCAGGCCCGAGATCCGTGGGTAGGCTTACGGGCAAAGTAAAGGGGGGAAGAGACAGTCATACTCGTTGTTAAACATGAATAACTATAAAACAACAAGGTTTATCTTGTTGCATAGGTTTAATTTAACAACAATTTGAAAACCCTAGCCCTCATTAAAGGTGGGATTTCTTAAATTTAGTGTACGCATTGTAGGACAACGTTTTTCAGAGGAAAATATGTCCAAAAATTGCTTATTTAAATGTAAAGGTTAATATTTGCTGTCAAACAAATTTGTATATAGTTTTTTATAGTTTATATAGTTAAACAGTTAACTGAATATGAAAATAATATTAATTTTTAAATTATACAATAGTTCCGTGATCAAGACGATTTTTTAATAAGAGATTCATAAGGGGTGACCTATAGATTTCCCAATAGCTCGTACGTAAGTTTGCATTAATTTAGACGTACTCCACAAACCTTTCCTGTTGCTATAACTTACATCTCTAGAGGAGTTCATCAAACATTCCTCTTTATACAATCATACACGGGATCCGCGGGGAACCGTCCTTGGTTCTTTATTCCACAAACCTTTCCTGTTGCTATAACTTACATCTCTAGAGGAGTTCATCAAACATTCCTCTTTATACAATCATACACGGGATCCGCGGAGAACCGTCCTTGGTTCTTTATTCCACAAACCTTTCCTGTTGCTATAACTTACATCTCTAGAGGAGTTCATCAAACATTCCTCTTTATACAATCATACACGGGATCCGCGGGGAACCGTCCTTGGTTCTTTATTCCACAAACCTTTCCTGTTGCTATAACTTACATCTCTAGAGGAGTTCATCAAACATTCCTCTTTATACAATCATACACGGGATCCGCGGAGAACCGTCCTTGGTTCTTTATTCCACAAACCTTTCCTGTTGCTATAACTTACATCTCTAGAGGAGTTCATCAAACATTCCTCTTTATACAATCATACACGGGATCCGCGGGGAACCGTCCTTGGTTCTTTATTCCACAAACCTTTCCTGTTGCTATAACTTACATCTCTAGAGGAGTTCATCAAACATTCCTCTTTATACAATCATACACGGGATCCGCGGAGAACCGTCCTTGGTTCTTTATTCCACAAACCTTTCCTGTTGCTATAACTTACATCTCTAGAGGAGTTCATCAAACATTCCTCTTTATACAATCATACACAGGATCCGCGGGGAACCGTCCTTGGTTCTTTTGCCCGACGAGTAATTGGAACTGGGAATACAACTCTGGGAGGGAAAGCCTGGGCAAACATTCACAGCGAGACAAACACAGAGAACAATGCACAAGCATAAACCATATTGTGTTTCCTTAATTGACAACTGCAGGCAAAAACCGTATTGTGTTTCATTAATTGGCAAATGCAGGCGAACCCCATTCTGTGCTAAAGCAATTGGCTAATAATACATAAGGGGCCGGTGTGGTGTTATTGGAGCACAAAATTGAAAAGTTTGAATCGCGAAATTGCACAAGGTTAGCGACATCATATAAATTACTTAGCAATTAACCAATTCCAGGAGTTATAAAACATATTCAATAAAGAGCCGTAATATTGGTTTAAAATTAATTTAAAATTATAACACTCAAGAATATTTTTTTTATAAATATACCAATTTTAAAAAATACTGTTGAGAGTTATAATTTTAAAAAGGTAAAAAACAGTTTTATTTATTTTTTACACATGTTAAATTGATAAGTTTTCACACTTGATATATCATACCTCTTGACTGATACATCTTCACACGCAGTGTTTCCAGTAGTTTATTTGCACGCGTTTTAATTTCAAATCAATCGTCCGGACGTAAATTACATTTTGTGTTTCAAATTAAATATGCCTCTAAATATCATGTGAATTTATTTTAGTTTTACAAAAAATACGTTTCATTAGAAAAAGAGAGGATGTGCCATTTTTCATCCGTATTGTTTTGTCTTCGTGTAAAGTAGGAAAATAAAACCGGTTAAAACGATTTCGGGGACAAAAAAAAAATCCTGGAAACAAAACTCGTGCATGAAAATGTACACGCTACTCGACATAAATTAAATTAGAATCGTCTAAACGTTTTGTATTTAGAAATAAACAGTGTATTCTTTACCTGCGGTCCTTTGTGGAAACAACAAGACTCTGTGTTTAGGCATTCATGGCACAATGCAATGAAAAAGAATGAAAATAACAACCGTTTCCATTATCAACAAATGGTTCGTTCGAATTCTCGTGAAATATGTTGTTTTAGAAAGTTAGGTTTTATAAATATCCTTGAATCAACATATTTATTCTTGTTTTCTGATTGTGTTAATAGTTTTACTATGCACATGGGCCTAAAAATCCCTGCTATAGACAAGAGTTTCTATTAAAATTATTAACTGTTTGGTCTGAAAATCGCTAGCTATATACAACTCGCTTTAATTAAGTTTTGTAGTTTAGTTACATTTGGGGAACAATACTGTAAAAATGTTATAGTAGCAGAATAGACTGAAATGTCAACTCCCTCAACACAAGGGTCCAAGTTGCGTTATGTATCGTATTATATAAGTGATTCAAGGGCGATTTCACAAAACCTTTTTTCAATAGAGGCTTATTATCATTGACCACAATAATAATGGTAGACCTAATTGAAAATTAAATGTAGGTAACGTGTATTTCTTTGGTTTTTTAAATTTTTGAAGTGAACTGTTTACAATAAATTGATTATGTTCATGATGGACTTTAACATATTTTATCATTTCAACGTTCTAGAGCTTATTTTGTGTACATTAAATTATCATACATTGATGCCAGAAAATAAATGTCGGTCGAACGTTAAAAATATCAATCTACACAGTAAAAGAAATCAGGCATAGTACCGAGTACTATGAATATGCTAGAGGTAAAACAAACAGTGACTCAATGAGGTAAGAAAAACAGTAAATCAAGTTTACGACTATTGCTATTTCCAATCGAACCGAGATCTTTAATTTAATAAAATTTCAGCGAATAAATTATTTTAATTTAATTTAATTTAATTTATGAACAAACATAAATATTTTATTATCTTGTATTTACGTCAGCTTGGGTTTTGTCAAGGTAGAATTTTGATTAGTAAGGAATTTGCGAACATTTTATTTCTCACGTTTCCAATTAAGAAGCATCTCAAAACAGGAATCTTAATTGTAAGTATAATCTTATAATCTTATAGTAAGTATAATACGTACTAGAATTGTCCATGAGAAAAGTTAGCGCATTGAAACACCTGTTTTGAGGAAGTTAAATTGGTAGCTACAAGATGATGCCACCAGTTGAAATACCCCCGTAGCAGCAAACCTGCGTACTCAGCGAATTTCCAATGCATATATATGTATCTTAATACCACATAAAGCCACATATCAAGTTTCATCAATATACATTCATAAATAAACGATTTATGACATTTTAATTATTCTCCATAAGAATAACATGGCGGCTGAGTATGCAGGTTTGCTGAAGCAAGGAACACAACAAAATGGGGTTTTATACAAATATCAATATAACTCATGTAGATAAAGCCACGTACCAAATTTAATTAATTTATTTTCATAATGAAGGGAGATAACACGTTACTTATTCTCCATAAGAATAACATGGGGCTAAGTACGCAGGTTTGCTGCTACGGGAGCCTTTGGTAAAAAATTGTATTTTAGAGCAAATATCAATGGTCCACAACCAGATGAAGACGTATACCAAGTTTCGTTAGTATACGTTCGTAAATAAGCGAGATATAAAATTTTTATTTTCCTCCATAAGAATAACATTAGACAACGTACTGTGTTTAGCACTTTCAATTTCTCGGTAACCAATTGACGTAGAGAAATGATCAAAATACCAAATTGTGTGTTTTTTTAAGCTGAATCCAATAGAAAAACTAAAATTTGACTATTTCCAAAATTATGTGTAAAAAATTCGAAAAACCCATTTTTGGGGTACAAAACCCCCCCCAAAATACCCCTTCGGATAGAGCGATCTGGCTGGTAAAGTCATAAATGTTGCTTTACATGTTTATACCAAATTTCATCAAAATTGGATAATTTTTACGAGAGTTATCGTGCTCACGGACATATATATATATATATATATATATATATATATATATATATATATATATATATATACAGTTTCGAACGAATGGTGTTTTTGGGGTCTGGGGACCTGAAAACGAAAAGTTATCATGGTCCCGGGCCTAGGTCTTACCATGCCGACTACGGTAATAGCTTCTTCCCTATAGGGGAAATTCGCTAAAACGAGTTCGCACGCAGCACGCTGACGTGAGGGAAGTGAATTTCCACATAAAAACTTTTAAAACTTCAAATCAGTGTAAAAACATACATTTGTCCAATTTTTATTGAAATTTGAAAACAGTGATTTTTTGGCTGTTCTGATACTCCTGGTTTCATTTACTTTCAAAGCTGGGAATACAATTTTGCGCATTACAAGGTTAGGAGAAGGTCCAGACAGGCTTGAAAGTAGGCGTGAGGTTGCTGGGGATAATGAAAGTACTCTAACAAAGGAATAACAGGCTTTTCTAGTGTAAAACCCCCATAAGACAACGTACTGTGTTTAGCCGATACACATTTTCTTTAATAACTCGGTAAATATTTATGCTAGAATGACGAGAGAGGGCTTAAAACCTTCGCCTCTTTAATTCCCATCTTTTTACATGCATTAACGTTACATCTGGGGCTTTTCTGACCCTTTTTGGGCCCAAAAACTCGACATCTGAAAGATTAATCCCCAAAAAATGGGTTTAGAGTTTTCCGATTATTTTGCCCAACGAACTTGTCTAACTGATTACAGCAAGGAACGTCCCTACCAAATTTTAAGTAAATCGGACAAAAAATGCGACCGCTAGAGTGCAAACACATACAGAGAATGAGAATATTTTATTTCCAACAAGCAAATAAATATGATAAAAGGTAATCATACCTAGACATATTGTAGCAGCAGGGATTTATACTACAATTTCCCTAAGACATTCATCTTCAGACCTTTATACAGACATTTGCTATAAGACCTAAACTTAACCGAGACGTCCATTTAACTCGAAGTCCATTAACCGAGAGAGTTGCGTTAACCACAAGATTGCATCTTGTTTATTTTCGTTTTTACGTTACGTTTAACAAATCTTCTGTGGAAGAGATGCCAGTTACTATGTATATTCAAGAACTTTACAATAAAAAAATTCTAATAAGATTTGATTGTAGAGTTTAAAATTAAAACAAATTTACTCTATATTTTAGGCCAGAGTATTTTTCCATGAGATAATGCATACAACCGTTTTTAAGGGTGGCAGATTCTTTTTATCATAAGAGCAAACGACAGTAAAACTGATGATCAGATGAAAAAAAAACAGTAGGACCCTACCTATCACAGTAAAATATTAAATCTCCTCCAACTAATACAATGTTCACTCACTCACTGTTCCTGCCAACAATAGAGTCTACATTCTGATAAACTAATTATCGACCAAATCAAATCAATGAAACTAGTTATCGACCAAATCAACAAAGTAACCAATCTTTCATTAACACGATTACCTTCCTGTCAATTACTCTCCTCATCCCGTCAACGCAATTCGTAACTGCATGAAACGACGTTACGAAAGCTCGGCTCGGGGGTCGGCGAGCAATAACCATCAAACCGACGGAAATAAGGATAAAGATTAAAACTAATGAACATGAGTATTGCTGTAGCGGACCGACGCCGGCAGCAGCGGAGGGGAAAGTAAAATAAATTAGAACCAGTTTGGAGATTTGACCGTAAAAACCGACAGTTTTGCAATAACAATACAAAACGCAATAACAGATACAGATCAGCTTTCTTTTCCATTTTCCTTTTCCATTGTGACGCGAGAGCGCTTACCGGCCGTTATTGGTCAATAACTCGGCCGGCGAGGGCTTGAAAGGCGGGCTTTGTGGGGAACTGAGGCGTAACGCGTAACGCGGCGCGGGGGTTTGTGGAACTATCTGAGGATAATCCGCCGTACATAATAACGCCATCGGCGCCGCTTGTTATAGCGTAGCTGAGAAGGAGATGGATGTAACGGGATACTGCGCTGACGTGCGAGCAAACGAGCAAACCTCACGTCAAGGATTACTTGTGAATATGTTATTGTCACTAGCTGATATATTTTCATAATTCATCATTACAACATAAAAAGTCATATTTTTTAAGAATTACATAACATAGACCTCTTTGTTAAAATGGTTAGTTCAAATGAGACTCTCTGGCCTCGCTGAGTAATCAGCTAAGAATGTATTCAAGAGATGTTTTGTTTTGTGTTTTTTAACACCCTCTTTTATTTTTATTTTTGTTTTTCTAAGAGAACTGATTGGGTGTTTTAAAAGAATACTTTGAATCCAGTCATAGTTTTTAACCGGAGTAGTTTAAAATATAGCATGGCAAAATGACAGTTGTAACTTTCTTTGGCATGGACGTTCGGATTTGATTCCAGGATCACAGCACCAATCCCCAGTGGCTTTAAACACCTCTAATCTCACAGCTTGGAACCCCTAACAAATCTAACTCTACCCATTTGATAGTTTTTGGACAGTAAATTGCATGTTTTAAGGCTTCAGTATACCCTACGGATAATATACAGAATACAGAATGTGTCACTGTGTGAAAATAAGATAGGATAACGAAAATTGAAAATTACCGTTGTAGGGGTCCTCAGTGTAGGGGTATTCATGTATATTATAATTATGCCACTAATACACCCTAAACTAATTTTAAAAGAAGAAAGTGAATGCTATTATTACCGTTTTTAGAGTTCCAAATTAATGTTTCTGTCTAAGTAAGTTTGAAAAAGCTCTTTTTACTCCCATTTCAAAATGCTGGACAATATAAACCAGTTGAAATAATTTAAAAATAATGAACAAGAAAATTAGACAATTTCTTGCTCTTAAATAATGTATTCCTTTTTAATTTGAAACTATAACTATAATTGTAGCAGGCCTATGTAAGACTATTGGGCTACTTACGTTCTATCGGTCTGTACAATTTTAAAATTATAATGTTCAGAATAAGAAATAATACCTTCATTCATAGCTGCATACATGTACAGTCAGAATAGTGTCAGTTACAAAAAAGAAAAACTTAAAGACTAAAGGCAGAAATTAAAATAGGTACATTTGTTGTGGTGCAAATAAGAAATACTAAAGCTAAACATATGATGGGTAAAATAAATAATTCTAAATGTAGTCACAATTCCCGTAGTTACTAATTGGACCGGTAAATTCATAACATTCTGCAAAAGAATAAGATGGATTATTCATTAAAAATTATTTTAAAAAGTTTGAAAAACTTGGCAGAGTCAGGTACATTTTTAATATTGTTTGGTACCTATGTGATTTAAAAATGTCATGCCCATTTAAGATGTTTTTTTCTTAAACAATTCAAGTTTATGCTGCTCAAAAATGTAATAGTGTCGGGTATTATATTATTATGACTGCTCTGAAATTTGTGTTTGCTTCACCCATTTAATAGTTTCCAAAATATATAGATTGAAAACTGTCTTTATTCCAACCAAATTCAATACACTTAGGCCTAATCCTCACCGACTCCCAACATCCAAGGCTAGACAGAATCCTGGTTTTTTTTCCTAAAAGAATTTTCTTTAGGTTCCCTATTGATGTAGCACCATATATGGTTATTCCATAGGGAATATGGGAATGGATAAGAGAAAAGTAGACAACCCAATTGTTGTATTAAATATAACAATATTTAATCGTAAGGTTTGTGAAGCTGTGGTGCCCACCAAACCTTTGCATTGTGCGGCACAGAGTGGGTTGACCGGAGCCTTAATATTGAGCATAACACATCACTTCTCAGGGTACCAAGTGTTCCATTGGGAGTGAAGATTCATTGAGCACCACTTTATCATTTCTTTCAGTTCAAATCTTCCTAACTCATACCACTACAAGAAAGTAGTGAGGGGGCATCCCCTAAAAAAGGAGGCATCTAAAAGTAAATAGAAGTAGAAACAAATATACTGACTGATTTAGGAGTCAAGAATGATTATTGCTGACAAATATATCTCCCCGTTCCAAAATTATCACTTTAAAAAATAAGATGCTTCTTGATAAAGCCCATCACATTTAGCTTTTTGAACCACATGATTATTTAGGGACTTAGCGAATTTCCCCCATAGGGGAGAAGCTATTACCGTAGTAACACATGATAAGACTTAAGCCCGAGATCATAACATTTTGTTTTGAGGTCCCTAGATGCCAAAAAC
This sequence comes from Allygus modestus, assembly GCA_963675035.1. Taxonomy (NCBI): domain Eukaryota; kingdom Metazoa; phylum Arthropoda; class Insecta; order Hemiptera; family Cicadellidae; genus Allygus; species Allygus modestus. Next base: position 98,328,661 of record OY776117.1, read on the forward strand.
ACTATTCTTTAAAATGTATACAGTATATGTGTATAATGTCCGTTACCTTGATAACTTTTGAAAGAAATACCCAATTTTGATGAAACTTGGCGCAAATGTGGAAAGTAATATTTATGACTAAGTTCAAAAACCAGATCGATCGGGCTAAGGGAAGGAGGTTTTATAGGATATAAAATTTTCCAAAAATCGTTTTTTGCATTTTTTAACCTCAAATTTAAAAAAACACTCAATTTTGATTACAGCCATTTTATAGAGCTTAAAAATCAAATAATTTAGTCTGTTGTATCATTAACCTAGGTTAAGTGGTTGTGGAGAAAGGCCAAAAAATGTGTCCATGAAATTTCCCATGTTAATCTTATGGGAAAAAGGTTTTTGGATTTTCCTCAAATAATTTTACTACAAAATTCACAGTTCTTTTTACCAATAAGTTTAGCTCTAAAATACAATCATTTTGGTGTTTTAATTGTTGTTCTACATCCAACCATTGAGACAAACAATCAAAGTGCTAAAAACAGTACGTTGTCCAATATTATTCTCATGTTACTCTTTTGGAGAGTAAATAAAATGCTATATATCACTTATTTATGAATATATTTTAGTGAAACTTGGTAAGTGGCTCTATGTAGTAGTGAGATGCATATTTAAGCGAGGGAAATTTGCTGAGTATGCATCAGGTTTGCTGCGACGGGGGTATTTTTGTATGTCTATGCCAGGGGCATTTTATTAGGTAGATTGCTAAACTCTTTTAGGGAAAGCGGTCCAAACCAATATAGTTTAATCTTAAGAAATTGTCAATTAAGTTTCTGACACCCCAGACCTTGAAATTCCTAAAGGGAATCCCCTAAATTATGTTGAGGTTAACATCAACAAAAACAAACACCTATGTTGGATTTCTTGAACTAAGAGTTTAAAATATAGTAGAATAGTACACATGTAATTAGTCTGCTCCCTGAAATAGCTGAAACCATAATTATTGAGAAAGTCCAATTTCAGGAGAATACGTTTGTCCTTGAATTCATCTAACTATTACCTACACACTATCACTTTCTTTGCTTTAATGACTTCAATAAAGTTTAAATTTAATGGAAATTTGCTATTTCCCAATTATAAATGATGCAATGTCATCAAACGTACCAGAAATCCAGTAGGCAGCATTATTTTAGTGTTTGCCTCAAACTCAGATTATCTTGAGTTAATTGCCAGGACCAATTGGGCTTGTGTTGGTTGGAAATCTTTTTCAACTGGTCACACCTCACCAGGTTATGCAAAATATTTGATCTAAACGGCTTATCTTCGATAGGAAAGTCACTAAAAGATTACATTAATACCTCATAGAGAACAGAACATAAGTTTTTCGAACATTAAAGTTAAAGCTCTCGACTTTCATGATTGCCCTTCCCAAAACTCGTACAACAAATGTGCATCATTATAAATAAAACTAAAATTTATTATAAAAAACAAAATTTGGTTAGGGATAAGTTCCGGTAAAGCAAAACACGTTTACTTACCAACCAACATATACATTTGTGTTTTCTTTATTGAAAAACCCTCAATACAAACATCTGATTTGGAACTGTAATTTGTTAAATTAACATTATTCAAAACCTATTTTAAAGTTTTTTTTATTCATTTGACTTTATAAATTAAAGACAAGTGTAAGGTGAATAACATTTTAGCATTATAGTTCAGGTGGCAAAACCGCAAAACCATGACTAAGTTTGTTTTTTCTAACAAGGGCGAAAGTGAAGGCAAAACTTATGTGTAACAGAAAGGCAACTTCTCAATGACACAGGTGATTGCACAGATGTTCACACGATTTTCAACAAGAGCTCCTCATTACTACTGCTTATTTTGTATTGAGTGGCAATTCATACATCCAACCTCCAGCTGAAACTGTGCTAACATCGCCATTGCTGCTTCACTGAACTGTATCACATATAGGAGTACAACCCTCCAAATCATTAGGGCCTGCTGTAATCAATGCCATATCACACTTAATTAACGATAAATAACAAAAGCCAAGACATTACCAATTATGTCTGAGACATAATCACTATTCAAGGACTCTAAACGTAAATAATTAATGAGTGCAAGAAGGTAATACTCGATGATGATTAAGAAGCAAGTTTTATCCCAAAATAAAAACCTTCTGGTGTATGAGACGAAACCTATAACGACTCATTTAAATACTAATAACCTTTTTGAATATTATTAAAGTTATGTATATCAATTAACAATGTTTTGAACCATTAAATACCCCGTCGTAGTAAACCTGCGTACTCAGAGAATTTCCAATACATGCATATGTTTCTCACTACCACATAAAGCCACTTACCAAGTTTCATAAAAAATACATAAATAATAAGTGATCTATAGCATTTTATTTATTCTCCATAAGAATAACATGGGGCTGAGTATGCATGTTTGCTGCAACAAGGATCACGTAATATGTGTTTTTATGCAATTACCAATACAACTTAACCAGATGAAGCTACATACTAAGTTTTATTAATTTATGTTCGTAATTAAAGGAGGTATAAAACTTTACTTATTCTCCATAAGAATAACATTACGGCTGAGTATGCAGGTTTGCTGCTACTAGGATAATCAACAAAAAATCAATTGGTTGTGCAAATATCAATATACCAGTACTACGTGGAGCCATATACCAAGTTTCATCAATCTACATTCATAAATAATCGAGATATCAAATTTTATTTATTCTCCATAAGGATAACATTAGACAACGTACTGTGTTTAGCACTTTGAATATCTCTGCAACGGTTGGACGTAGAATCACAATTTAAACACCAAAATGATTGTTTTGTAGAGCTGAATTGATTGGTAAAAGCAAATGTGAAGTTTACATTAAAATTAACTGAGGAAAAGCCAAAAACCTTTTTCCCGTAAGATTAACATGGGAGATTTTATGAGCAGGTTTTTTAGATTTTCTCCGCAACCACTTGGTCCTAGGTTCTAGGTTAATAATTTAAAATACTAAATTATTTGTTTTTTTAAGCTCTATAAAATGCTCAAAACCAAAATTGAGTGTTTTAGAAATTTTAGGGTGAAAAGTGAAAAAAAAAGATTTTTGGGAAATTTAAAACAGCCATAAACCCCCCTTTTCCCATGGTCTGATTTTTCTGGTTTTCAAACTTGAGTCATGAATGTCACTTTACACATTCGAGCTAAATTTCATCGAAATCGGATGTTTTTTATTTAAGTTATCGTGTTAACGGACACACACATATATATATATATATGTAGAGAGAGAGAGATATACATATATATCAATTTGAACGAATAGTGTTTTTGGCATCTAGGGATCTCAAAACAAATAGTTATCATGGTCTCGGGGCTTAAGTCTTACCATGAGACCTACAATAATAGCTTCTTCCCTATAGAGGAAATTCGCTAAAATCAATTAAAATATTATAATCCATGTGAAATCTCCAATGACCGTATTGAAAAAAGGCTGAACAGACCATAGAGAATTGAGAGCTCTTTAGGTTCATAATTTTCAAACTCCTCAAAATGGTAATATTCTCACCACTTAGAGTGGTCCGGTAAATAATTGTAAATAACTTTGGGCCTAAAAGAAAATCATCATCAAATAATTATCTAACCTAAAATTGTTTCAGAGCACACACCAAATACAAAATGCAGCAACAAAACAAAGGTAAGAGTTACTACTGCAGTGGCCAAGGAGTTCAGCCCCTATCAGCCTCTCAGTAAGTACTGTAAGGAAGTGACTTGGTGGCCAGCTAGTTGACCCTTGTCTAGTCAAATCTTGCAATAACAAACAAATAAAATTACTCTTGTCCAATGGCAATTAAGTTAAGGGAGAGTTGTGGTGAAAGTATTCCCCTCAGCAAAGCCTCCCTTAACTTATGCCATCGGATAATGATTTTATTTGTTTTTCATTGCAAGATTTTATTAGAGCTGACTGCAATCTCCATTACATTTCACTGACAATCCTTGGTTGGCTGTGTCAATGAACAGTGTACGAACAGTGGCAGTGGTACCTTTCCCCTCAAGCTTTCATTTACTAGCAAGCCATCACGTCATCTCCGTACAGTAAAAGTAGAAGTAGTAAGTAATCGAAATGATAAAGAGGTTTTACCCAAATAAACATTGGAAGTTTCAAATAAAAATTGTCTTGATATAAACAGGGTCAGAAAACCTACGGAAAATTTCATAAACTTTAATTCCTATTAGGTTAATCACTAAGTATGGCTGCATGTACACTCCCTCCTGACTAAACACATTCCGTAATTCTGTTTAAGTGACCAGGAATCAGGTCGTGGCTCAACATGGAGACATATGAGATTTTCATGTTTAATCATGTGTAACGCAGTGAAAGTGTTACGAGAGCAGATTTCCTTTGTTCATTCTTCTTTTTGTAACATAATGACATATTTTCACTGTTCCATCTTTCTGTTCTAAGGCGCTCACTTTAATCATATGCTTTTCTCTAAATAAAAGACAAACTGACACATACTTTACAATGACTGAAATTTCTGCAAGTGTATTGAGGCTCCGGTCTACTTCTGCCACATGGCGCAATGAAAGGTTTGTAGGGTTACATTTTACAGCTTCATTAACACAATAATTAAAACTGAGGTCTCATATTAAATAGGAAGAAATTATTAACTCTTGGTGCTTTTTCCTTTTTTAAACTTGGCCATCACTTAAATATACGAACAAATTTGTAAGACAACAATAGCTCAAGACAATGTACATTATGTTTAAATTGTAAATAAATAGCAAGAGTAGCTCAGACTTTCTTCTTTAAGTGTGTTGATATTATAAAAATGTTAGCTGTGTACTGTAATCCTATGGTCCAAGAATCAAGAATTTGTATTTGTCATGTAACTATATAAGTAGCATTGGCAATGGTCTGTTGATACAAATAAAAAAGGTAAAAATACTGGATACATAAAAAGAACAACTAAACAGTTAACAACTAAATATTACTTTTGTCAGTTCAAAACTCCTGGACACTGTAGTACTCTTTAGATATTAAAAATGATTTTAATTTGCCTCTGAACCTTCTCACATCTGACTCCAATTTAATAACTAAGGGTAACGCGTTAAAAAGTTTTAGTATGGCAAAGCATGACTGTTTCTAAAAAAAAGTGGTGTTGTGGTAAGGTGTGGATAATGTAGTTGATGCATGCCTTAGATTATAATGACTGGTCTTACGAAAATTAAACAGGTGTTTGTTTTTTTATGTAAAAAGAAAGACTTTCATAAATGTAAATGCAAAAAGTGTCATCAGGTTATTTCCGGAAAACACGTCTTGACATGAATCAGTCTTCTTCATTGAAAAAAACTGTTCTAATTGCTTTCTTTTGCAGGCGAAAAATCGTTATTGATTTTGTGGACTTTGCTCCCCATAATGGGATGCCATAACTAAGATGTGGATACAGGCACCCGAAGTAGGCAGTTAAAAGAACACTGGAATCAGAAAACTTAGACAATCTTCGATGAATAAAAATGCCACTATTAATTTTGCGAGAAACTTTATCAATATGGTCAGAAAAATTTAGGCGGGGATCTACAATTAAACCCAAAAGACTTGTGCGCTGACAGGAATTAATTTCATTCTCACCAATAAACAAGCTATAAAAGTCGTCAGATGGGTTCCTCAACTTGAAATCAATAAAGTGAGTTTTTTCAGCATTAACATAAATATCATTATCAACTAGCCACTGTAATAACAAACTACTTTGTATGAAGGATTCAATTTCAAGATCACTACGAGAAGAATTACTCACGTTCAAAGAGGTGTCATCGGCAAAAAAACAACGATCAACATTTGACACACTTGTATGGATATCATTTATAAAGAGTAAAAACAGGATCGGTCCTAACACCGACCCCTGTGGAACACCATTTGTGACAATTTCACCAGATTTCTGAGAAAAAATATATTTATTTTGATCTAAATGCGGAATCTTGACTGCTTGGGTTCTACCTTCTAAGAATGATGAAATCCAATTAAGTGCATTACCTCTAATGCCGAAGTGATCCAATTTCCTCAACAGCAGTTTATGATTCACCATATCAAAAGCCTTGCTTGGATCCAAAAATATACCAAATGCATGTTTATGCTCATCAATGGCTTTTGATACATTTGAAATGAAACTGAATATAGCATCGAGAGTGGAAGTGTTTTTTTGGAAACCAAACAGTTTGTTAAATAGCAAGTGATGGCTGACCAAGAATAGATAAAGACGGTTCAAAAATAACTTTTCCAAAACCATATTGAATGTTGATGTAAGTGAAATTGGCTTATAGTTGTTAATGTCAGAAATTGTACCTTTTTTGAAGAGGGGCTTTATAACTGTTGTTTTAAGAGATTTGGGAAATTTTCCTTCAACAAAAGCAACATTGGCCAGAATAGACAAAGGCCTAGATAAACATTCACCCACTTTCTTGAGTAGCTTTGATGATATACCATCTTCACCAGCAGAATTACTAGGTTTCAGAGACTTAATAACTTGGAAGACCTACTCCTCACTAACTGGATTTAAAAAGAGTTGAACATGACGGAGGAATGAGTGTAAAGGGCGGTTCATTGTTGCTGGATCACTAACAAATGTACGAGTAATATTCGTAAAAAATGCATTGAAAGCATGCGCTACGTCATCAGGTTTCGACGGAAGCTCTCCACTATCAGACTCGATTACCAAGGATTTGAATGGTTTGTTGGTTTTCTTATTGGGAATAGTTTCATTCACTATGTCCCAAACCGCTTTGGATTTACTGCTAGAAGAGTTAAGATGAGCAAGAACATTTACTGATTTTGCATTTCTAACCGCAGTTCTAAACTCCTTTTTGAGATTTTTATAAGAGATCTTTTGAGGATGATTATGTTTGAGATCTTTGGTGTAGTAATACATATGAAGAAGACTGTCTCGCATCTGCAACAAGGTATGATCAAGTTTTATCTTCGTGAAGAACTTTTTCGGATGAATCTTAGATTTCTTACAAGGGAACGAAAGTTCGAAATAATAATTTAAAACAGAATTAAAAGAGTCCAACTTATCATCGATACCAGTGTCTGAGTATACTTGATCTCATTGTTCATGTTTAAAATATTTCTAAAAATGTGGCAATTGTCCTCATTGAACGACCTTTTGAAATTGAATTCCAGAATAACACCTTCCAAAGGTGCTAACATTTTAACATCAGAAACATGGGCATGGTGATCCGAAATACCAGTAACAACAACCTCAGTGTTAAAAACTTTCGGATAGATGTTGCAGAAGACATTATCAATCAGTGATTTACTTCCGTTAAATTCTCTGGTATAGGAGTAAACAGTCTCATGCAAACCAAAGGACAACATCAAATCAGATAGTTTTCTGAAAGAATTATCATTAACAGACATGTCAATATTGAAATCCCCGGCCAATTACAATCCGGCAATTATTTGGTTTAGCAAGGAATTCTAGACACCTGCGAAGGGATTCAAAAAAATTATCGATAATTTCTATATTTTTATAAGGTGGCCTATAAACGGCAAGCAAAGAATACGAAACATTGACCAACTGAAATTTAATAGCTGCAACGCTCTTTTTCCCTCCCCTTATTTTGACACAGTTACGCAAAAATTTCCAAATTGTCGCCCAGAGCCCTTAAAGTTCCTTTGTTTCACAGCTGCCTCTTGCGTTTACTACAATGGTCTGGCTTTCTGGTCTTGAGGGGCGAGTTTGCTTCCTTTTTGAAGGTTGAATTCACCTATCTGTCTATTACTAGGAGTCGTGGTAGGCGCTCGGCCAGATATACTCAGGAATCATTCAGGCTCAAGGACCCTTGATAACAGGAAACATTTTTTTAGTTTCTCGAAACATGACGTTGTGGCATTGTTTTTTGTTTTTATTTGAGTATTTGAGTTCTTTTGTTTTTTTTAGTGTTGTGTTGCTTTTAATTAGGTATTTGACAAAAGGACTTCCATCAGTCTCTGCTGGACAACGCCAAATAAACCTGAAGGTGGGTGGTGCCTAAAAATAACTCAAAAATTATTATTAGGAATCTAAATTTGCCTATGCAGGTAGGCTATAACATTTAAACATTTAGTCTTGTGATAGCCTATTATTCAAAAAATTTGAATCCAAGTCAATTTAAAGATTAATCACTAACTAATTTTACCAACTGGGGTATCCCCCCTGACCTTGAAGTTTAGGTGGCTGCAAATACTCAATTTTATTTAACATATTTATCAACTTTTGTAGAACGTACCGCGATTAAAGTAAGAGGTAGGCCTACAACGAATTATAGTTTTCTTCATGATAAATTTGAACAACATTCTATATTAATCTACACTATGAATAAAAAATGTTTCACTATTAATTATTGTAGCACAACAGTTTTACTCTTTGAGCCCAAAGTTCTAAACAGATCAATTGAGAATCTGTGTTGTCTATATTAATCAGCTGTTTGGTTTTATCTATAACTTAAAATATTGTAAACAGCTGTTTATCATTATGGAAATAAAAAACTTACTTGAATGGCAACTCTCATATTGGAAATAAAAAACTACTTGAATGGCAACTCAAACTTTTTTTTCAATAGGCGAGTGAGCGTAGTGAACGAGTTAATCCGGGAGGCGAGTGAGCGAAACGAACGAGCTCATATTTAAAATGAACAAGTATTTGAAATAAAACAAGTTCAATGCATCTTCTGCGGAATCAAACACCGAGCATGGCTCAGCCCCCGGTACTGTATTTCAATAGGCCTAGGCCTAGACCTATTTTTAATGCCTTTAAAGATTAAAAATCAAAAAAATGGGCTTACATGGTTGGCACACACACACGGCAAGGTCAGTTAAAAATTATAAAAAACACTTAGGCCCTTTTTGTGTAATCAGATGTTCAACTGCTTTCACAATATCTATCCTGCTCTTCAAATCGTCCATTGTATGGGTGAACTATACAAAACACATGAGCTGCACAAAAAACCACTGACTGTGGCACGATTCGAATCCTCGATTCAAGTGCTACCTCTGACCAGGAGGATAGCGTCTTAGACCACTCAGCCGCTGTTCAGATTAGCGTCTGTATCAAGCCTGATAGTACTTGTATTACAGCCTACGTAGTAGACGAGGCCTAAATTAATTATAGACCTATTTAAAAGATAAATAAATTGTCTACTAGGCCGTAGGCAGTGCTCATAACGGTATAATTTCTTGTACCGTAACTAACCCTAAGTTTCGGTGGCCGATTCACATGCCAATATATCTGCACCTGAGGCTCAAAAGGTTAAGCTAAGTTACCTAATACAGATTTAGTAAATTTAGTAGCTTTAGTAAATTGTTTTGAGCAAAATTAGAAATAAACTTTGTTTTGAGAGCCTGTTCTAACAACTTTTGCACCCGAATTTCCCTAGACACAGGGAACCATCAGGTGGAACTAACTTTAAGAATTTTAGCTTTTACTGATGTTGTGCATACAGGAACAGCAGCATTCTTAAATGTATTAGTACCTACAGACAGGCCTTCCGCCTTACAACACAAAAACACTCCTTGCCAATTTGCTTTATGATTATTTTGCTAGAATTAGCTTTTGTTTTTTCCTCCCTCCTATTTCAAGTACCCCACAGTCTGAATTTTCTTATCCTTATTTATTAATCTACGGTACTCAGCCCATTACGCAAAGTTGTATTAACTAAACAGCAAAACTACATCAGACACAATGATGTCTTAGAACTTATAAAAAGCATCATTAATTTTATGCATAATGCCAATATAAGTGAAAAGCGACCAAAAACCAATACTTTAACGACTGACTATTGAGGGTGTACTAGTGTAATCGATTTAACACATGGCTTTGGCCTGTAAATCATGTCAGCCACTTTGACTAAAAAATAGGCTTGGAAAGTAGCTTAAAAAATTCCTAAAATTTTAATTTAATAAAATAAAATTAATCACTGACTAGGTTATTTGTCTTTGGTAAATAAATAGCTGAATTTCATTATTGATTACCCCATGCTTAGGTTATGTTGTACATTAGTGGGATAAAATCAGCCACTCTTTCAGCCTTGAGCATTTATATATGTAATATGTCTCATTTGTATTTATTTCAGGGAGCATAGGGGGCAATTGTGTGATTAAATGTTGAGGTGACTGACAAATCAACCTAAGAGTTAGCTACACACAATACCACAATTATTTTTAAATCAAAGGCTTTGGTTAGGTTTTGAAATACCATGTAAAGGTCCGATTGTATTTAAAGTTGTTCACACTGTTTCACTGTAATCCTGAATTATTTATCTAACACTAAACTAAGAATAATTAATTATAAAAAACTATTATCCAAAAACATACCTTATCATCCTTGGAAGACTGGAAATAGTATACAATGACAAACATCCAAGTAATGGAGAATAACAGCAGCATTTTGACGTTCCGCCTCATCATGCCCTAATTATTTAAAACAACCTAATATAACTAAAAATGGGAAACTACTAAATTCACCACACCTATCTCATAACACAATAAACACACGCAAACCGAACAACAACACCGCCAACCACAAACACAGACAGCAGAAAGCGAACTGAGTTTTGAGTTTTGACAGTCGCGCACGCGAAGTGCTTCTCACAGCTGATTCAATGAGTTGGTTCTTCCCTTTGCCGAGAGAAAGCAGCACTAGCCAGGGAAAGGTGATTTAGCTTTTGGTTTGTTGTAAAACCAATATCAGTATAAACGACTTTATCTATATATATATATATATATTATATATATATATATATATATATTTATTTATTTATTTCTGTATCTATATATGAATGTCTCCCCATTACATAAAGCCATTTACCAAGTTGTACAAAAATACATTCATAAATAATTAATATATATCATTTGATTTATTCTACATAAGAATAACATTAGGGTTGAATACGCAGGTTTGCTGTAACGAGGATGATAAGTAATGTGTTTTTTTGCAATTATCAATATAACTCAACCAGATGAAGCTACATATCAAGTTTTATTAGTTTATGTTCATAATTAAGAGGGATATAAAACTACTTATTCTCCAAATGAATAACATGGGGCCGAGGGGAGTGCAGAATTGGAACATTCAGGACCTCCCGCAGCGCCGTCCTCGCGCAGTAAAAATGTTTGGCGGGAAACTATCACAATCGAGTATTTTATAACTTCAAGAGATACAGGACTAAAGGGTTTAACAATACGAGCCTTGCTCCATTTACGACCAGAACGGTAATCAGGAACCAAAACTAATTCACCTTCATTAAATGAAACAGTCCTGTTGCCATTAAAATACTTTAACTACAATACTTTTCAACATTACGATACCAATTAATTTTCATTTTTACTAGGTTCAAGCAGATCAAACCTAGTGCGTAATTTCCTACCAAACATCAGTTTTGAAGGAGACTCACGAGGTGTACAATGCTGATTATTTCGATAGTCAAATAACAATCTGTCAATAGCAGTTTCTATATATACATTAGACTGTTTATATATCTTACAACATTTCTTAAGAGACTTAACAGCGTTTTCCGCAGCGCCATTGGTTGCTGGGTGATAAGGTGCTGTTAAGGAATGGTTGATTCCATTACTCAACATGAAGTTAGAATACTCATCGGAAGTCCATTGTCTTCCATTATCTGTTACAAAAATCAGTGGTAAACCATATACCTAGCAAAGATTTTTCTCAACTGAGTAATAGTTGCCGAACTTGTAGTACTATGCATTAGAACTACCTCTAAAAACTTAGTGTAAGCATCAATAACCAAAATATACATTTTGTTGTTTGTTGGACCAAATAAATCTGCACGAACTCGCACCCATGGTTTATCAAGTGCATTCCAACTGTGATATCCCTATAGTAGCACACATTGTTGGCCCAACGATGGGGAATGGTAGGGATGGTTATAAGTGGTTGGATAATGGTCGGTTGGCAAATCCAACCATAGGAGACGTTGGGCCAACGAACCAATTGTTGGGTAACCCGCGTTTGCAAATCCAACCATAGCAGACGTGTTGGTCCATCAAAAGCTATTGTTGGCAAAATCTTATATTAAACATTTTAACAATCTTCGATTTGCAGTTTGTAAATTAATATGGACGCCTATTTTTAGTTATTTGAATGTGCTCATATAAGATGGTGCAATCTCAAAAATGATAGCTCATCCAGTTATTGGATCCGATGAAGTATGGGATTTATGGCCTACCGACAAAAGCACCATTGAGAAATAATAAAAAATATTGTATGTACTGTTTTTCACTAGATAGGCCTTCTCATGCGTCCAATTCGTACTGTTCAGTAAATATTGGTAAAATTGTAGTCTGGAAGAAAAAATTATCATTTAAAAATTAAATTGTTGATGCAGTGGTTGTTATTACATTTTATCTTCGTCACATGTTCTTTTAAAATCACAATTCAGAAACTTGATTTACGTTTTGGGTCGTTCCTTCTTTGAAACACGCATATCAGTTTTTCTTTTTTGGGATATTTGATTTATGTAATATTTATAAAGATATATAATAGGGTATTTCATAGTTTTATAAAATGTTAGTTTAAAATTGTTTAGTCGAAACTCCTGATTTGAAATGTATTACAGTACAATAAAAAAATATTTGTAGCATTTAAATATGCCACTTTTAATAAAATGCACGCTAATGGGCAATACTACAGAGATAACTATGACCCCACCAATGTCAAAAACTGATGTGGGTTTCTTAATTGCCAATACAAAGTGCCAGGGCTATACTCTTGTGGGGGGGGGGACAACTAAGCCCCGGGGCCCGGGCAGCCGGTGTCTTATTTAGGACACTGTTGTGAACTTGAATACGGCCGGCAACAAGGGCTCACACGGCCCACACCACCGACCACCGGGCCTGCCCAGGGACCCGTGAAAGCTGGAGTAAAGACCCTGCAAAGTGCAACTTGTACTAAAGACAATGGTATTAAATAAAAAAGTAATGTCAATATTTTAGTATCATGCAAGACAATATTTAAACTGCCAATAAGTGTCCTAACAATTTAACTTTAAAATATCCCCGTCGCAGCAAACCTGTGTACTCAGCGAATTTCCAATGCATGCATATGTTTGTCACTACCACATAAAGCCACTTACCAAGTTTCATAAAAATACATAAATAAATAAGTGATATATAGCATTTTATTTATTCTCTATAAGAATAACATTATGGCTGAGTATGCAGGTTTGCTGCAACAATGAACACAAAATATGTGTTTTTATGCAATTATCAATATAACTCAACCGGGTGAAGCTACATACTAAGATTGATTAATTTATCTTCATAATTAAGGGAGATATAAAAATTTACTTATTCTCCATAACAATAACATTAGGGCTGAGTATGCAGGTTTTCTGCTACTTAAATAATCAAAAAAATCAATTGTTTGTGCAAATATCAACATACCAGTACTACGTGAAGCCGCGTACCAAGTTTCATCAATATACATTCATAAATAATCGAGATATCAAATTTTATTTATTCTCCATAAGGATAACATTGGACAACGTACTATGTTTAGCACGTTGAATATCTCTGCAACAGTTGGACGTAGAACCACAAATTAAACACCAAAATGATTATTTTGTAGAGCTGGATTGATTGGTAACAGCAAATGTGAAGTTTACATTAAAATGAACTGAGGAAAAGCCAAAAACCTTTTTCCCATAAGATTAACATGGGAGATTTTATGAGCAGGTTTTATGGATTTTCTCTGCTACCACTTAACCTAGGTTAATAATTTAAAATACTATATTTTTTTAAGCTCTATATAAAGTGCTCAAAATCCAAAATTGAGTGTTTTAAAAATTGTTTGGTGAAAAGTGCAAAAAACTGATTTTTGGAAAATTTAAATGCCCCTTCCCATGGTCCAATTTTTCTGGTTTTCGAACTTGCTCATCAATGTCACTTTCCACATTTGAGCCAAATTTCATTGAAATCGGATGTTTATTACTCAAGTTATCGTGTTAACGGACACACACTATATATATATATAAGGCCTATAGGCCTATAAGGCCTATAAGGTCGCTCAATGGTTTATATATATATATATATATATATATATATATATATAAATTTGAACGAATAGTGTTTTTGACATTTGGGAACCTCTTAACAAAAAGTTATCATGGTCTCGGGCTTAAGTCTTTCCATGAGACCTACGGTCCTTCCCTATAGGGGAAATTCGCTAAAAAGGTAGTAATTTAACTCTTCGCTTCGTCCTCTTACGCGACATTAGAGCGTACTCCTAGTTATATATTAATATATATTAAACTATTAATTATTATATTAATTAAATATATATTAATTTGCTCGTAGTTTAGTTTATCGTTTTTCACAGCAGGAATAGACACATATATCAAAAGAACCAAATTGCATTGTTCCAACTTTTATTACTCTTGCTACAGTGACTTGCTCAAGTAGATTCATTCATAGAAGAATTAAAGGAAAGTATTGTCCTAGTCGTGTAGGTGTAGACTATTGTAATTTTTATATCCTAGACCTTCCATACACTCTCTTGAGTCAGAGTGGCCTTGGGAGTTAAGGTGTGAGTACAGTTAATGGTCGTAAATTCAAGACTCGACCAGGATACAATATTTTCGCTATTCAAATCATATAAAAAAAATTCATATTGTTGGTTTATCAAGCCAATTCAATTGGAAAACGTGTTTTTTTAAATAACCACTTAAATAACAAATTATAAAATTTGGTTGGTTATTGGTTGGCATTTGGTTGGCAAATGCAACATCCCTTCTACAAAAGAAAGTTTGCTACTGTCAATGTTAGAAGGCCAGCCAAACATAACATATTTTAACACTCAGGACAATATTTTATCTTTCTTGAATTCTAGTTCTACATTTTTAGAACTAAGTGGTACACATCCTTCATGAATAAACTGTAAAAAATCATAATTATCAAGATTATCATTGCTACTAACATCTAAAGGTAATCTAGACAAACCATCAGCTTTTACATGATCAGAAGATTTCACAAAAGTTATAGAATAATCATAAGCACTAATAAAATAAGCTCCCCTTTGCAATCTGTTAGCGGCGATTTGAAGTATGCTTTTTTTCTTTCCAAAAATACTTAAAAGAGGTTTATGATCCGTCACTATAAAAAATAATGTAAAATGACACCCAAAAAGAAACTGGTTAAATACTGGATACTGGATGACTGGTTAGATGTTGTAACCCCATACACAATAGACAAAGCTTCCTTATCAGTTTGACTATACCCTTTTTCTGCTTTTGACAAAACCCTTGAAGCGAAAGCTATCGGACGTTCTTCCCCCGATTCGAGGATTGTAGATAAGACACACCCCAAGCTGTAAAAGCTTGCATCACAAGTCAGTTCCAATGGTAAACTTGGATCATAATGAGCCAAAAAATTAATAGAAGTAATGAGTTATTTTACCTTGTTAAAAGAAACATTACATGGTTTAGACCAATCTACATTTTTGTGTAACAATCTATACAGTGGCGGATCCAGCTTTAGAGTCAGGGGGGGCGAACTTAGTGGTGGAATACCCCGCCCCCGCCCCCGATTTGTATTGATACAAATAATATTTTGTAATATCAAAAAGTAACTAAATATTAAAAATAACAGTTAAAACCCAACATGCACTAAAGTGAACTGAACAGTAAAGGCAGAACAGCGTTCATGCGCAGAGTTGCGCAGAGTATGATGACTAATAATATCAGTGGACACAGTGGATGCGCGGTCAAACTCCCGTTGTCATGGTAACGTCACGTACGCACCAGCACCTGTGCACAGTGGCGGATTTTAGCAATTGCCGTCTAAGGGCTATTAGGAAATTTTCCGCCCTCCCCCCCACTATAATCTTTGCCCTTTTCATTTATTGTTTTTAATGTTTTAATGTTTTAATGTTTTTCATTTAATTAAATGGGAGATTTTGACACCGTCCCATACAAAAAATATATATAGAGGTCTCGCCTGGAGTAAAAAACTGCAGCATACATGCTGACCACCATTTTGACCCTCTGTCAACTATGCTCCCATAGCAAGAAATCAAATCAAATCCTCTCTTCACAAATTATGTTGGTTAGTCTTTATTTGTCTTCGGTCTGATGTTTTGTTTAAAAAAATATCCTCCAGAATGAACGATTATGTGTTGTAGCCTTTGATGGTAAGTATAAGACGGCTGAAATAACTCTCTTTGTTACCTTGAGTTTGAAAATGAATCGACAATTTCATTGTAATCTAAATATTGTTACTGTCAGCTCAAATTCGATTGTTGCAGCATTTCTCAGTCGTGTGCCTTAGTCATTATTGATATTGTGTAAACAATCATTTTAATGCTATGCGAATGTACGGGTAAACATTTCGAAGTCCGTGAGTTGGACGTAGTCATATTGGCGCAGTGCCTGTTGTAGATCGTGGCTTGCCGCCCTTTCTCTGTAGCGTAATCGTCTTCTCGCTAGTACGGATAAATGACAAATGGACAAATGCATTATGACTGTTTTGAGGAACTGCAGTGTGAGGGACTGCAAGCGTAATACATTAGTCTCTGATTACTACCTTTACCTTTGAAAGGGTAGCACATTGTCATTGTCATCCGTTAACAACAACTTATAAATTTTCTGTAAATTTGCTGACCCTAAAAACTTGCCGCCCTGGGCTACAGCTCCCCCCTAAATCCGCCACTGCGTGCACCTCACCCCCCGCACACTCGAGCTACCGCTGTTGTATCTGATGAGATCTGATTGACACATTGACACTCACAACAGAATGCACAGTACACAACGTTAATCTGTTAATCTTGACGTTTTCCCGGTTTGCCGGCTCCCACACCCATCCCGAGTATCGCGACGGTGGTTTATCTGTAGTGATGGGAGTATCGAATACAGAATCGAAAATTGTATTTAAATTTTCCGACTTCAATCTATTTCGGCGGTCAATCGTCACCAGTTTGTATTCGAATACGTATTCGAATACTTGGGTATATTAGAATACACTGTACTCGAATACTTCTAAGTATTCGATTCTCCCATCACTATTTCGCGGGTAAAAAGAAGCAGGGTAAGGGTAAAGGGCAGTCGCGGAGAGTCGCGTCGCACAGTGGTCAGAAACACACATTTAGCCGATCAAAATTACTTTTCATTATATACATGCGATTAAAAAGCAAGTATAACTTTCGTCGTTTTGATTTATGATTGTACGACAATATTATTAAAGGTTTGATTAATTTTACAGCAAATAGGATTGTCAGAGGTAGGGAAAATAAGAAATAGCTGATATTAGATTTAGCTGCTTTTATGGAAATCACACTCTAAGCTTTCATAAAAACATTATGTAACATAATATAAATTAGATCAATGGAAAAAATTTGTTAATAAAAAATTAAGCTCTCGGACCATCAAACTTATTTCTAACTCAAAACTCTTAAAAAATCACATATAAAACCATTTTTTTAATCAGTTTCTTTTTCTTATTCATCAAAATCACTCAAGTCACTATCACTTCCAGAACTATCAGAATTCATATCCGGTGATTCTAAGAGGCCTATCACCTCCAGAGGTAGAGGTCCGTTTTTTTTGGTGGCACACGGATCATGCTACTGATCACAGGGTCTGAAGTCAAAAAGGCCATGTGAAACAAATCCTCCATGGTTAGCTTTCGAGACATTTTTCTTGTGTTGTCCCTCCGAAATCGTTTCAAGTCCTTATGTTTTGCCTCTTGGGCCTCTTCGGACATTTGTCCAATAGGCACAATCGATTTCTTTACTATGAGCTCTCCGTGAATCAATAACTTATGGAGGGTAGGTGGCATGTAGTACCAGTTGTACAGGCTTACATACAACTTTGCCGTCTCAAAACAGTGCTTTCCGAATTTGGAGCTGTCAACAGGTAATCCACTGGTAAGGGTTCTTAAAACTACTGAAATGCGCCAGATCAGGGTTTCGTCGACACCTGTAATCTCTGAGGCTAACTTTGGATCCTTGAAAAACCTGGAATGAAACAGAAAAAAGTTTACAAATAAATTCTTGATTAGCATTCTGCGTGTTGGTGCTAAAATGCAGTAGGAATAAAAATACTCGTCTAACACTACTTAATGTATTTACATTTATAATATAATTACATACAAGGCGGTAAATATATTTAAAAGATGTGACAATAAATAGCATAATTTATATTAATTTACTGTCTTCTATGTAATTACAGTATAGGTGTACATGTAATGAGTAGTGTTAAAAGACGTATTGTTATTTATCCTGCATAAAAGGCCATATTAAAACATGTTCAGAGTAATTATGAGCTAAACCAAAATTGTAAAATGAAAATAAAAATTAGGTTAGTTAAAATTTAATCGTATAGTAAATATATTTTTAATATTTTTACGAGTAAAAAGGCTTTGTGACTTTGACTATGAAGTTATTTTTGGTATAAAATTGGCATATATTCTTAATTCTTCTAACTTGCTTTGAAGATTACAGTAAATTGTGAATATAAAATTAATTTTTAAGGGTTTTATTGAGCATTTACATAGTTTAAAAATAGGTTTAGAATTGACCTGTTGAAACTTTTTATTCAAATATAAAAAAAATCTTGAAAATAATTTGTAAAAAATAGAGTTAATTATAGATTCTTTGTAGTTTGGTACCAAAATATTTCAAATTATTATTTCAATTTCGTTAAAATTATTAAATACACTTTAGGAAATATACGGAACAATTTTAGCTATAGAATATTATAAAATTACCTTCTGGCAGTGTTTCCATAATTCGTCGTCCCATACCCAGGTTTTGGAATGTCTACAAGAAGGCCCATCTCTTTTCGCAGTCTATCCTGTATGTGCGCTTTCCTTGCTTTTAATAACTCCTTATCTTCTTTTCCTGCTCGCCATTTGTTTATTTCCAATTTGTAGCTTATGTGCAGAATACATTCGAAGCACTTTATAAGAGCATGTAAACTGGACATACCAAATGTCATGGCTTGTGAGTCAAGTTCTCGCTTAGAGTGACTTTCAAGGTTGTTCATGGCTGATGGATTTGCCTTACAAATTACACAATTTGTGGTTGGTGTTCCTGTTTGTTGGTTATATTGCCTATTTTCCCATCAACCATAGTTAGGTGCAGGGTGTGGGATACTTCTAGCTTGAGGCCTTCAATGCAAACTGAAGTGGGTTTAAGGTTACCTATCTGTTCCCTAATACTGGCTACTTCTTTCTTAACAACTGCTTCTGTCTCTTTTTTAAACAGAAGTTTTATTGGCCTGCAGAATGAGGTGGATGAAGGTCGATGGTTATACCATAATACTGAATCGTGTTCACCATACAGTCTTAATGGCACACAAGAAATCACAAATAAAAAGGAGTCATCGCACTTGACACTCTCTGCTTCCTCGGAGAAGCGCTGCTTATAATTTTGTTGCCCTGCAGCCCCGTCACAGCCCCACTTAAAAACTGACCTGATTTTTATGACTTCATTTCCTGAAGTTGAGTAAACTTGTTGCAAAACAGGCTTTTGCACTAAAACCAGCCGATTGATGGTGTGGTCCAAAAGTGACTGTACTGAAACCTGAGCAGAAATTTCAGCTATGGTAATTTCATCAGGGTAGCAACGTTTTTTAGCAGACAGAACTTCATTGTAGTTTGGGTAGATGTCTGCATTGTGGCTTTTGGCATCTTTGATTATACCTAAGTACTGTGATTTAGTTAATTTGTTCTTAATTATTGATGCGAGGGCTTCATCAGATGTCAACTTTGTGGGAGAGTTTTGCTGCTCCAGACGTTTTTTCCAGTCTTTGGCTTCTTCTGGAGACTCCAACACCTTTTTAACCATATTTGCAGAAGTGCGCAACCCTAGAGAGCGAAGAGAAGCCTGCAATGCGAAACCCAACTCATGATGGCTTTTTTCAAGCAACGGTTTAATTCTTCTTCTTTTTGTCGACTGTGATGAATCAGAAAACTCGGATTTTGGTCTTCCAGGACCATTGCTGGTTGAAGGTAGATCTATATTCACTAGATATAATTCTTCGAAAAAAATTATGTCGTCCAACCAGTGCGAGTGTTTGTGGTTGAAGTTAACAATACTATGGTGACAATCTAGCCACTTCGATCGAAACTGTTTGCAAATATTATCACATTTGTTCCTTAAAATATCGTCTTCCCCATTAGAAATGTCTGTAAGATTAAGATTCTTTAATACATAATTGTAAACTGCATCATTTCGTTTTTCTTTATTTACCTCGTTGCGCCTTTCTTCGAATAACTCTCTTTTTTGGACACCCCAAACTAAAAATAATACAAACAATAATTATAGACTTTTATGGACATAAATTATTATTTTCTGGAAGCACAGGAAGCCCACACACACACACACACACAGGATGCATTTAAAACGGTTGCAAGTAATTGCAAAAAAATGTAAGCTTTTTTAAAACAAGTATTTATAAGATTTCTTTAAGAGGAAATTGCCTTTACAAACAATTTTATGTGACTATAAGTTTTGGCTTTAAGAATTATGTATAAACAAATTTTTAAAGTCTTACCTTGAGGATTGAAAGCCATGACCCATCCGTGCTGGAAAGCTTTCCAAACTAACAGTAATCGAAATCCATTTTAACTGATAAAATATTGCAATACCGGGGGGTCGTACTTTCCCTATTGTTAATTATCTTTGGACCATGGACGTATGGCCAAAATGCTTATCTAGGGGAAATCCAAGAGTAAAAACAAATCAACTGGCTTCCTAACGACAAGTACACAGCGCATTTAAGTGATTTGGTTATATATGGTTTTTTAGGTTCTGGAGGGCTAAATAAATTATATTGACCACTGTGCGTCGTCCCGTCAGTACAGCCAACTGTCAGGAGTCACCAGAACGAAATTATCACTCCCACTAACTGTTTATGCTTAGTGCCACAACTTTAGTATGCATACAGACCGTTTAGAAAAATAACCTATGGTAGGAAATGCATAAATTGGATTGGCGATAAATAATTAATTGCAACACATTTAACCAGCTGCAAATTAAATAACTGCACTATTTTTATACAGTATATAACAAACATTTTTGAGCTTGAGGGGGGCGATCGCCCCCCTCGCCCCCCCTTGGATCCACCACTGAATCTATGCAATGGATGCAAAACTGAGGCAAGATTATGAACAAAAGAACCATAAAAATTCACAAGTCCTAAAAAAGCTTTCAATTCTGTCACATTAGTTGGTGCTGGAGTTGGTACAATGGCATTGATTTTATCTGGGCCAGTGTGAAGACCTTTACTGTCAATTATATTACCTAAATACTTGATTGAGGATTGAAAAGAATTACACTTCTCCTTACATACAGTTAGACCACAGTCATTAAGTCTTGTCAAATCCTGTTTAAGATTTTCTATATGCTCAGTTTCATTCTTACTTGAAATTAAGATGCCATCTTGGAAGCTACAGTTCCTTCAATGCCCATTACTAATTGATCAGCTATTCTCTGAAATATAGGAGGCCCTGATGTTATTCCAAATGGAATTTGTGTGTACATAAACAAACCTTTACTTGTAGCAATAGTAGTGAGCCTTTTGGACTCGTAATCAAGTAACACTTGTTGGTAAGCTTGATTCAGGTCAATTTTGCTGAAAACGTTACCATCAGTCAATCTATTCAGTAAATCACTTATTTTAGGCAAAGGATAACGATCCACTGCAAGACAGGGATGTGAGTTTGGTTTTACCTGCAGACTAACCTTACCCTTAAAGGTTCCTATTTTTTCAGAAAACACATCTTTAAAATCTGAAAAAATATTTTCCATCTTAAGACTAGGTTCAGAGGAAACAATAACATTGTTTAAATTCAACTTAGAAATACCTAGGCTACTAAGCCAATATCTCGGCCTAGCAGTACCAGATCATTATTACAGATTACATACAATTTCAAATCAGATTTAACACTATTTAAATATTTTACTGTTACATCGACAAAACCCAGTGGTTTTATTTCACTACCATTATATGAATTTAACAAAAGATCTATTTTTTGCAATGGAGCATGATTGAACCTCTTTTCATATAGCTTATCTGAAATAGCAGAAATAGGACCAATTCCAGTGTCCAATTCCAATTCCATAGATACCTGTTCATTTGGAAACCAATTCAAGGAACCTGGTGGATGTGGGGGTTGTAATGATTTGATGGATTGCTGGAGGTTATCCAAGGCTGTCCAGATCCTGCAGTGAAGCTACAATACTGCTGGGGTCGATTACCTTTAATGTGGATGTTACTGGTGTTACTACCAGTGACCCCACCACCATCAATATACAGTTTATCCTGCACCACTTCCATACCAGTGCAGGACATAATCCAAATTGTATTAAATGTTTGAAGAACATGGTAAGTAAATAATATAAATCATGAGTTTTTTTAGAAAACCAAAAATTATATTTAATTTTATAGAAAGTTAAACAAAACTGTATTTTAATTCATTCAATATATAGCATATAAAAACAAAACAAAAATAAACCCTCTGATTTAAATTAACAAATACAAATCAAATAGTTAAGTTAGAACATCCTTCCACCTCAGACATATTACATCATACATCATATTACAAGTTGTCTCTATGCGTTACCCTGCACATTTTGGTTGCTGGTCGTTTGAAAACTCCACTGTCCATCTTAACATCCACGATTCGTACTTAATTGTCATTTCCGGGATATGTTCGAACAATCAGTCCCTTTTTCCAGCTTGACCTTGGCCCATTGCGATCTGCAATGATTACAAGTTCTCCTTCTTCGATAGGATTCACTTATTTTGTCCATTTTGATTTGTTATTAATTTGTAGTAAACACTCTTTAATCTATCTTTGCCAGAACATTTCTGTTAATTTCTGTCCAATTCTCCAAGCCTTGCGGGGACACACATTTTCGGGTAGTGGAATACAAGGTTTTTTTGATCCTGGTCTTCCAATAAGAAAGTGGTTTGGTCTCTTTTGGTGATGCTCTTTTGGAATGCTCTTTTGGTCATTTGAATCAGTTTTGATACTCGTGTTAGTGGTTTGCTATTAACAACATTTTCAACTTCGGCAAACACCGTTTGTAACATACCTCTTTTGGATATATTTCGTGTAAGCAAGTTTGTAATTCTTTTTTAACTATTCTAATCAGACGTTCCCATGTCCACCCATGTGAGGAGCTGCTGGTGGAATAAAGTGCCACTCAATACCTTAAGAAGCTAATTTGGGCGCTATTTAAGATTGGTCAAAAAAGATTGGGATTCCTTAAACGCATCTTTCAGTTCCTTAATTGTTTTTTCAGATTTGTCCCATTATCAGAAAGATAACTTTAGGTGATCCCCTTCGTGCAATAAATCTTCTTAATACCATTATTATCGAGTCACTAGACAAAGAATGAGCGATTTCAAGATGTATGGCTCGAATGCTCAGTCATGTGAATAATACACCGTATCGCTTCTCATGTCTTCTTCCCACTTTGATGGTTATTGATCCAAAATAATATACTCCTGTATTACAGAATGGAGTATACCAAGTTCGAATGGAGTATGTATTATGTATATTTATAGTACAATTGTAAAACCAGCCATCTTATAATAGCACAAGGCTTTTAATAAAACACAACCTTATAAGTTGGGCTTAGATCGTGGCTGTTCGTTAATTATTATATGGAGTATTTCCACAGCGCGCTGCGGTGGTTAGGCTGGTTAGTGTAGTATGATATTTACGATAAACTAACCAAGCCCAATCATAGCAGCATGCTGTAAATATGTTACTCCAAATAATACATAAACTAACACAATGAAGCTGAAATAATATGCCTCTTTACAAATATTCTTGTCTTATTGTTCAAACTTTTACTTTCTTACATTAAGGCGAAGTTTTATAAAAATCATAGACTTCTTACGAAATGGCTGGTTTTACTATTGTACTGTGGCATACACATACATTCTGTACCGATATATAAATAACAGTTACATGTAACGCTAGTATAATGTTTAGCGAACCCCCTCCCCAAAACACAGTCTGGGCTTAAGTCTCACTGTGCGAGTCATGCTAATCATAGGAATTTTCTAATATTGTAATGTAATGGTTTCTGGTTTCCTACCACTTTAGTTTTACCATGTCAGCAAGAGTTTTTTTTCTATAGGATTTTGGTAAGTTTTACTTGGCACTATTAGAAAAAAGTGTTTTACCATACATAAAGTTGATGTTGACTTTTCCTCTTCCCTTAACAAGTCAGTCATACCATTTCCCACCACCTGAAGTGTTCATATTATGATAATGTTTTGATAGTACTTTGTGATTGAGAGACTAAATTAAGTCCACATTTACAGTCCAATTTACAGCATGGATATAATGCAGCCTGAGAAAGTTTAACTCTTTCAGTGTCATACATTTGATTGTATTCCCTAACCGAAAGTCCTGAAGGGTTGCCGGTTATGTTGCAGATAAGAATATAGTAAACACCTATTTTTGATATATCGAAAATGAAAAGAAGATGTATTGAATCTAATAAGTTGATTATATGTGCGGTTTGAACCATTTATTATATTATAATAAAGTATACAAATTATATGTAGCTTCGAATAACTAATTTTGGCTTTCGGCGAAAATCAAATTTTGTCATTTAACTTATATAAAGTCATAAAAACCGTTATTACTTTGTACAAAAGTGCATTATTTCCAATAAATTGTTATTTATGGTATTGTTACCTTTAGTTATACAGGGTTATTCAAAAAGAATGGTGCAAAAGTAAGGTTAATTCATTTGCATTCTCTGAGTTGCAAAATCATGAAAACAGAAAAAAACTGTTTCTTATATTAACAAGTTTTAATTTACATTAAATTATATGCATTACAAATGCTCAATGTGAGCTCCATTAGAAAGTCCGCAAATATCCAGGCGAAATTCCTACTCAGCCCAGACATTCTGTAGCATTTCCTGCGTTTTGGACTGCACGGATTCTGTTATTCGATGTCTTAATTCTTGCAGGGTTTGGGACATAGGAGGGTAGTACACTTTGTCTTTGATAAACCCCCACAAGAAAAAATCACTTGGTGTTAAGTCAGGCGATCTTGGCGGCCAGCGCATCAAAGGTCATTCCAGAGCGTTCAATCCAACGGTCTGGCAACCTATCATTCAAAAACTCACGCACTTCAGACTTGAAATGTGGAGGAGCACCATCTAGCTGAAAAACTACGTCTGTAACATCTTCAGTAAGCTGAGGAATGAGCCATTCTGACAAGGTATCTAAAGTAAACGATTCCAGTTACAGTGCCTTCAATGAAAAATAAAGGTCCATACACTTTACGGGTGCTAAGAGCACAAAGAACATTCAGTTTAGGCGAATCTCTTTCGTACTCGATAAACTCCCTTGGCTTTTCTAACCCCCATATTCTTACATTATGGTGATTCACTTGTCCACTGAGATGAAAGGTAGCCTCATCACTAAACACTAGTCTCTCAGCAAACCCATCATTTTCAAATTGTCTGATCATATCATGGCAAAAATCTGTGCGTTTTGGCTTGTCAGTAGGCTTCAATGCTTGTAACAGCTGCAGTTTGTACGGTTTTCGTCTCAAACGCTTGCGTAAAACACGCCATACCGTGGACTGTGGTATGTGAAGTTCCCTATCAGCTTTGACTGTCGAGGTTTTTGGACTCTCTTTTTGGAGAGGTTAAGTCTAGTTTTTGATAAGTTGAAATCTGAAAATATAAAGTTAAACCGTAGTAAATGTAAGATTGCAATTAGTGAACTTAACTATCTTGGTCATAAAATAAACAGTGATGAGATGAATCCAAAATTGAAGCCAAAACTAATATGGCTGAGCCTAAGGACAAAAATAGTCTCTAACAGTTAGGCCTAATCACTTATGTTAGTAAGTTCATTCCTAATTTGTCTGAACATACAGCACCTTTGCGTGCTTTACTTAAGAATAATATAGAGTATGTATGGTCAAATGAGCTACAGGTAAAATTTGATTTTCTTAAACAAATTCTTGTATCTAAACCAGTACTTCAGTTCTTTGATCTAAGAAAACCTGTAACCATTACTGTTGATAGTTCTAGCTATGCTTTAGGACTTCACTCCTTTAAAATGACCTTCCTGTCGCTTATGCCTAGGGCGTTAAATGCTGTTCAACAACGATATTCTCAAATAGGGAAAGAAACATTAGCAATTTTATTTGGTTGTGGAAAATTTTAAACCCCCATACAACCCCCTTCCCATAAACCGATCGATCTGGCTTTCGAACTTAAAGTCATAAATGTTACTCTCCATATTTGTGCCAAATTTCTTAAAAATCGGGCACTTCTTTCAAAAGTTATCGCGGTAACGGACACACACGCACACACACACACACACACATATATATATAAATTTGAACGAATAGTGTTTTTTGGCATCTGGGGACCTCAAAACAAAAAGTTATCCATGGTCTCGGGCTTAAGTCTTACCATGCCACCTACGGTAATAGCTTCTTCCCTAAAGGGGAAATTCTCTAAAAGACAAAGCCTTTGAGAAAACTATGTACAGGTGAAAATGTAATATTTAAATTGAATGGTAAATGGGTAACAGCTAAAGTTGTAAACATTAACTCAAGATTTGGGTCTTATACTGTCCAAACTAAAAATGGTAAATTGTATAATAGGAATCGCATTATTTTAAGGGCTATAGCAACTCAGTCTGATGTCGCAGAGTTTTAAATCGATGATGAGGTCATAGGCCTAAATAGTGACAGAGCCAAACCATCTCCACTAAAGAAGCCAGAGCAAGGATCCCCGCGCCACCAAGACAGTCCTCACCACAACAGTCGTATCCAATACGGTCTCCGAGTAAATCACCTATTCTGGATAGGCCTACTTTCTAGTAAACTACTAGTAAACCAAGTTATGGTTCTCAAAGCTGTCAAATGTCCCCGAAACATTGTAGTCAAACACTACATGAAGACACTGGGAAGTATATGACCAGGTCTGGTATAATTGTTAAACCTAGACAATTGTTAGATTTATAGATAAGTGTTTAACCTCAATTCAATGTTCAAAAAAACTCATGAAGTAAAGAAGATTTTCAATTTGTTCTTGTAAAAGTTTAATTTTTTATTAGTTAACAATACTCTTACGTATTATCATGAGGAATTTAAATATTTATTTTTATAAATGTATCAATTATGTATTTTGTAAACAAGTTTTAATACAAAAGCCTATTGACATTACCATGTAGTACCTAGGACTATATTTATTTGTCGTTTCATTTATGACAGCAAAATTTGTCAAGTAGCTAACATGTTTTATTTAATTTAAAGAAAGGAGATGTACCGTAATGTTAATTTCTATTATTGTCTTCAAAAGAAAGGAGATATAATTAATTATTTTGTAAAAGAAGGGAGATGAAATATATGAATCTATGCTCCACATTATTTTGTATGTCTTTGTTTTGTAACTTGACATTGTAACATTCTGTGACGTTCTGGATGGACTCGTCCTCTCAATAAAATGGCTTGTACTGAAATGGACGTCTTTTTATACAGGGTGAAAATTAAGTCCCGGAGCGGCTTAATTATTTATTTTCTCGTTACAGATAAAGCAACAAAACTCCGCAAATCAGCGTAGGACCATTAATCTACTTTTTGATGTAAAAATCATGTTTTCCTCCTTTACGGGATCGGCCCACGAGGAGTTGGAAGAAATTCTTAAAAAGCAGCATGGGTCGAGTTCGATATCAAATTGTAGGTATTGTTTAGTATAATTCAATGCCGTAAACCCGATCTCAAAAGGTTGACCCAAAATGAAATGGCGGCGGTTTAAAGGTACGAAATTGACAATGTTGGATTTGTTAAAGATCAGTAAGTTATGGTTAGTGGTTATGGGTAATTATTCGATAATTTTCATCAAGATAGCTAAAAGTCAATATCTACCGCAATTGGTAGTGACATTAGGTATAATAAGTCGATTTTTAAGTTTTACTGTTATAATTCATGCTAGGAAACAATTACTTGGCCATCTTTAACAAATCCAACATTGTCAATTTCGTACCTTTAAACCGCCGCCATTTCATTTTGGGTCAACCTTTTGAGATCGGGTTTGCGGCATTGAATTCTACTAAAAAATACCTACAATTTGAAAAAACTCGACCCATGCTGCTATTTAAGAATTTATTCTAACTCCTCGTGGGCCGATCCCGTAAAGGAGAAAAACATGATTTTTACGTCAAAAAGTATATTAATGGTCCTACTGCTGATTTGCGGAGTTTTGTTGCTTTATCTGTAACGAGAAAATAAATATTAAGCCGGTCCAGGACTTAATTTACACCCTGTATAACCATGCTTTGACAATTTCATAGACGCCCTACGTATTTCTGGTGAACGTTTGCTGCAGCTGGGCATAGCCATTACAGCAGTAGCTTGTCTGCGAGCTTCACTTCCTTGACAGTTTTTGTAGATCACTGCTCTCCCATAGTGCCATTTCATACACTCTCAAAATGGCCTTCCCCTGAGCTTGCTCTTCACGTCGAAGTCTCTGTTCTTCTGACATTTCTTATGCTCTGTCTGCTGCATGCCGTAAATCTTTCCATTTGTTTTTAATTTTCTTGACTTCTAACCACTTTAATAAATCGGGTTTTTTGAACTTTTAGATCGACTTTATTTACGTTTCCCCGGCATTACTGTGATACAGGTACCTTCATGGTTAACCGTGCAACAAAAGTGTAAACCAAAATATAAACAAATAAACACAAACTCTTGTTGAAAATCTCAAATGCAAAACACCTGTTTTAGCCTTCTAATTTCCGGTGGGAAAAATATCAGAAAAGTCAAAAATTACGTGGGCTACGCCCCACTGGACATCAAAGATCCAATGATTTTCTTATGGAAATATCACTACAGTGTTTTTATTAATAAACCAAATGAACTAATGATCAGCTGTGATTATCCACTTATACAAAAACCATATATTAGGGGCTATAGCCCCTGTAAGCCACTAGTATTATGTAAGTAGCTTCGTGGTGGTTAAACGTGCTTCAAAAGTGTAAACAAAATTATAAACAAATAAATTAACTCATAATCACCTGTTTTAGTTATTATCTGATCCAGTAAATGCTAATGCCCATAAGATTAACGTGGGAAGTTGATTAGCCATTGGGGCTAAATCCTAAAGGAATTTTAAAACGTGCATAGGCCCATATATTACTTCAAGATATTATCTATCTTCCTACCCAATTTCAGCTCAATCGGTTCAGTAGCTGGAGCGTGATTGAGCCAACTACTAATAAACAAACAAAGAAACACAAATTTACTCTAAGCATTTTTAAATACAAATAAACTGTTTAAATCATTATTATTTGTACTCGTTCATTCACTCATTTGTGTTCTTTCTCTGTCAGATTACAATATAAACAAATTATGATTTGAATATGTTGCACATGGTCTAGATATTCTTTGACGTATTGCAAAATGGTTTTGCTAAAAAAGGTGTATGTTAACAAAGCTGAATAAAAAAATAAAAACAATTCAACCTTCATTAATCCTCTTACGGGAAGAATGAGCGTACACCTAGTAAGATGAACCAGCGTTGCCAAGTTTCAGGTTCACATTCACTAAGGTTTTTGAGTTAAAGTTATTATGAGTGAGTGGGTTTTGGCTTATTGCAGGTTTGTCGTCTAACACACAGCGGCATGCATAACTTTTGAAAATTACAGAAAGGTAATTCTTTAAGCAGATTCGCCTACCTCCATACCTCCATGGTAATTAGTATAACATAGATTTAGTCATGTGCATAGGCTTTACGTGGGCGAAGCGTTGACGAGGACTGCCAGTCTAGAACACTTACTCAATAGTACAGTGCTCACTCAGAATATCCCTGTGGAAAATGTTTATTCTAAATCAAGAGTTGTGATGGATTTCTTCGCTAAGTATACTATTTTATTATCAATATTGGATATATGTTTACCGCCGCCGCCACCGCAGCACCACCGCTGAACAAACGGCGGGTACTATCGCCGAGAACGCTCAGTCGAGGGGTGGCATCCACCAGGTGAGTTCATCTGTTTAATACTTTCTTTTAAAAGGATTGAACGATTTTTCTCATCACCTTTTGTTAAAGATCGGTCAAGTTGATCATACTAATTTAAAAAAAATAGAAAACTCCAAAAATAAAAGCAACTAATTGTGATGCATTTTAATTAAAAAATGTACCCTCGCTAAGGCGGTTTACCAACATATTATTAATTTATTAACATGAGTTACTGTGTTTGTTAAATCGTACTTTTAATTGATTTGTCAGTAACAACTTAAAAATTCAAATATACTTATTTGTCGGTATTAAAACTTTTACAAATAAATGATTTAATTTTCAAGTTAAAAGGACTATTTGAGATGTATCATGAAAAGATGGATCGTACTTCAACACGCGTTTTAAGTCTTACTAGATCTTGGTACTATGGTTTGCAGTTGGCTTTGATATGTTACTTTTAATCCATTTGACAATGAATTACACCCTTGTCACTTATGGTTAAAACGAAGTTACACGAAAGCTCATTTAAAATATGTGTTAATTTATTTTGCAAAAATTCAAATAAGCCAATTTCTCATATTGCCAATTAGTGTAATAAACACCGCTTATACTACACGTCATCGACCTATCTGGTTTATATTATAGTCTAACTATTTTATGATTTAAAAGTATTAACAACTTCCAATTTCTTGAAAATACCACGGTCAAAACTGTGATGTTAGACCATTTTATGTTAAAATCACCAAACATTCGATATGTACAAATATAAAAAGTGCCCTTGGCTTTTTCACTATTCTTACAAATGAATCATTATTTTAAAACTCTCTTAAAAAGCGTTGGATGTTAACTTATATTAATGTGGTAAAATTTACTTTTAGTAAAAAGACTGATTATATAAGCTTTTTAATTATATGAAAACTACTTTATTTTACTCATAGTCATAGGCGTAGCATGACCCAATTTTTTTGAGATTGGACAAAATTAATGACACACATTTAATAAAACGTCTGGATATAGGAAGTGTTTATTTGAAGACTCGATCTTATATAATTATTTATAATCTCTGGCTCAAAGTTTTAGAAAGCTCAATTAAAACCGTGGAAGTTATTCCGCCAATTCGTGGCTACCGATATTTGGTATTTTAACAGCGTAATATCAGCAGTAAATTACGATTAAACTACATGAAATCGGCAGGAACCGACGATCGAATCACAATATCAGCCGTAAATGGCGATTGTACGGCGTAATATTAGCCGTAAATAATCGATTCACCTAATGTATGCCGTAATTATTGACGATTTAGGTGCGTAATATCGGATGTAAACAACAAAGTAATATCGGACTAAATTATTTACCGGACCACGTGATTTCAGCCAAATAGGAACGTTAAAAGAACGTCTTGAGAGTCGGGGGGGGGGGGGGTCTTTCTTTGCTAGTCTATAAGCTGATACAATGCACATTATGGCTTTTATTTAATGATACATCAGACGACGAAATTTAGTCTCACAGATGGACTAATGGAAAATCTGATCATCTAAAAAATGCATTCTAACGTATCTTGGAAAAGTAACAATGTATTAATTTCTTATGTGTGGTAAGACTTAAGCCCGGAATCACCATAGAAGTTACACTGTATACATGCTGCTAATGTGATTCCCTGATTACGTTTTTAGGTATCGCTAACAATTTAACATAGTCTACGTTTATGTTTTCACTTTATCGGGACTCTAGCCTTATTTTCTGGTTGATTTAAAACTGGACTCGTACCTTCCATTTATAAACAGTAAGACGAGTTAACTGAACAAAATTTCAGGAAAATCTTAACCTTTCATTTAATGGACTTTTAACTATACAAACTAACAGTTTTGGTCATGGTCGACTAAAAATTGACATTTCGATTAATACTTACAAATATAGACTATTAGTAAACCTGTAGAAAATCAAATCAAAATAACGGCGATGGTTATGGGCTAACTGCATTTTACCTCGAATGGTAGTTGTAGTAAGTAGGAATCACAGTCATTTTTGTCGTTGCTGTATGTTTTAATTAAGTTTTTTTTATGGGTGAGTAGGCTGAATGCATCAAAACTAGCAACAAATATTACTTAGATTCCAGAAAACATGAAACAGTTTGTTAAATTAGATGTCGCACTAAGTTTGCCCCCTTCATATCAGCGTGCTGCGTGGAAATTATTTGATGTTTTACTTCACCCTCGGAGATTCATTTTTAAAATACTTTCACAGGAAATAGAAGCGTGTAAGGGATGTTTTGGCTGGACCAGTCAATCGAAGGGTTGAAGGGGGAGGGTGTCTAGACATCTACTCGCAATCATCAGTCAAACTCTTTAGTTACAACTCCACTACGACGGATGAATATTTGTTTTTGTCACTCGTGCTTCACTTTTTGATTTATTTGGTTGTTATTTATTTCCCCATTTCATCTTTCTTGTATGGCATAGTGAACGATATAATATCCCCATATGAGTAAACCTGCGTACTCTTTTAGCGAATTTCCCCTATAGGGAAGAAGCTATTACCGTACTCGGCATGGTAAGACCTAGGCCCGGGACCATGATAACTTTTCGTTTTGAGGTCCCCAGACCCCAAAAACACCATTCGTTCGAAACTGTATATATATATGTGTGTGTGTGTGTGTGTGTGTGTGTGTGTGTGTGTGTGTGTGTGTGTGTGTGTGTGTGTGTGTGTGTGTGTGTTTGTGTGTGTGTGTGTGAGCATGATAACTCTCGTAAAAATTATCCGATTTTGATGAAATTTGGTATAAACGTGTAAAGCAACATTTATGACTAAGTTCGAAACCCAGCCAGATCGCTCTATCCAAAGGGGTATTTTGGGGGGGTTTTGTACACCCAAAAATGGGTTTTTCGAATTTTGTACATATAATTTTGGAAAAAGTCAAATTTTATTTTTTTTTTTTTTCATTGGATTCAGCTTAAAAAACACACAATTTGGTATTTTGATCATTTCTCTAGGTCAATTGGTTACCGAGATATTGAAAGTGCTAAACACAGTACGTTGTCTAATGTTATTCTTATGGAGGAAAATACAAATTTTATATCTCGCTTATTTATGAACGTATACTGACGAAACTTGGTATATGGCTTCATCTGGTTGTGGACCATTGATATTTGCTCAAAAACCAATTTTTTACCAAAGGCTCCCGTAGCAGCAAACCTGCGTACTCAGCCCCATGTTATTCTTAAGGAGAATAAGTAACCGTGTTATCTGCCTTCATTATGAAAATAAATTAATGAAATTTGGTATGAGGCTTTACCTACATGAGTTATATATTGATATTTGTATAAAACCCCATTTTTTGTGTTCCTTGCTTCAGCAAACCTGCATACTCAGCCGCCATGTTATTCTTATGGAGAATAATTAAAATGTCATAAATCGTTTATTTATGAATGTATACTGATGAAACTTGGTACGTGGCTTTATGTGGTATTAATATGTGGTATAAGGTTTGCTGCTACGGGGGTATTTATTTATTTTCTATATCTTTTAATAAAACAAATTAAATATCTTACATTATGTACTTGTTATTTACTACAGTTTGAATGTTTCCTGATTTTTCTAACTGAAACCATCGAAAATATGTAGCTGAAATTGAAAAAATAATTTAAATTAAATTTTCTATGAAAAAACTATGTTTTAAGTAAATATGTGTATATAACATTTAGATTAAGGTAGTTAATGTGTAAATATGTAAACATTAAATATGAATAGATGAAGCCGAAATGAAGCCATTTAACAAGTTTTATCTTGACATTTCTTTTTTAAATAAGCGAAATGTAAAATTATATTTACTCCATTTTTATAAGAAAAACATTAGGCAACGTAATCTGTTTGCCAGTCTCAAAATCTCTACAGCCACTTCAAGTGGAAAAAGCATCTACGTAGATGCAATGACGATTTCTTTAATTAATTACATCGGGAATCCAAAATCACACCATGTATTCGACAGTAAGGTTCAAAAGAGAGAAAGAAGAAGCGGAGAACCTGAAGAAGTGGATAAGCTAAAGCCAAAGTGGATAATACTATCACATATTACAAAGAAAGTAGGCTTTAACAAATCGAAGAAATCGATTTATACTTATTGAGTTTATGAGCGCCTCCGTCATAAGAGAATTGTTGGTGTTTTATGTGTGCTAAAATTCGAATTATAAACAAGTATAACAAATATATATTTGTAACCGAATCTGTAATTTATTGAGTAGCATGATACGTGTTGTTACCATTAAATTAGTTCTCACAACACTGCAACATATTTTTATATTTATACTGCACATGCATACAAGTCGGGTAAATATACATAAAGATGGTACAAGTCGATCGATTTCAACCAGTTACACCGGTCATCATCAGCCCAAATCAGAGAGTGGGGAATATGTTGCTTGTTTATTCATATTTTAAGTCATCAAAGTTCCCAGTAACTCATAATTATAATACTAGGTTTAGAGACTGTAGAACCTCAGTGCGTCACATTCTCAAATTTTTCGAAAAAACAACACCAGGGTATCAGATTCTACTCGAATCTTCCCCAGTCCTTGAAGAAAACACAAAACTGTAATAAATTTGTCATACAACTTAAGGATCTCCTCATTGAAGAATGTCTTTATTTTCTGGATGAATTCCGGGAAAATTTGACTGGCTACTTTATTTAAACGTTTGTTTTTAAAATTTACTGACTACCCCCTCCCCTCCTTGCGGCATGGGATTGGGATTGGAACCTCTGATTGTGGACTAGTCCCATGCCGTCTTCTGCTGACAACGGGGCTACGCTTGATAAGTAAGTAAGTAATATGGTAGTTGAAATCCAAGATGGTGGTTACAAATGTTATCTTAGTCAAAATTAAGTACATACTACTCAACAATTATTTGTTATGGTTCATTACATTATGTAAAGTGGGAAAGCCACATCGTTAGAAGGCTAGCGGTTAACATCTTTAACTTCGGTTCAAGGGTCACGGGTTTGATTCCCGGGATGGCAAGGAGTTGTATCACTTTCCCTTAAAAGCGTTCGCGTCCTCTTAAAAAAATGTCTGTAGTGTTGGAAGACAAAAAAGAGGGAAATTAAAAAAGAACTGGGGCATGTAAAACACACTTTAAAATTAATTTTCAAAAAGTATCAATATCATGGGAACAAATAAACTTTATTGAAAAGATAATAGGATTCTATAATTTTCAATAGTACCTTGAAAACTATAATTTAGTTTTTAAATAAACAGTCAGTTGATTGATGAACGAAATTGAAACTGAACGGGTCTTTTGAAACAGCGCGATCCGGATCAGTCGTTCATTCGAATAATCTGTTCAAATTGAACGGGTCATGACCGAACAAGACATCTCTAAAATAAATATATTTAAAAAATAATTGAGGCATTGTATTCAGTGTTAAAAATTTACTTTTTAACAAAAATATTACTCAACAATGATCAGGAGTGGGTCGGGAGCACGGAGTCGATGTTTAAACAAATGTAAAAATAGTGGTTGGACATTGAAAAATCATCTCGTATTTACTTTTTGTTTATAAACAACTATGTTATTGAAGTTCCAAATAACCACTTATCCCCAAAGTGACGATCATGCTGGAATTGTGCTGATGACGTAGCCAACGAAATTTGTAACTATGCAGGGTGTTTGAAAAACAACTTTCAGGACTTTGGGATATGATTCCTCACATAAAATAAATAAAAAGTTCATAGAAGATGGCGTGTTGCAAGTTCGTATGTCCTAAATCGCTTAGTTTTCTGTCCATCCGTCTGTATGTGTTTTCTACGTAACATGATATATCTTAGGAACATCTGAAGATATCGACTTCAAACTTGGTACATGTATTACATATAATGCCCATTTAGTATGGAATATCAAGTTTCTACTTTGTACCATTTCAAAATGGCAGTCTTTTTGTTATTTCAAAGCTAAATATC
Organism: Allygus modestus; assembly: GCA_963675035.1. Classification (NCBI taxonomy): domain Eukaryota; kingdom Metazoa; phylum Arthropoda; class Insecta; order Hemiptera; family Cicadellidae; genus Allygus; species Allygus modestus. The sequence goes on from OY776117.1 coordinate 98,364,605, forward strand.
TTAACAACTGTAATATTTAGGGAAAATTTTAAGAATAAAAAAAGTTGTGGCATTTTGTCCTAAAAATAATTATATGAAGATTTTAACTATTTGATCACAAATAACTGAGTAGTAGAGATTTGTATTAGTAAAAACATGTTTTTTTGCCATTTATGGACTAAAAATCATGTTTAACTTATAAAAATTACAATTTCTCAGTTATTTATAGTCAGTTTTCTTTCTTTTCGTATGAGGAATTATATCCCAAAGTCCTGAAATAATTTGCTAACACCCTGTATACAACTAGTAACAAGCCCCAGTCGTAAATCTATTGTTTGCACACCCTGGACGATAGGCGGTCATGTTAGTAATACATGTATTACACAATTAATCACACAATTATTTATTAAATGTCTAGGAGTCTCCGCGTCGTCTGCTTTTGTCCGATGTTGCATATGTTATTCAAGAGTAAGTTTACTTTCAAAAGATCTACTGTTGCAATTTAACCCTGTTTCACGATGTATTCATCTTAGTTGCCTGGACATGTTAATTCATCTTAACCCACTATTCGAAACATCTAACATGAAGTAACATCTCATATTACGGGTAGGTAACGAACCTCTTGCCGAATATTTTAATGTTAGAAGGAATTTTGTGGATTTCTGATTGGAATTCACAATTTTTAGGGACATATCAATAGTTGTAAAATGTATAAGGAACAAGTAAATAATATGATATACTTTATAAATACTTTCCAGAGTACGTCTAGCACTATAATGATGCGTATCAGACATTATGTGAAGGAAATATTGGAGGAACGGTAGTATAATTATGTGTCTCATTATTAAAAGTTGTTTACAACGTAATTTCCGTAACATAAGTAATGTAGAGTCATCAAGGACAAATTCTAAAACGTATTTACAATTACATCCGTAAGTTAGAGGAAATAAAAATACATTATCCCAATCTCAACAACGACCTATATAACGAAGTAATTAATCAACTAGGTACTGAGGGCATCTTAGCTGTTTCTTAATAGAAATATATCATTTTTCTCCGTTAATGGTATTTCGTAGTGAATTATTTTATTAGTTTGTCCCAAATTAATTGTATTGAATATCCTTTTTTGAAATTCTTCCTAACTATAACCTACAGCAAATAATTGTAGATTATAACTACAACCAAATTATAACCTTACTAAACTTTAATATACACTACATACTATAATACTCAAACACATATTACATACCATAATTCTCATACACTATAATATACTTTTGATTATTGATTTTCAACAGAATATTAATTCTATAGAAAGATGGAAAAGTTTTATTATTTAACAAACGCCACCTTTTATTTACATTTAGGCCCCTACTCACTCTCGACTTTGTCGCGAAGATTGCATGAAAATAACAGGAGCGATAAGAACTAGTAAAGTTTACCCTAAACCGAATGAAGTTTGTGAACTTCAAGAAGTTTATCGAACAATTGAAATACAAAGACTAATTTGGTCAGATTTATTAGTTGGTGATTGAAAGATAGAATTTTTCAAAGAAAGGTTCCGTCTGGACTTGGGGGCGCCGCGCCCCTTCCCTCCCCCCAGATACTACCCTCCCCTTCTAAACACACTTGCATATTGTTTGTCGAACCTCTTATCCGAATTGTGTCAATAAACTATCGACTAAGCACTTTCATGTGCAGTTGATTTTATTGCGTTGATTTAACAGTTTGTAGCTTTCGTCGGTATTGAGTGCGCTGCTGTTGCTATTGCAGTCGCCGTTGTTTGTTTTGTTGTTGTTGTTGTTGTTGTTGTTGTTGCTCTTGCTACTGGTTCTGAAAATAGCCTCGTCTATCGCAGTTATGACTAATGGTACCTCATTTAATTATTCAATTTACTTTGAATTTACCAAATATTTGATACAAAAACAAAAATTATATAAATATTGCTATTTATACTGTGAGTACCCAATCACAGCAATACAAGAAAATAAAGAGGCAATTATAATTTATATTTTCGGAGGAGATAATAAAGCGTATCGCTATCTAACTGCGACCGCCCACCTCGTAATTTCAGTCTAGTTCTGAGTACTTTTTATTTTTTATAAGGTCGAACTTCACTTAGAAATAGCGACCTCGTGACCTGCGATGTGTTCTATACTCTTTCCGGAATTGTTTTATATTTATGAATAATAAACTAATGAAACTCCGCTCTTTGGAAGAGGTTAGGTTAAGATAGAGCGAAGTACTGTTAGGTTAGGTTATGGGTTATTTCATCCATCAGTAACGTAAATTGTTCCGGAACGAGTATAGACCACATGGGAGGTGATTTGGGAACACCTTTTAGTGTATTTGTTCCTTGTAGGAAATTGTTGTTCAAATCTTGACTGATAACTAACAAAAACGAAAAAACCTAGGCATAATGATTACTATAGATGTTTCACTCAAAATCCCATAGCATTAGCAAGGAAAAAATTTAAAATAATTTTCTCTCTGGGTGCGTTTTGAAGTTAAAATAAAAGTTCCTGAGATTTAACAGAAAATGTTCAAATATATCTATCCACTAAAATTTATAGACAATTTTTCTTAATCTTCATCTAGATTCCTAACTTCCCAAATTATTATAACTGTACAGCTATAAATTCGAAAAAAGCCAAAGTTGAAGGGAGCTTTGAATAAAACGTATTTAACTGGCAACTGAACATATAACTGAAAAATTGAAGATAAGAGTCAGCATCTTATCAATGTAAACACATGATTATAAGGTTCAATTAAAAGTTGTAAAACTTCGAAACATGTTTAATACTTTGATTAAATCCAGCTACGACTTACGACTTACTTTAACGTTACACATATAACTTTAGAGAAGTTTGTTACAGAGAAAAAGGTAACAATTTTACTATTTAATACGGTTTTATGAGAAAAGCACATTTAATATAGAACTCCAGTCACGACATGTTTTGCACTACTACCTGTTGCTCCTACAGGACCAAATATAACGGTTAATTCCCGTGACTCCTCAACGGATTAGCCGATATCGTTGATTTATTGCCCATTTAAATAAAAATAAAACATCTAGTAAATCAAGCGAGCAGAATTTTAATATCGCCAATAATAACAATCAGATTCAAAATATACAAAGATTGCGAATTTGGTTTCAAATAACAATTGGTATACAGCATTCATATGTTATATACAAATAAAATAAGCCTATGTCGAGTCCTGATTCGGTTGTTTCCATTCCGTCTGTGTAATTTATAGGTAGTTTATTTTGGGTTATTAATTGATATAAAATATATAGTTTTATTGGTATTTTTTAGCCGATGTAAAATGGGATTGATCCGAATGCCTGCCAGCAAGCTGACATTTGGCGCGAAAATGACCTTCAGATAAACAGCGACCTTCTGCCGAGAGGTATGTCACCCAACACCTGACCTTTACATGAGAGTCCCTGTCTTATAATTACCAACAGACAAGGGCGTAGCCAGGATTTTATTTTGGGGGGTGCTGAACCAGGGGGAAGGTTTATAAGGTTGTAACAGATAGTAACTAAATTCAAATTAATTCATTAGGATAACAAAAACGAACAAGAGATAAGATAAGGTTAATTAAGGAGGTTAAGAAAGCCTCTGTTAGACATTGTTAAAAATGTAATTTGATGGGAATTTCAGGGGGTTCTGGAGACCCTTCAGCACACCCCCTGGCTACGCCCTTGCTAACTTAGTAATTTCTCTTGCAACATAATATGTTTACAATTGTGTGTAAAGTGTGTTTTAGTAAATTGGTTTCATTGTTAAGAAATACAAAACAATAAACTTAATGTGAATTTCATACTTAGGCCTACAATAGTTTTCTCAATTTATAGGCATATACTACTCAACATTTTCACTTCGGGCCTACTTAATTTGTTTGTAAAAGAATCCTCTGGCTAATGGAGGCTGCAAAAACATTAAACATAAACTCGTATTTGTAATGTTGTTTTTGTTGATAAAAGGATTCTTTTTAGAATTAGAATAATTAGATAAAAGAAATACCTATATTGTTGTATCTAAAAAGTTGATACGGTCTACTTGTCATTTAAAATTTAGCAATACTTAACATGTACATAGATCAAATTTATTTATATTTGATCTGCTGATTTGATAGCTAGCAGTTTTTGGATAATGGAATTCATAATTTGTTATTAAATTGTCAAAGCTTCATAATTTCATTAAATTTTCTGTGTTCTAATAGTAAAATCTACCGCACAAACACAGCATTGTTTATTTTAATGCCCGAGATGTTCGCAAATCTCATCAAATGTATAGGCAACTTTAACATTGCATAATGAATGATTATCTGATATATATATATATATATATATATATATATACAGTATGTCCCACGATAGTAAGGCACAAATTCAGGATTTGGTAGAACTCATCAAAAGGAGCAAAAAGGTCATATCAACTTTGTTCTTAATCGCTTCATTTTCCGTATGTCTGCCTGCCTGTATGTGATCTTTAATTAATACAGCGTATCTCAGAAACCACTTAAGGTCCTAGCTTGAAACTTGGCATGTGTGTTAAAATAGTTTAGCCCTAATTTTGTATTAAATTTGGTGTTTTTATCTTTAACCGTTTCTAAATGACAGTCATTTTAATTTGCTTAAGCTTAATATCTAAAAAAAATGGCAAACTATGGAGTTTTTTATCTGCATATCTAAAAAATGTAAAATTTGAAACAAAAAATAATGTTATAAAAAGTACAAAGATCATTTGATCTATAGCTTAGAAATTACAGTTTTATGTGTAAAATCTTGCAAAATTCTATGAAAATTACCAGAATTACCACGATTTTAATCATAAAAACTGCAATTTCTCAGTTTATGGATCAAATGATCTTTATAATTTTCAAACCATCCTTTTTGGCTTAAAATTTAAAATTGTTTAGATGTGGTTTACATATCTTAACAATTTTAAATTTTAAGCCAAAAGGGGTATTTAAACCAAATACCCCATAATTTTCCGTTTGATATTAAGCTTTAAAAAATTAAAATGGCTGCCATTTTGAATCGGTTTAAGATAGAAACACTAAATGTAATACAAAATTAGCGCTAAACTATTAATTGTAACGCTCGTGCAAAGTTTCAAGTCAGCGCTTCAAGTGGTTATTCATATTGTTTCAAGACATTCATTGAAATTCACATACAGGCAGACTGACGGAAAACAAGACAATTTAGAAAAAAGTTGATATGAAGTATTTTGCTCCTTTTAATGAGTTCTACCAAAACCTTTATTTGTGCCATACTCTCGCGGGACACTCTGTATATTACTTTAAATTGGTATTATAGTATAGTGTAACATAAAGTATAGGGTAACATTTACATAGTTTAAATTAACAATTACTAAACTGATGTATTTTGATGGGCACCTATTGACATACACATTTAAATTATAAAACGTTCAACAAAGTGTGTGTATGATTCCAACTATTACGTGTATAATATGATATTTTAAGAATAAGAATCAGAATGGATTTATTTTCTCCAAAACATGGACAAAAATCTTTTGTTTTCTTGCTTTAAGTTGAAATGTTATTTACAATTTTCAATATTATTTAACATCGTAGAACTTAAAATACATCTTATTAAATTAAAAGGAATTTTGAATACATATAACATATTATTATCATCTAAGGGCTACTTAAAAAAAATCAACTTGGAATTATTTTAAACCTGGGATTAGTTTTCCCAACAATATTGTATAGCTGGTTTAGTTTAATCCTAGAAATATCGATGCTGGATAATTTGGTATACTTTATTTTAGATTATGGTAATCTATTTAGGGATCCTGAATCCATCTAGTGACAACAATCTTCACTAACAGTGAGGCTATATATTTGTGTATATAGTATAGCACTATAACGAATAAGGTTTACGTTTACCTGTGTGTATTTACGAAAAATCTTTAATTAATTCTAGAGCAAGATTAGCATTATTATGCATAATAAACCTTTCATAATTTCATGTACATCTCTCTTTTCAAAACTACTAACTCTACCGCGAATTGGGTTCTATTAGTTCTAGACACAACGCCTAGAATCTGGATTAAAGCCTAGTGTTTTGCCTTGCCCTCACCATGCACCGTTATGATGGTGGGTAGAATCACAATAAAGCAAAGTTTAATGGTGATTATAAAATCACAACAATCAAGTTAATCTAAAATATCAAGGATCTATTTACTGATTTTTTATTTTCTCTCCAGTTCTGTAAATTTACTAAGGAATTTGCGAAAGAAATTACTAAATTTATGACGAATGAACACTTAATTGAGTTTATCTTGAAAACGAATGTTGATTACACACAGATTAATCCTATGTTATCCTATATAATAATAGCGTGTACAAGGCAACGTGTAACCACCTATTCCAAGTAAACTAATAAACGTAAAAAAGCCTGGTTGGTGTCAAAAGATTTCCCTTAGGCCAAGGATGATGAAAAAATACGATATCCTACATTTATTTAGTTATAAGTTTGTAAATGGCAAAAAACACAGTTTTTATTTTGGAAATTTTTCTTCAATCATTTTGTTTACTGTACCATGTGTTCACTTTCCATTCTTTGCATCCAGATTAGATACGGCAGCTGAGTAAAGTTAGCAAGTTGAGCAAGTTGTGTTTGTAAACAAAGCAGATTAAATTTAGGTTTTTGGATTGAAATTGGCATACAATAAGCAACACAAATTATATGCTGAGTAGAAATAGAGTTTATAATACTGTATAAAAGTGGCAGAAAAATTAATTGAAATTAAAATTCAGATTTAAGTATTCTATATTCTCTATTTAAACTTCTAATTCGTTTCTTTTAATGTTGCAGTAATAATTGTGTTTTATTACTGATAATATAACTAAAGATAGATTTTTTCCTTTGTTTAATCCTGGGTCACGAACATTATTACGACAAAGCAGCATTATAGCAGTTCACATATCTGGAATGTAGTCTTTGTTGTTGTTGCAGTTTAGGCAGTTTCTATTGGTTTGTGTAAATATGAACAGTCAAAAACTATTTGTAAACTACGATGATGATAGCCTTTATTCTTTCTAAAGTGCGATTTGAATATGAGTATAGAAAAACCATGATTAAAGACACAAATACACGATACAACAAAACGTAAATGGGGGGGGGGTTATTTGTTATGCTGATGATAAAATGCGAGGGTAAAAGTTAAGGCAATTTGTAAAGTTCAATAACAAATTTGTAAGAGTCCAAATTTCAGTTTGATTTCACAAAGTCGTTCTCTGCTATATAATATACCGTCTTTGCTATATTGGATGAAATTGGGTGAAGGTAGATGAAACTCTGGTAAGAAATTGTGATAAAAGGGAAAAGAAAACTAAGGACTATGGACGGATACCACTATTAGCATTGAATACATACATTTTTATTCAGTTTAACTAATCATGTGTTTTTGTTGGTCTGTCTTTAGATATGTCTTTAGTATGTCAGCAGACAAAATACAATTAAGTGTTGGTAAATAAATATGTAGACTGTGTTTATCTTTTGGTTATAAAAACAAAGAAAGCAGTTAGGTAAATTCTATTTAATTTTTGAGCCCAAAGAAAAAACATTTAAACATTTAATACAATTTCACTCCAGTTTTTAAGGAACAGAATTTGGCTTGAAGTTACATAAATCTGCATCTGATTCAATATCCAAAACTAAACTAACAACAAAGTTTAAACTAAACCATCGAATTTTTCTTTTGGTCTATTTTTTGTGCAGGCGTAATAAGTCTTTCGTAAAAGAATTTCGACACATTCTAATGAATATTTTAATATGCAATATGCTTTGTTACATTAGCATCTTACAATTTCGCACGGTAATTTTCTATTTGATTACATGCATTTCACAATTAGCGTTTTAAATAACTAATAGATATTTAGTTTTAGATTTGTAAAGAACAATTTTGAAGCCACTACATTTATTTGATTACTTAATGAAAACTATTTGATTCGTGTTTTAAGCCCGTCATTTTTGACGGGCTAATAACAGCTAGTCATAGAATAAAATGATTTTGTGTTTCCACTACATTTCTCTTAAACTTAGGTTTAAACTACAGTTTTCTTACGGGAAAGCGGCCTAAGAGTTAGATTTTAAAACTCTAAAATAATATGTATGCCTAATTAGTATTTAATGCCAAAGTCCTGATTTCTTAGTCGCAAATTCCTCTTCTCGCCTCAACAGCTCCCCCCCAGGTCTCGGATGGCGGTCCTGTGGCTGCTCACCTCCACCCTGGCCGTCACCATCGCCTCGGACTCCATCCTCGACATGATAGACACCCGGGAGGTCGAGAGGATCGTGGCCGAAAGGAGGTCAAACTCCTCCCGGGAGTTCTTCCTGGACCACAACTCCCTCAATGACCCAGGGGAACAGAGCACCGAGCCGCCTAGGTATTCCTTGACGGTTCTTAACATCCTAGAATGTTTTATAATCTAATTTTGATAACGCAGGCTGTTTTTGTAACATTTTATGTAACTAGAATTGTCGTCTCACACTATTTATACAAAACTGGTTCTAATCGACACCGACTACCGATGTGTGAGTTCTTCTGAAATTTTACTTACCTTGCAATCGTTCCACTTGGCGGTACGATGGAATAGAGGACTATGCCTTGCTAGGATGGCTCTTGGGCAGTTTGGATGAGGTCAACATGGAGTATTACAAAATTAAAATATCGCACAATAAATCATAAAAAAACAGTATGTTCTATGGTTCTGGGCTGAACATGGATTTATAATCAATTCGTCCAGGGTGCAGTGAGAACCAACTACGTTTTTGAGAGATAATAAGCACCCGTCTCATTAATTAAAATATATGTCATACAAAAATTATCCTCTGCCAACTGGCATAACTATTCCGCTTCGCAAATTCTTTGTTTTGCAATACCTGATTAGCGGTCATGCCAATGTGACATATTCGGTTGCAGGAAGAACGCGTCAGATGTGGTACAGATGCAAGATCTCCTCAGACGCCACGGCGATAAGCTGCTACGCTCCAGCAAAGACGCTCTGATTGTGACCAAGAAGGAGTACCTTCGCAAGGACTGGTGCAAGAGCGAGCCGCTGGTTCAGGTTATACAGGAGGAAGGCTGCTCCCCGGTCACCATCCTCAACAGGTTCTGCTACGGACAGTGCAACTCATTTTACATCCCCAAGGGACCGAAACGAAAGGTATTGGGGCTTGTGTACAAGTGACTGGCTTGTGACTTGTATTGTTTTAACATAGTGGTTGCAGAGAACGTGTTGATGTCAGACTTACGAGCTATCAACTAATTGTTGATTGAGTTTAATGATTTCTGTTCCACAAGTTTGTGCCATTCGAATTTAAAGTGTTATTATTCAATGTTTCTCTTGAAACGTATTTATCTTTATTTTTGTTCAACTTTATTAATGTAGTATAACTTGAACCGTAGAATAAATAAGGGTGATCCTGAACATAGGCTTTAATTCACAGAACTAGTGTCAAGTATTAGACTACTAGCAGTGTCTCGTTCTCCGCACGGGAATCTTTCAGGCATAGGGTCATATGTTTTGAAATGTTTACATAATAATCAGCTGTTTAACTAAATGAAAAATAACAGCTGTTAACTCCATAATATTAACACTGGAATTTTTAAAGCCTAGTGGTGGAGCTCTGAAGGTGGATGTTTTTTAAAGCCTCAAACGGCACATCGTGAGGGCAAGAGCTTTCGTTTGTACCAAATATAAAATAAATTTAATAGTTTTATTTTCCTCTAATCGCCGAGCAAAATATATACAAATACAGTATGTAAACAAGCTGGCAAACAAAGTTTTTAACATGTGATTAGAAATAAATAAATAAATAACTTTATTGTCGTTGGGTATTACAAATAATACATTACAATAGTTAATAGAACAATAAATTTTGATACATTATAGTACATTTATTTACTTCAATTTCTTCTGGGTCCAATAATTGTTCTTAAAACAATCATCAATTTCTTAAGGGCAGTTATTTAATAGAATATTCTTGATTTTCCTTTTAAAGCTTTCTTCACTTACTTTCATATCATAACAATTACTCCTTGTGAATGTTTTATACAAACACAGACTAATATAACTAATATGGTATACACTCATGAAACTCATTCGTGAGTAAATGTTTCGCCCGGATCGCACTAGCGATCCACACAGTTGGCGGCGGCGGCGCAACTAATGTGTGGCAATCCTCATGGCTGGTGGTGCAAGTAATGTAAAAACACCAGCGATCCACACGGCTGGGCGGCGCAACTAATGTAAAAACACTAACGAACCTGGTAGATTGAAGCAAAAACTAATGAAATGCACTAGCGATCCTCGTGGTTAGCGGCTTAAACATGCCTGATCCCGGGTCCCCATTTTGGATGGGTGAGTTTCTTGGCGGCGAATACAAGACTGTACTGTCTTCTGACATTGTGCAAGTAGGCAGGGTATTGGTTATAGTCGCTCCGCCAACCGCAACGAGCACTTGTGAGACGCTCCACTTCCGGGCGACAACTTAGACAGCTGAGTTTCTAGACTGCATACTTATTAGACTGTGATACAAATTATCATTAAAACTCTGAGAAATTGAGGGCAAGAATCAATTTATTAACATGAAGGTAATATGAGACTGCTTATTATATATATTTGTATCTTTCGTATCACAACACTTTATTATTCATTTCACAAAGGTACCGGTATTAGTTATGTTATAACATTTAAATTATTTAAACGACTGAATACGAAATACTATTCACATTAGCCTCCGGTAAAAATTAATAAGCTGATTAATAATTAATTACAATCCCACCAGATACGTGTCGCTAGAGGAAAGGTGATGAATACAATTTCAATATTCCCAATACTTAACCAACTTACAAATTGAACATCTAAAATTCAAACGGTACGATGAACTGTACAATTGAATCCCAAACGTATGTTTTATAATTTATACTAGTCCTTTCATTAATTTCAGGGGAAAGCAGGAAAGGTCGATGGAGACATTTCAGCATTTAAGTCGTGTGCGTTCTGTAGACCGAAGTTGTCCTCGTGGATCACCGTCACTCTGAGATGTCGTAAGAAGAAGAAACCGTCACTTCGTCGAAAGAAGGTTCTGCGCATCAAGCAATGCAAGTGCATAGCTCAGGGAAACAACTAGACACCCGCTACTGGGGAATAATCATACCATCGTGAGCATTCTACTTGAGTATGAGGAATGAACGGCTGAATGTCTGAGGTTGTAAATGTCAAATTTCTCTTCCGGGATGAGTGGATGATGACGTCTCTGATACGTTTCGAACTATCGTACTTTTTAAAAAAAGGTCGGCATTTCAACATGGCCGATGATTTGAGAGCGACCGATGTTATGAAACTTAAAACTTCTCCTGTAATTGTCATTCTTGCAGATACAATAAACAACTGTAGGCCTAATTGGTTTTGATTCCACTAGTTGATTTATTTAAATTTGTATTGGTATTTTTTATTGTTTGTTGTATTGTATTTTGCATTATTTTAAAATTATTTTAAGTATTTAAAATGTATTTTTTGACAGGATTTAATAGCTGGCTTGAAAATAACAGACATTCAATTTATATTTTCTTTGTTAATGGCTAGTTTAAATTTTAATGTGTAGGTTAGTTTAATGTCTTTCATAGTTTTAGAAAATAGAGTTCCTCTAGGGGTATTACAATTTTAAGCTGAAACAAAGTTAATGTGATAATATAATTAGTATTATAGTTTAATTATCTGTTATGGGTTTTAGATTATTCTGTATAAAAAAAGTATTATAAAATTATAATAAATATATTTAAATGTTTTCTATATACAAAGAATATTTTAAGTTATTTTTACTGTGATATTGTTTTTTTGTGTCATTGAAAATATATTTATGTTAAAAACGTGTTTGTTTTTCATACCACTCTACAAAAACATACAAGCAGATTAAAAATATGTTTATGCAAAATGCACTCTAACTTGCAACTTCGTTCACTCACGAGTTATAATTAAATTAAATATTGGAAATGGTAAATGTTAACTAATTTGCTTTTTGCTGATATACAGACTTTGGTTTGCACTTGCAACACATTTCGAAAAAGTTTAACTTGGGAGGGGAGCCTACTATGCTGTTTCGCTTTTTTATGTTTGGAGAAATTAGTTACGCTCCTTTTTTCAAGTGTAAAGAGCAAATTCGTTACGTACAAATGCCAGTTATAAATATGGATTGTGAAGTTGATAATCGGATTTGTTGAAGCCAAAGGCTAATATACTGTATTCACCTTATGGACAGTGAGAGCCATTTTACTTCGATATTCGCTGTTTTCTTAGCATGATCAGCGAACTCCCTATACAGTACTCATTTGGCTCACAATTCCCTAGCTACACTTCGGCTTTTCATATTTATATACAAATAACACCTATCTAGTTATAACCTATAGACTTATACTGTAGTCCATTTGTTCACAGTATTTTGATAAGATGCATCCACTTGATATAAGACATGTCTCAACCGTCGATATGTTATCGATGGTCTCAACAAAAGATTCTGAAATATATGTTTAGACTTTCCAAGCTTTCGTTTCTAAAAATTTAATTCTTAAACGTAAACCTCACTAGAGCATAACCACTCCATTAGTACCTAGCAGACCTTACTTATGGGGTTAGGGAAATGTCTTTATTTTTACTCGATTTCAAAGTAGTGGATGTTTGTTGGTTGATCGCTGCTGATACGTCCTCCTCGTAATCAAAATGTAAGCACTACGACCTAAATTCAAAAGGACTCACACCTACAGAAAATGTAAGTTTTCAGACCTGTGTTAAGAAAATTAATTCCGAGCTCATCTAGGAATGTCATTATTTGATTTAATAATTAATTATCTCTTTATACTTCATCTGTGTAAAGACGATGTATAGAAGCACATACTTCTGCTTCTGGTACATACTTCTGGTACTTAATTCTGTGTCTTGTTTGCCTCTCTACAGCTATTTGAACGATTGAGCTGCATTTTGTTTGAAAAATGGCTGATATAAGGCCCCTCCTTTTTCGGAATTGTACGGGATTCCACCTATTCTACTATAGTTCTAATGCACTGAGCTCTAACTGAATACTGGAGACAACAAAATTAAGATTTTTAACTAAATTGCATCCCACCGCCATTTGATGGTTAGGGCAATGAAAAAGTCGCTCAAATAAAACTAGTCAACAAAGCAGATCAAACCAATCATGATTCAGTAATTAATTTTATTTTAATGAACTTAAACTTGCTTATTACTTAGTATGTTATCCCATCTTAAGGTAAGAATAGATAACAATACGGTAGGAATAAGAATAGGTAAGAATAGAATAAACGAGTAAAATGAATCGGTTATGTTTTTGAAAAATTGAATCAGTCCTTCAAGAAAATTCGAACAGCCCACCACTGAATAACGTACCCTCACCAGCGTGTCAACCCTACAGAACCAGTAGCACTGATTCTCAGTAAAAACGTGCACCAGTGATACCTGTAGTATTTACTTCGATTTTAGGGTTCCAATATTAATCTTATGACCATTAAGATTTATTGGATCTGATAGTTTTACTGATCAGAATATTCATGATACTGTAGTTCAACTTGTCACATATCACCGCACAACACTGTACACAGGCACACAACTGTGGAGGAGGGGCGAATGCGGTAACCGAATATGCCCTCCTGAAGGCGACCGAGCCCAACAAATCCGCTCTAGCGAATGAAATTGTAGGAAATAAAAAATATATTTTTATGACATTTTATACATACGGCAATTTAATAATAATAATACAGGTAATTGACATTTTAGGACTGAGTTATTTACAGGACAAAGTTAGGATTTAGTCCAAACTTCCACTCAGCCTAGAGGGATTCCCGGGATTACTGAATTTGGGTAAGTAGATAAGAAACCGTACAAACCTATCAGAATGGCCGGCCTTTCAACCCTCCCAAATGTAGGGTACAATCACTTGGTTACCCCACTCCGTTATTTTGGTGGTTTCCAATTGTCTCTCTTCTATCAATCAAGTTAGTCCCTACTGTATTGAATTATGTAATGTATTTAACTGTTATCGTTTTGTATCGAGGCTGTGTGGTTAAAATTTAAAGTAAGTTTTTTTTCTTTTTCTTATTAATTGATTTACATTGTAAGCTAGTGCTGAATTGCATTTTTCGTGTGAGATCCCAGTGAGAAAGGTTATAACGGGATATCGGCTAGTTATTATTTATTTACTGAACTAATTAAGCTGAAATTTAGAGGGAAGATCTATAAAACGGCAGGATAAAAGATAGATCTACTCCCTTTTCACTTAAACATTAGAGCTCCACCCCCCTGGCATTCAAAGTTCCTTTCTTAAACCTTTGGACATAAGTATTTTCTGAACCGCTTGAACTTAGTAGGGAGATGCCAAAGTAAAGACAGACAAAGACAGTAGTAATAATATGAGTGGGTTATGTGGTTAATTGAGAGAATAATTATATATGTGTTGATTGACTTAAAACTTATGTAAATTTACACAAGTTTTAAGTCAATTATTAACATTATATAATTATTTTCTCAATTAACCACATAACCCACTCATATTATTACTACTAAAGACTTTACCAGGCCCTAAAATTCCTTTGGGGGCTCTGCCTCACTGGCTTTTAAAGTTATCACGTTAATCTTATAGACATTAGTATTTATTTACTGGACTAACTAAGCTGAAATTTGGAAGGAGGAGGTGCAATCAATACGCCAGCATGTAACCGTCGCGTTTTCCAAAAATCCACTGGGGTTCCCTTCCCTGGCATTTAAATTGCACAATTAGTTTTATTTTAATTTATTTGTAATGTAATTACCATCGGTATTTACTGAACGGATTGAACTGATATTCGGTAGGAAGATAGTTAAGCACCTAATGCAGATACTTCTTCTAATCACAATCTATATCCTTTCACTCAAGATACACTATGCTTTAACTCACGATAAAACTAACTGTAATTTAATAGATAACTCCACCAGAAACAAACATAAGGCAACTTACTTCAAAAATTCTAAAGTGCTCCACACCCCACTGGCGTTCAAAGTTTTATAAAATAATTGACCGCTTTACCTGAAATCTAGGAGGAAAGTAGCTAATACACTCAAGGTTGGTATAAGCCCTATTACCGATCCAAAATACTTTAGGGCTTCTTCCCACTGGCATTCAATGACTATAATGTTAATCTTATGCCACAAAGTATTTAGTAGACTGTTTGAAAATATTTTTTTTAAAGATTCGTTTTATACAACAATACCGTACGAAGGCCAACTCCAATTTGCAAAATCCTTGGTGTCTGCGCCCCATTTGCCTTTAAAACGTCAATATCATGCACACAATCCTGGAATGATAAAGCTAAAATTGCGTAGGGTATTTGATTTTTCAAGAGATTTGAACATAAGCTTTCTCCGGATCGAAAAATCCGGGATAGGGTATGTCCTTCTGGCCTCCTAATTTCCCTCTACTCACAAACTACGTGATAAATAAAGAGGGCATTTAGTATAAATAACAGTGGTACATTAAAATTATACACAGGTCATCTCCTTAAAAAAATCCTTTCGGCGTTTCCCCTACTGGCCTTTAGTATTGCCATATTCATCTTTTAAGGTTGTCCAACAAAATATTCGCTGGACCAATTGATCTAAAATTTGGTATGGGGATAGGCAATTCTCTAAAAACTAACATAGTCCTGACATCTGACACTAACATACTCCAGAATAAATCATTTCAACGACTCACTGTAACTCATGAACCAAAATGTTGAAAATACACTCTACTAACTGTAATTACCAGCATACCAATAACGTAATACTGTTATCGCTGGCAAAGCCGTGACAGGCTGCAGCTAGTACATGTGAAACTAACTTACAAATAGCTCAATCGAAGGGGTAAATATAATTTGACTCTTAAATTAGCCTAAAATATTATTCTTAATTCAAAATAAAGCAAATCACAATCTTCCATTATTGTTAGAAAAACAACGAAACAATAGACTTAGAAAACTAGTTTATACGAGACGTTAAAGTTTATAGCTTTCAGTTAAACAAACCTCGGAACCAAATGTTTACGGATAATCGGGAGCAGCTAGAGAGAGACAAAGCGGTTAACGAGAGACGATCAAGTGTCTGTCCGTCTATCTGTCTATCTGTCTGGTTAGAAACAAACAGAGAAACTAGAACAGTGTTTATTCGCTTCACTCCCAACCTATTGACAAATGGCTCCCCCTTCTCCAACTCGCGTCATTATTGTATTTTACAGCCAAACATCGGGTTGATTTTGAATCAACAGAACAGGATTTTAGTTGTACGTCGTATTTCAACGGCTTTTATTTCCCCGACCAGTGTATTTTAGAACGATTAAAATTTTAATTTTAAAAATATTTGAAAACCTCTTGAATGTTTACAATACCCCCGTTGCAGCAAACCTGCGTACTCACCGAATTTCCAATGCATATAATATATGTCCTAATACCACATAAATCCGCATACCAGTTTCATAAAAATATATTCACAAAAAAGTCATATATAACATTTTAATTAATTATTCTCCATAAGAATAACATTGGTTATGAGTACGTCGGTTTGCTGAAACAAGGAATGCAAACAATTGGTGTTTATGTAAATCTATAATATTATAAAGAAGAGGTGGTTTCTGTCTGTCTGTCTGTCTGTCTGTCTGTCTGATGTTCCGGGTGAACACAAAAACTACTGAACCGACTGGGCTGAAACTTTACACATAGGTAGATCTTGAACCCACGCAACACATAGGCCTATTCACTTCCTTAAAATCCCCTCGGGCTACGCCCCATGAACGTCCCAAGTTTCAATGTTTACATTTCAGAAGAAAGTAAACATTCAGAAACTGTAATGCGAACAGCTGAGGGCACTTACATTTGACAGCTTAAAGAGCAGAAGCAAGAACAACAGCTGTTTCAAGCTAACTAAAATGAAATTTGCATTGACTATAGAACGGGTAAGGAAAACCCCTGTGCGAAGAACGTGTACATCAAGTATATATATATATATATATATTTATTTCAATATACCGTATAATTAATCTATATAAATAAAATTAGAGTTTTGTCTGTACATTGCTTGGAATTATGAAATTTTTGCATATTTTCACGTTTTACTCCCTAGGGAAACCAAAAGAAATCTTATCTCAATTTATGTCTGTCTGTCTGACGGTAACGCTCAAGGAGGGGTTTTTGTTCGCTTTTCACTGGAAAACGGGTGCAGTGACATTAATGAAACTTTGTTTCTTTGTTCTATATATGCGTGAGAAGGTTTTAGGGCACTATAAACTGGCATACGCCTTTTTAAAAAATAATGGCGGCCGCTCAAAAACGTGATTTTGTGCGGTTTTGGTCATGTTTTGTTCGCTTTTCACAGGAAAACGGGTGCACCGACTTTTATGCAACTTTTTTCTATGTTCTATATGTGCGTTAGAAGGTTTTAGGCTAATTAGATTGTTTTAAATTACCTTAGGACACTGCCCCATAGGGTTTTTAAGATCCTATGCTATTCTTATGGACAAAGCATTTATTTATATTGAACCAGATGATGGCATAGTTATTCTATAAATAGGTTTATTAGTTCTTTTTTAAAACGTTGAGTGAAGATTGGTAATAAATAGCATAAGTGGATATATGATCTAAATCTATATTTGTCAGACTCATGCACTCACTGACATAGTGATCACTTTATCTAAGAAACGACAATGTCTATTGAAGATAAAATTTTGTATGTTGGTTCCCCTTATGCTGCAGATTCACAATAAGAATACGTTTAAAAAAGTCCTATAGGGTTCTTCGCCAATTTACTTTTATGGCAATTGTATGAGTATTAGTACTTTCTGGACCTTTGTAAGTTACATTTCGGTAGGAACATAACTAATTCATCAGAAAAAAACGCAGCCTATTCATGTTACGAAAATGTTAATGTGCTTCGCCCCCCGGAATTTCAAAATACAATATTTTAACAATCTTGCACATACTCTTGGACTGATGGATCTGAAATTTGGTAGGAATGTAGCTGATAGGTCAGTGCAGACATTTACCTACTCCAGACACAAATATACTCAAGGACTCTGGCCCAATGACCTTTAATATAAGCGCGTTAGTCATAACACACAAACTACTCAACCAGTAGAGCTGAAATTTGATGCCTTAAAGGAAATAAGAAACAACATCATGGGGAGTCACGGTGTTGTTCTCTGGAGATCTCATACAGACCCTTTGTCGTAAGTGAGACATGAGTGGACGAGTTTACGCCTCTCTAAAAATATATTTTATGTAGCCGACCACTGAGCGTCTGAACTTAACAGTAAATATGAAAATGTATTTTTGAGAATATTAAGGGGTTGATCAGTTTTCTTATGCGCTTTTAAAAGTTGAGATTGGGACATTGAAAAACAAATTAAGGTCTCAGAAACATCTATCCTTCACTCGGCACTATCAATGAATCACAGGATTTATTGATTAACAGTTTGTTACACCGAGGTTCATGAACAGTTTAATCTGGAAAGTGACTGGCTCTGTGATTGTGCCATCCTCACGTCCACCAATGAACAAGAAACGGAGATAAACACAAATTTAGGTCTATTCCAAAGGGAGGAACGAACATATACAATATTTAATACCGTTCATTTAACCATGACCACTGTTAGAACAGTTCGTATATATTGATTTACATTTATTTAAATAAAATCAAGTAGTCATATGTTTTTAAAACATATGATTTTTCCAAGTTTAAATTGTTTATTTACAATTATATTGAAAACAAGACCTGGCAAGAATGGTGATTTTAAAAGTGGTTTGTCAATGTTTTTAAAGTTTAATGTTTCGTTACATTACTATTAATTTATTGGAATGTAAAGATTAATGTATCAAAGTATTTAAAATGTTAAATTAAACAGGGTTAATATTTTTTTGTAGGTACTTGAGTTCTTTTATTTCTAAAATCGAATCCAAAGTGTTACGTGTACCGATTTGGAGTAGCAAAAACCACACCGTTCACTACCCGACAGAGTTCCTCGACTTGGCAGCAGTACCCGAACTATCTGCCGTAGTATATTTCGTTAGTTTAAAAGTGTAAAATGTAATTTTAATATTGTAAAATTATGTGGGTTGTTAATATTTTTAGTTAATCTGCCATTTATGTACAACCCGTACGAAGGACGGGTACATCAGCTAGTCTGTTATATTCAAAACTTGCAAATGTTATGATTTTTAACTAGGACTAAATATTTATAACCTTGTTTTGACGTATTTTATATTCGGGAATTTTACAAAAGTGTCAATAGTAATTTGCGTACCATTGAAAATGATACAAAATTATCTTATCGCCCCTTAAAGATTAGCAAATAATTAAAAAATTTATATAATAAATATCTTTCTTGAATAGTATAAGTTAATAAATAATAAGTATTCAAAATTTATATCATTTTGTTTTGACAATGTATAAGTATGTAACCAGTAAGTACGTAATTTTTTGCAATAAATACATAAATAGTTTATATAAATTTAAATTTGACATTTTAAATGAACTCTGAGGAATGAAAATTTTATTTTTATAGTATCCTTAATTTGACATTTTTAACGTTAATTTAATGGTAAATAAAGATTTAGTGTTACTATCCACAAATATTTCTTTATGCACTATCAAATTGCATCGATAAGTGCGACTGCTATTTGTTTGTAGGTATTGTACCTATGGACAATTAAAAAAGATAAGTAAAATATCTACAAAATTAAAACCAAGACAATTAATGTGTTCTGCTATTTCTTAACCGTTAGGTTTTTGATTAAGGGATATATTACATAGCTAAAATGTCTTGGTTAAAAAATTCAACATTACTTTGAGAAGTAATTTATTGCCGTTAAAAGTAAAGCCGAAATTTGAAAATAACAAATAATATGGGGAAATCATAAAGTAAGATTTCATTAAACATGTTACTACTATTTTTTTTTAGTCGTACGATCATACTTCCCGTAAGATTATTCGTTTAAAATCCCGCAAGATGGCGATCAAAAGATATAATGAGGAGAAATTTTTCATACCCGAGACAAATTGTGCCTTTAAAACTCGGCTATAGGAGCGAAATAATTTTTTTAATAGACGCTTTTTAATATGTTGTGCTTATTAGAAGAACGTTATATAAAACCATAACTAATAGCATGACCCACACGGTAAAGTTTGGGGCCACAGAAGTTCTTAACATTGCAGATAAATAGCATCAAATAGAAACATAAAATTTGTAAAATTTCCCCAAAAATTGGCATAAATGTTGTTTTACATGTTATCTGATTTTTAAAGTTTGTAATATGGACATTCGCTCTCCTCAAGTCAGTGTGCTGCTTGCGAACTCGTTTTAATTGCTAGTTACCGTGAAACAACTGGTTAGTCAAAGAACATCTCGGAAAGTTGGTTTCATATCTTTAGAAAGAATGCATTAATATTTTTTTATCGAATGAATGATGGGAAGAACAGTCACCACAGCCGATTACTGTAGTCAAAGGTAGTAGGCACCACTAAATCGTAACTCGCTCAGTACTCTTGTGGGTCGAGGTTATTGCTTAGTTATAGTTATTTGAACAACTAAATTGTACATATTATCGCTGGCATTCATAACCTCGTAGGATTACGGAGATGACAACAAAATAATCCGAGGAACGGGAAATGAAACTGCATAACATTGCATTAAACATGGAATCAGTATGAATTGGATGGCTTGTATTTACATAATGCAGTTGATGGCACATACTCAGTGTACTTGACCTGGAACCATAGTAATATGGAAGAGTCACGATCACAATGTAGTTACTATTCATAATTTGTTTTTCAAATTGATTTTTTGTGCGAGGCGGAATTTATATTTGTATTGAAATATTTATGACCTTTATAACATTTGAATTTTCAATTTTAACACTTTTTAAAATAAATATATACAATTTATTCAACCATTTTCTCTAAAATATTTTCAACTAAAATTAAAACCAGATTTATCTGAAGCTAATTTGTACTCAACAGGGAGGTAAAATTACAGGGAGTTGCATTGATTATACTGATGGATCTGGGGCCGGATGTATAGGCTACATAGGGGTCCGCGCAACAGGGGGTCCGCACAAAACAAAAAGCACATACACTAAACTTAAAACCAAAGAATGAAAAGGTCTATGACCTGAGAAGTGGCAGTAGGAGAGGGGTCCGCACCACAATTTAAAACAATTTAATTTATAAAAAATAATAGTTTTTTTTCGAGATAACGGTTTCGATATTTAGAGTTTAAATATTCCTATTCTTAGAAAGTTCCAGGGCCTGGTTTAAGCACAGGCTACACAGGCGTGTGCCTAATAAGGGCCCACACCATCCACATAAATCTAATAAATATCAAATTAATAACACTATTTTAGCGAATTTCCCCTATAGGAAAGAAGCTATTACCGTAGTCGGCATGGAAAGACCTAGGCCCGGGACCATGCCATGCTTTTTGTTTTGAGGTCCCCAGTCCCCAAAAACACCACACACACCACACCACCACACTTGTGTGTGTGTGTGTGTGTGTGTGTGTGTGTGTGTGTGTGTGTGTGTGTGTGTGTGTGTGTGTGTCCGTGAGCACGAAAACTCTAGTAAAATAATCCGATTTTGATGAAACTTGAAACTTGGTATAAACGTGTAAAGCAACATTTATGACATTAAGTTCGAATACCAGCCAGATCGCTCCATCTGAAGGGGTATTTTGGGGGGTTTTTGTACCACAAAAACGGGTTTTTGAATTTTTACTTATAATTTTTGAAATAGTCAAATTTTAGTTTTTACCATTGGATTCAGCTTAAAAAACACACAATTTTGTATTTTGATCATTCCTCTACGTCAATTGGTCACCGAGATATTGAAAGTGCTAAACACAGTACGTTGTCTAATGCTATTATTATGGAGGAAAAGAAAAATATTATATCTTGCATATTTATGAACGTATACTGACGAAACTTGGTATACGGCTTCATTTGATATTTACTAAAAAACATATTTCGCCAAAGGCTCCCGTAGCAGCAAACCTGCGTACTGAGCTCCCATGTTATTCTTATGGAGAATAATTAAATGCTCTGTCTCCCTTAATTATGAACCTAAATGAATAAAAACTGGTATACGACTTCACTTAGTTGAGTTATATTGATATTAGCATGAAAACTCATTTTTTATGATCCTTGTTGCAGCAAACCTGCGTACTCAGCCCCAATGTTATTCTTATGGAGAATAATTACAATTGTATATATTGCTTATTTGTGAATATATTTTATGAAACTTTGTAAGTGGCTTTTTGTAGTATTCAGATATTATCTCCATTGGAAATTCTCTGAGTATGTAGGTTTGCTGCGACGGGGGTATTTACTTGTATATTTTTATTTTTTGTTTATTATTTTTACTCGTGTTGTCTGTAAGTGCTGATCCTTAGTGAGTGATTTACTCAGAGTGAAGAGTGTCGGGTGAGGAGGGTGCTTGCACCACAGCCACATGGCAAGCTACATTTAAACAGCATTCTTCTTAATGTCAAACGGTACGGCTAAGTCCGCTCAAGCTTGATTGGAAAAAACCCTTTTGTTCTGACTATAAGTTATGCTCTTTTCTTTGTCCTTAAACTTAATTCTAAGATTTGAATAAATTTCAATAGCCATTTAAAAATTGTTTTTTAATGAAGGAGGTGTTAGCCAGAGAGTGTATTAAAGATGAATTTATAATGGGTATAAGATTTTGCGGTTTTTTCCCTCCTTTAAATCTTCAAGGTTGGGGAATGTTGGAACAATTCCCATCACCCCCCTTACCCACGGAGGGACACCACAGGTGAGCCTAGGGGCCTAAATCCGGCCCTGGAAAGTCCAAGCAAAATACTTCAGTGAGACTCCTGTGGTCCGTTTTGCAAATATGTTTTTCGTATTACAGTACAGTACAGTCAGGGCCGCATTTAAGCATGAGCTACATAAGCGCGCACCTAGGGGCCCGCACCACACAGAACCACACACAAAAGCCTCATACAAGCTAGAAAAGGTCATTAACTTGGATCTGGACTAAACTAGGGCCCTCACTACAGGTAGAGCCTTGGGGCTCACTATTCGGCCACTATAGTGCTACTAAGCCTCTAGTAGGGGTAGCGTCTGGCGGTAACCGGAGCTGGAAATATTTGAAAAAGTAAACTTGTCATTACATTATACATTGTAATAATTGACAGCAGCATATGACAACAGAAATAAAACCTAATTATAGTGTTATGCGAATTTCTACAATGATTATAGCTGATAATACATCTCCTATGTACACAGTAAAATGTTATAATAGTAGGTTTTTTGATGCCAGAAGTGCAAAATTATATGGTTTGTTAACTACTAACATGATATTGTTTTGCCGATATTTATTGAATATTTCAACAATATTTAAACTAAGTTGATAACAATATTTTTCTATAGATATTGTACAATATTGGGAAGGAATTAAAACAATATTGTTTGAATATTACCTTGAAAATATTGTTTCACAATATTGAATAATATTGGGAACGTATTTAAGCAATATTGTTTTAATATTTAATTTTAATATTTTTCACCAATATTGTACAATATTGGCAAAGTATCAAAACAATATTGTTTTAATATTGAAAAAATCAATATTGTTTTCAATATTGGACAATATTGTTCCAATATCATGTAAATATTTTTTTGCATACAGTTACTGTAGTTAGTCTATGGTAGTAGTAGAAGTAAGTAGTAGCTGGCAATAGCCTTATAGGTGTTACTTGTACTTTTTACAAGTATAGGCTGCGAAAAATAAATTGTAAGTTGTTAATATTCTTTTATTATAAAATAATTAATAGTTTTAGTAAATGCATTTTTCATTGAAATTTTCGAGTTGGAATTGAAAGACTATTTAAAATAAATTATAATATGTTCATAATTATTATTAATATAGAACTGCTTATCAGATATCTGTAACATAAGCATCAATCGTCATGGACAAATTATTGTACATCATTGAATGTTCATCAATAGCGGATATCGGAACCATATGAAAAATGTCAAAGCCGCCAGAGTCTGCTGATTGGAATAAAAAAAGGTTAATCGTTTACTCAGAATTCAGAATCAAAATGTCAGATGATTATGAAGTCACCGGTGTCTAAACATTGTGTAATAGGAAGTGTTTTTCTGTACAATCAATTCTAACTTTAGCGTGTAATTCTTTCAAATTACTGATTATTATTTTTATTTGTCCAAAATGGCAGCAAGTGATGTTCAAATGTTAATGGAGATGGGATTTTCAAAGGAAAAAGCGTAAGTTCATGTCAATACTATGTGACCTAACCTACAATTTCTTAGGTTTATCAAACATACATTGTATCAATTTACACTAAAAAGGAGACGATAGTGTATTATTTTAAGGAAAAATTATTCTACGAATATTGATTGATTATTTTCTCCACTGTATTAATATTATGTAAGACTTAAGATGCAGGCCGTTTTTAACCCAACTGAACTTTATTACACAGATGACACTGCAAAATAATATTCTGGCCGAGATATTAAATGGTAATTTTTCGCTTTCTTCCGCTTTTTGATTATGTCATGTTTGCTCTTAACTCATATCGTTCTTGTATGTTTTTAATGCATGTATATACCGTAACAATTATGCCTAGGCCTATCTCTAAGTTTGCATCCAATGTTTTCTTTGCATGTAAGTTAAGCATTTAGTACTTAAGCCTTGCCAATTAATCTACATTACTATGTAAAATGGTTTTTCCGTTAAAATAAATAAATAAATAAAATAAAAATAAATTTTCTTAGTCTTGTAAAAAAGAACTCAAACCATTGGTCATAAGTTTTACAGTTCAGGCTACGGTGCTTGGTGCATGGGAAAGGTGAGAAACAACTCTAACTTCTCGTAAATAAAAGCAGAATATAACAAAAATAACTGATACCAATGTTTTAAAATTAAATTAGGTAATTAATTTTGCTTTCTGTTGACAAACTGTATTTTGCTTTCTGTTGATTTAGTATACTGTAACACTAACGATACTAAGCCAAATAGAGGTGAAAAGTCACTAGAGATCATACGCAAACCAAACGCCAAGCACTGTGACCCGAACTGTACCCTTACGGCTCTTCGGACTGTGCCTCTACGGATGAATTTTCAGCTGTGGTTATGTAATTGGGCCCTGATTTTGGGAGAGAGGTACCGGTAAGTTAAAAGGAGGAAGTTCATTTGTGAACACTGATGAAACCAAAGAATACAACAACTCATTCTAAATCAAGAACCAATGGCTGCATTACAATTTGTGACCAAACTGATTGTTTTGAAACGAGATATCCATCTTTAACATTCGATATAGGCCTACAGTAGGTAACTATCGATAACGGTATATGGAAGTTCAACTAGGCTTTATATCAGTAATACATTAGGTACTCTTTTTTACCAATACATGCAACGATTGGTATAAACATTTGAGGCTGCACTTCCGCAGACGCCCAGTCGAACAATCAAATGAAAATAATCAATATAAAATATCAATATACGTTGATATGTTTTGATAATTCGATATAAATATATATATTGTATCAAATAGATACTGCCTTATTATAATCGTCATATAATACAAGTTTTATTAAATATGATTTAAATTTAGTTTATATTGTATTTTGTTTGAAAAATGGCAGATAATCTAAAAGAATTAATTAACTATAGTTTTCTTAATGAAAGTGTTTTTAACAATGAAGAAAATACTGTTGAGTTTTTGAAAAATCGTAAGTTTAGTTTAATTAAAAAATTAATGAAATGCAGATTTTTTAACGATGATATGAAGATGAAAATCAAGGGAGAAAATCAACTGTTGTTACGGTGTTGTAAAACTGTAAATAACATGACGTTTCAGTTAGTGCTTTGAAAAACACTTTTTTCGTAGGAACAAAGTTTGGATTGATTAAGAAAAATATTAACAATCATGTACTTATCAGATTTCCTCTATAAAAGAGACGGCAGAATATCAGGGGAAGATTCATTTCTACATTTTATAGAAGCAGCTAAAAGTGAATAGGTAGCCTTAAGTTATCCACAAAATTAAAATTGTAAATGTTTCATGTTATTTTTGTTAACTTACCTAGTTGAATTTTTCTTTAGTTTCAAGTTAGTAAATGTACTGTATGTTAAATTTATTTTTTGAGAAACGTTAATAATCGAATAAAAATAGTCGATATAAAATAACGATATAAATACTTTTGTTCGATTTGTTGCACCGGGTGTCTGTGGAAGTGCAACCACATTTGATATAGGCCCAGCTTATTAAACAAATTAACAACTATGGTCTTGTAAGGCAGAGGTCTCCAACCTACGGCCCGCGGGCCACAACCGTCCCACCAACAGTTTTTAACCGGCCTGTGGTTAGCCCAATATATAATATTGAATAAATTATTGAAAGATTTATTCAATAATTTGATTGATTAAAAATATTATATAATTTATTTCAACATTCACATTTTTACTGTCAACCACTGGTAAAAATCTCGTTTCAGTCGCATTTTCAGTAAAAATCTCGTTTTTACTGGTAAAAATTGCTGATTTAGCAGCTACAGTTTTTTAAATTATAATCTTCAAAATTGTATCCAGTTTGTTCAGTCCAGTACAGTTTTTCAAAATTACTTAAAATGAACAAAAAATGTAATTTTACAAAGTTAAAATAAGGGTAACATCAGAGTTAAAAAATGCTACAATAGCCTTAAAACGCATCATTTAACTCCTAAATTTTAGAAAATTTCCGTAGAGGACCCACGGTTCCCCCTACTCCAGGGGGGTATTCCATACCCTCAAACCTCCCTGATGTTATCAGCCCGCTTGATCTCCAACGATTTATCATCTGGCCCTTAGGGCAAATAGGTTGGACCCCTGTTCTAAGGAATATGCTAGCACTGAAGACAAACCAAAATAATTGGTTACAGTCAGGTGGGGTCACTTTTGACACTGCAAAAATTCAACTTTTAATTTTTCCTCCCTTGATCTCCGAAAAATTTAATGAATGTATAATCTTAGTAAGAAAGTATTTAGATTACAGTTTGATAGTTTATTTTTACTAAATCCAATCCGTTCTAGTAAATTTGAGCATGGACTACGAGTGACTCAAAGTCACCTCACGAATAGGGGTGACTTTGGGTGGTGATGCTTTTTGCATTGCAGACCAAAGCCTCCCCAATGAATAGGTGAGTTTGGGCCTTATTATAAAAGAGTAGAATCCGTAGTATTTTATGTAATTTGTTTGTAAGTTTTGGAAATTTCTAACAGAAGTTATGACAATTTCTGTGTGCATGGAACAGTAATCTTGTAGAAAAGATTAGGAAACTAATAACTTCCAAAGTGGTTTATGAATATGGTTTGATGACAGTTTGTAAGTGGCATGAAGGTACCACTTGAAATTCGCTGAGCATGCAGGTTTTCGTTCTGTACCTTAAACAACTTTTAAACAGACTCCAGTAGTGACGTATTAAAATGTGTAAAAGAGTTAACTTCCTCACCATGTGAAGATATATATATGGGTTTTCTAACAAGATTTTAAAAGAAATTGTATTTTATATAATGGAACCCTTAGTATATTTATATAATATGATGCTTGAACAGGGTGATGCATTTCCTGGTGTTTTGAAAGTAGTCAAAGTAATTCCCATCTACAAAAAGGGAGAAAAGTCAAACTCTACCACTTATCGCCCCATATCACTAGTGCCAATTGTTAGCAAGATATTTGAACATTGTATTAAAGATCAGCTTTATTTGTATATGGAAAATAGAGGGTACATTTGTAAAGAACAGTTTGGTTTTATACCTGGCCGTAATACCATTAAAGCTGTAGAGTCTGTAGTGTCAAATGTGTTAAATAGTTTTGAGAACAAAATGGTGTGCTCGGCCTCACTAATAGATTTATCGAAGGCCTTTGATTGTATTCCACATGACTTACTCTTAAAAAAACTTCATGGTTATCATGTTAAAGATAATGAATTAAAACTTTTTTCATCATATCTTGATGGTCGGAAACAAATGGTTGCACAAGGTGATTACTAAATCAGATTTTAGTAGTGTCACAATAGGGGTACTGTACCACAAGGTTCAGTGCTGGGGCCTTTTTTGTTTGTCATAGCAGTAAATGACTTTGCTCATAATATGTCATGTTCTTCCATATTATATGCAGATGACACCACTCTATTAAGTAGCGATAAGAAAATGGATAAGTTATTGACCAACCTAGTCAAGTTTTAAGTCCAGGTCTAACCTGACCTAAAATGGTTAGTTTTTTAAACGGTTTAAAATTTACCATAGGGAGGTACTATAGTCTTCAAGGCGGTCCCACACTTCTCGCGAACAGGCCTGAACATTCGGCTGAACATTTTCCAGAACATTCGGCCGAATATTCTACCGAATGTTCACTGAACGTTCTCTCTGTTTGAAGCTCCCACACTTCTCGCGAACACCCACCGAATGTTCGGGTAAACATTCCCCCTAAAATATTAAATACATTTTATCAGCTGTTGGCGCATTGTCTGTCGTGTCCAACGAGCATTGTCGTGACAAAATGGACGACTCTACAGATAATGTTGCTGTTGTTGCATCTACAGTCGTGATGTAATTATTTATAAAAGGTGTAAAATTTAGTCGTGTTGAAGAAACCAGCGAAAAGGTGAAAGCCTATGTTTTACGAAGTAAAAAAAAATGGAATATAAATATATCATTTACCAGTGTTTCGCACAGCTGATTAAAATTCCTACTGCAACTACATCTGTTGAAGTACTTACCTGAATCATTAACCCTATTGCCCATAAGAGTAATATTGTAACATTAAGGGCGACAGGGGCGGAGCCCTAAGGGATTGCCAAGATGACGTTGAAACGGAACAGACAAGTCGACAGACAGTCACCACCTTTCTTTTATACAGTATAGGATAAGATAATTAATAATTACAAAAATTGTTAACAAACGTTGGAAATTGTTTTATTATTTGGCATGAACATTTAAATATTCCATTTATTAACAGTCAAGTTTTTACAATTACCTTACAATAAGGAATATACTGAACAATAATATTAGTAAAGATATAACTAAAAAACTATTCTTTTCGGGTAAAATTTGACCGAAAGCTAAAAGCTCTGGGATTGAGAGATTGGCTGTGCACCTGCACCACGCCGCCGCGCCGATGCGATACGTTTGTAATTCTTGGAAGCATCTTATCTCTAGTTAAATAATTGAGGTAAATTAAATCGATTCCACTGTCGTTTATTCGACTGAGATAGTGAAGTGACACATTTATATTAATTTGGTAAAACAGATACGTTTGGGTGTTGTGACCACAGAATCAATTTTTTTCCCCCCAGTAGTTTGTCCCCCCTTCACCACTGTGACCGGCACTGATTGTGGAGTGTGGAAGGAAATCAACTACTATTTAAATAAAGAATATGTAGGGACAATAATTAAGGGTTCCATATTGCAGGATTTATTTCTATCTCTTCTATAGATAATTAATTTAATTTATCCATTATTGAGGTTGGCGTCAATCTGCTGAAACGAAAACGCAAGTGCTTTTATGAACTGAATTATTCGAAACAACACACTGCTCGACACACAGCAGCTGAGTTGAAGAAGGGACGCAAGCCCTGAATCCAGCAGAATCCGTTGCCAGTATACTAATAAATGTCATCCCCCTGTGCCTCAAAACAAAACTTCAATTTCCACAAATAACAAAATAACTTATTTATGGCTATAATTATTTAACTGACAAACACATAGTATGTCAGTTCAACTATAAATTGACATTTAATTATAGATTATTCATAATCAATGACCACTTAAGTGGTATTCAATACTTACTTGAAAACAGAAAAAATGAACACGTATTGTCTCACTAGAACAAGATCGTTGACTATCAATGACGCAGTGATGCAATGATGCATGTTCGCGAACAGTGTGGTAGCCTCCCGAATATTCATCGGAATGTTCAGCCGAACATTCGCCCGAATGTTCACTGAACATTAGGTCCTGAAATCAAAATTCGCGCATCTCCCACACTTCTCGCGAATGCTCTAAACATTCGGAGTTCGACCAAATGTTCGGGCTTGTTCGCGAGAAATATCAGACTGCATTTAGTGTGGTCTGGCATGAAAGTTGTGCCAGCATGAGGGATTTTTTAGACATCAGTTAAGGAATTTATAATTTCAATGAATGGATACACTGCACACTGCTGTCAGGTGAGCCCTAACCGTTGTGTATTATCACACACACACACACACACACACACACACACACACACACACACACGCACGCACGCACGCGAGAGGTAGGATTATACGCACCTAGAGCTAGTTGATTGACTATGACTATAGACGGAAACATGAAAATTTTGCAAAAAAAATGTTAAAGTTGTCAAAGTGATAAATTGCTGGTTTATGTATAAGATAGATTGCTTATGTTTAATACCTTCTTTAATTTTGTTGTTTTTACTTTAGACTCAAGAAAAACATGTTATACATTTCCAAAAATACTGTCAACATTAACACTTTCGCTGCATTTGACATGTTTAAACATGAAAATCTCTTATGTCTCAGTGTTGAGCAACGTTCCGATTCTGGGATACCCGCAGCGAATGCGTTAAGTGGCGTTTTGATTAACCAAACTCAACGGACTATATATTTATCTAGACATTATTGGTCAGTTTGCCTCTCACTTTTCTATAAGGAGCAACAATTCTTGTAACTAGAGTTTAATTAGCCTAGAGCAATTATAACCTGAGGTTATCAAATGGGCAAAAGTAAATTGTACTACAGTCCACATTTGCATACCACATTTATAGATTTGTTGATACCTAAATAAACCAACATATATACTGAATTATGCTAACCTCTAAATTAAAAAAAAATGTTTCAGAAAATTTGAACGCAATATCATTTTTGATAAGGAATTATAACATTTTTTCTTTTTAACAATTTTTAATTCATACAAAAATATTAGTCCAGTTATTCTGAATTTATCATAAACTGACATTTTGCAACTTATAAAACTTGTTTATATTGGTACTGTTAATTTTTTAACCATGAAAATAGAGGTTATAGTTTTAATGATACACGAGTAAAGATTTAAATATAAATCAATTAAAATATATTCTATTATATTTTTCCTCTTACTTTTGCCCCTCTATAAAGAATATTTTAGATTTAATTTTTCTGTAATTTTTCAGAGAAAGAGCGGTTGCAGTCACAGGCAGTCAAGGAGTAGAACCTGCTATGGAATGGTAAAATAATTATCACTTTGTTCTTTTCAATAATTACAGTAATAGCATAGCCATGTTACTTTTTTAATTCATGCATGAAAAACATTTGTTTTTAAATGATGAGCATGAAAATAATCAGATGAATGTTCAAATTATTTGACATTAACTAAAAATATAGTCAACCGAAGACTTTATAATATGCGCAGATGAGTATTCAGACGATACGACAATTCTGCTCAAGGATGATACTTCTGAAAATCTACATTTAAACACAAACCTAGTCCTTAATAAAGCAATACTAAAATTTTACTCAAAAATGAGTTATCTGGAAATAAATCTCTCAAAGACAACACACCTAAATTTCAACAATATAAAATTCATTTCCCCAAATAACAGAAGTAAAATCAGAAACTCCTACAAAATTCCTAGGTGTAATTCTGGATGACAAAATTACATGGTCTGAATATATTGAAAACATAAGAAAACAAAAATCAGCAGATATATAAATATGGTGTGACGAATGAACTCCATCGGCCAAAATCAGTGACCAAAACAGCTTATTATAGAATCACACTGATAAAATGACATTTAAGATATGGCCTGATTGTGTGGGGTGGAGCTTTGGCAAACAATACCAATATGAATCAAATCCTTGTACTCCAAAAAAAAGCTAAAAGCCTTGGCAAACATACAACCAATGCAAACCTGTAATGCCAGCTTTCACGGAACCAGGAATTATGACTGTTGGTAGTATACAAACAAAAACCATTCTGTATGTAGACAAAACAAATCTCCTAAGGAACCAAGACCTGCACACTTGCAATTTAACAAACAAAAGATGTTGGAAATGTTGAAACCTATAATTTATTCAACAGGACTAGGCATGGTTCAAACTTTGCACTTCCTGTACGCCACATTATGGTTGAAAAACCATCTTACATTTGCTGCACACTAAAAAAATCATCTACCAGAAAGAATAAGAAGCCTAACGGGCAAGAAACTGCAACAGGACTAAAGAAATGACTGATGGCAAACCCGTTCTACTCACTGATTGGAGAAAACAAAACTCTCCTGAGCCGACTTTCTTACCATTAAATTGATTTTCTACATATATCTGTAAAATAACTCTATTTTATTTCTGAACATATATGTACAATACAGGATTATTGTGTTGAAGAGTGAAGAATTTTGTTAGGAGATCCTTTCCGATCTTCCATTACTGATATAAGATAGGTCTAAATCAACGTGTAGGCCTACTTTATTTCCACACATCTTCATTCTGTTCATGGAACTGTCAGAATATGAGGAGCAATAGAGTCTTAGCAAAAGTGACTATTTTGTTCTTTCAGGTCTCCCGAAGAACACTCTCCCAATAATCTAACATACCGGTACATACCACAGTCTCACAAGCAGGTTGCCTATGTTGTCACTTGGGAACAGAGGCGGATCCAGGGAGTCACATTGGGCGGGGAATGCCGGGAGTTTGGGGGCGGGGGGTTATGGAATCCCCCGGAGTAGGGGGTCCGGGAGTCCTCCCCTGGAAATTTGTTAAAAACTCCATATCAATAATTTTATCGGCTTTAAAAAATAGCCGAACGCGTTTTACTGACCAAAATGTGAGTTATCGGCCTAAAAAGACAACCGTATCGAATTCATGGACAAAAATCAGCAATTTTACCTGTTTTTCGGATCAAAAATGGCAATTTGACCGCAATTGTGTACATTGTTTCATGGTCGCCGTAACTTTTAGACCGAAATCGACAAGTGTGCGTAGTTTATCGGCCAAAAAAACTGCAATAGTTTAAATCCAAACCGCAATTTAAAGACCATCACGTCAGCGGGAGTATTAAAGTATGGTATCGCCGAAAACGAAGATTTTACCTAAACTAAGATCGAAACAAATTTGATCGGCCGAGATACAGCGATAATAAACTATTTTAAGAGACACCCGAGATACACATTATCAGCCTAAAATAGCAATATATTCTCATTTTGCATTATAAAACTTGAATCGGGCAGCATTTTTAGCCTGAAAACGGTCAAACTGTGTTTTTAGACAAATTTACCGACCGGGCTTTGCCAACATAGGTAATTTTACCAGCAATTTTACAGCATACTACAAGCCAAAAACTACAACCGCAAATTTTAACGGCTGAAAATTGTGTACAAACCGTATTTTATGCTAGAAATGTGCTTGATCGCTCAAAAACGTCAATCGGACCGCAGTTTCTTGGCAATAAATAAAGCCGGGTTGTGTTGTTTTATATGTTAAAAATTACGTACGAAATGCATTTTATCGGGCAAAATCAAGAAATTTGGCCGTGTTTTATCGGTAAAAACATAAATCTTGCTTCAACTTGGTGGTCAAAAACACCAAAATTACTGAATTCTTTTAGATATAATGGACTGGACCGCGTTTTATTAGCCTGAAGCGGCAAGCGAGCCGCATATTATCCACAGAAGTAGCAATATAACCTTGTTTTAGCATCCGAGAAAGGCAATTGACCGACAAAACCCATACTGGGATTTCTAGGCCAAAACCATCGACCACAATAAAATTAAGGGCTGCATTTTACCAGCCAAAAAAGACTGCTGGACTGCGTTTTATAGAAAAAAATTACTGACCAAAAAAATATGTTAAAAAACAAAATAGGCAATTTAACAGCATTCTATTTGCCGAAAACAACCGTTCCTCACAATTTAAAGCCCGAAATCGACGGCCACAATGTGGTAATTGACCAAAAATGACAACCGAGCCTCAATATGCCAAAAATCACAATCTAACTGTGATTGGTGTGATTAATCATACAAATAAGCAATAGACCACATTTTCCCAGCAAAAATAAAGCCGGACCCCGTTTTATAGGCCTGAATGACAACCGAACGCAGTTTCACGAACACAATCGGCGATTTGACCCCGTTCTATCACCAATAAACGCCTATTTTTCCGTGTCGGATGGGTCAAACACAGGAATTTAGTTGCATTTAATGGCCTGAAAATGACGATCGGCAACGTTTCTTATTGGATGAAAATGACAAACAAAACGTGTTTTACTGGCTGGAAACGACAACCAAGCCGCATGAACAAGAACGGCCGAAAAAGGCGTTTTAAACTAAATTAACAAATTTTCGCCAGAATTCCCGTATAATCATCTGATTTTCCTGGCATTTCCGGTATATGGACATACTGTAGTAGTATTACAGGCATATAAGTCTGACTGACGACACATCAGTCAGCAGACGACAAGTCCTGATGATGCTGCCGAGCATACGTAGCGCTGGTGCGGGGGTGCGCGCTCAACTCCAACCTTTTGTTTTGGGGGGGGTAAATTTCCCCCATTTCCCCCCTATGGATCCGCGCCTGCTTGGGAATTAAGCTTCTCACTAACATATTTTTAGCTCGTCTGCCAGAATCGCTAGTAGGTACCCAGGTTTTGTCCCCAATCTCCAGGGTCTCTAGTGACTTACGGGTGACATGTTTACTCACATTTAACCTGTGTGATTGTTTACCCTCATAGTTTATATTAAGC
The DNA here is from genome assembly GCA_963675035.1 of Allygus modestus. NCBI lineage: Eukaryota > Metazoa > Arthropoda > Insecta > Hemiptera > Cicadellidae > Allygus > Allygus modestus. The sequence continues at coordinate 98,399,438 of OY776117.1, forward strand.
TGTGATTCTCTTCACCAACTCAAAGCAGTCGAGCTCATCGTAAAAAATGCAGTGAAAGAGTGGTTTTAGTTTTAAAAGATAGTTTTAGTGTATTTGTTTGTTATCATAAAACTTTATGACCTTAATGGGTCAATGTTTAGATCAGTTTACATCTTTAACTGAAATTTGCATGTAAATAAAAGACATTTGTTTATGCTATCAGATTTTCAACCTGTTCTTAAACTCAGTACTCTCGGAAAATTTGTGTTCAGACCTTTAAGTGTTTTGTCACTTCATGACAATTGTGACCTAGGCTCCTGGCGCATGGAGGGGAGTTGGAGGCAGAGGCCCCGGTCGCACCCGTAGCTGCCAGTGAGGCTCCTGCAGCAACAGAGACTGCGGCTGCGGCTACGGCTGCGACTGCGACTGTGACTGCAGAGCAACAGCTTGCAGCAGCTGTGGAGGAAACTACGGGAGAAGCTGGCGGCTCCACTGAAATTGCCAAGTCTCTCAAGTGTGACGAGTAAGTCAAGTTCAACTTCTTTATTAGTGAATTTCCTATGGAAAAGTAAACTATTAGCAAGACCCGCACGGTGAAACTTAAGCCCGGGACCAACATAGAAGTACATACTTGCATTTAAAAAGATGCAGATTAATGGGGCAAAAGTTTTAAGCCCTCTCTCATAATTGTAGCATAAATATTTACTGAGTTAAAGAAAATGTATATCGACTAAAGACAGTACGTTGTCTTTTGGGAGTTTTACATTAGAAAAGCCTGTTATTAATTTGTTGGTGTATTTTTATTATCCTCAGCAACCTCGCGCCTCCTTTCAATCCTGACTGCACCTTCGCCCTAACCTTATAATGCACAATATTGTATTCCCAGCATTGCAGGTAAATAAAACCAGGTGCATCAGAACAGGAAAAAATATTTTCAGATTTAGATAAAAATTGGAATAAATGTATGTTTTAACTCTGAATTTGGATTTAAAAAATGTGTTTATATGGAAATTGACTTCCTTCACTTCAGCGTGCTGCATGCGAACTCGTTTTAATTTCTTACTGGTGTTTTTTTTATTACATTTTTGTCATTGTTATTAAAAGAATCATTTGATTGTTATATTCAAGTGTGCAAAATATGCCCTATCCAGCCACCTATGTTGATGAAATTTAGGATATGACGACATTTTAGCTCGGAAGTTTTTAGGAGTGCAATTAAAAGAAAACAACTTAACATTATTCCTCCTGATTCGCAATAGATCGCTTACGATACGAGCTTACAAGTTGCTGAAGCTGACTCACACGTCGTGCAAATCACATAAAGTTGTCCGTTAACCATAAGCTAGCCTTTTTAATTTGTATTATTAAAAGGATTTATAGATATTTGTTCAGTGATTTTAGATCTTTAAAACTATGATTTTGAATACATGTTTGCAGGAGTGCAAAAAATGTTTAGACCCCTGGAATTTCCCCCAATCCTACTATTACAAACTAAAAATTTCCCCCAATATTCACGACATATATCTTTACATACAAATTTACCAGCTTTTCATTATTGATTTGTCATAAGGCAAATCAATAATAGCCTAATCAAGTAAATATTTTTGCTTTAATTTATTGAGGTTGAATTTCACAAAAACATGTTGTCTCTTACTTACCTCTAAAGATGTTATAAAATTATGTTACTAATAAAATAAACTTGCAAACTAGAAAAAAAAATCTAAGTTGAATTAAATATTTTACTTTAGCCTAATTTATTATGGTTTAAATTTCATAAAATATTTTGCCACATATCATAAAATTACCTCTAACATTGAAATAAAATAATGGTACTAATAAAATAGACTACAGCAAAATAAACTTGCAGGTCGTTTTCACAAGATGCGACAATTTCAGTAGAAACAAAAAAATTATAACGGACTTTTCAAAAAATATTAATTTTTAATTTAAACAGTGGCAAATATGTTCAAGAAGCAGCAGAGCTGAATATTTAGTTTTATTAGGTCTATATAAAAAGTAACTTTTTGTCTAAATCGGACACTTAAAATACAAGTCGCTCACGCAATTCCAAACCAAAATACCAAAAATGTTGTTATTCTAAACATTACCTTAAAACATGTTTTGGTACATTCAGAAACACCTATTTAATAAATAAAAACAATAAATAGTTTAATAGTTCGAATTAATAGGAAAATATTGCACCTCATCAGCAAATGTTGTACGTCAAAACAGTTCTGACATCTACAAAAACTCTTCACTGGTGACGATAAAACCGAAGACTACACATAGAAAATATCCTTTTCTTTGTTGCTTTTATGAATTTGTCAAATTGTACCAGCGAATCTTTTACCAAATTCAAATTCAAATTCAAAATATCCTTTATTAATTTATATACAATGTATACATAAATGGCGTCAACATTTACAACAATCTAAAACTAATTACAGATTGATACAAAACTTGTCATTTTACTTCTGTTGATTTAAAATCATTTTTCCAAAACTCACTAAAACTGTAAAAAGCTCCCTCAATTAGAAACAACTTTAGACTCTTCTTAAATGTCGTAGTATTTATTTGTTTCTTTATTGTCATTGGCAGCTGATTAAAAAATTGTATACCTATATAAGTTGGTTTTTTTCGGAATATTTCTTTAAAATGTCTTTCAACTTGAAAATCATATCTGTTTCTTGTTTTGTAATTATGATTGCTAACATTCTTAGGCAATGTGCTTGATATATTATTTATATGTAGTACTGTTTTATAAATATAGAGGCTATACACTGTCATAATTCCTAATTCAGAGAAATGATTCCTACAATGTTCATCATGCCTAAGATTTAACATGGTTCTAATAGATTTCTTTTGAAGGTGTAAAATTCTATTTAAGTTACAAATTGATGCAGCCCCATATACTTCAATCCCATAAGAAATATGAGAATGAATTAATGCAAAGTAAGTTGTTTTTATTGTATGTTTATCACATAAAGTAGATAATCTTTTTAAAGCAAAAATATTAGAACTAATTTTAGCACAAATTTTATCTATATGGCCAGTCCAACTAAGATTATTATCCAAAACTAATCCAAGAAAAGTTGTACTTTCATTAAGACTAAGAGAAAGTTGCTGATTGTTCAATTTATTATAAGATTTTTTATTTCTACAAGAAAATTTCATAAGGGTTGTTTTATCATCATTGAGTAACAGATTTAGGCTATTAAGTTGATCATTGACTGTTTTAATTGCAATATCAGCATCATTAAAAATTGCATTATCATTGCTGTTTGAAATTGTTAAATTAATATCATCTGCAAATATACAAAATTTATTATTTAATGTTAATTTAGAAAGACAATTTGGTAGTTTACCTAAATAACAAAGAAACAGAAATGGGCCAAGCACAGACCCTTGTGGGACTGAATATTTTACCATTCGAGTTTTGGACCTAATTTTTAGAATTTTGTTCTCATCAATATGAGAAATTTCAACATATTGTTGTCGGTCAGTTAAGTATGATTGTATCAAGGCCAGGTCTTTGCCAGTTATTCCAAAACTAGATAGTTTTTGTAATAAAATAGGATGTGAAACACTTTCAAATGCCTTGGTCAGGTCTAAAAATGCAGTTACAGTGTGGTCACCTCTATCTAATTTATTTATGATATTTTCAACAAAAGATACTATGGCAGTTATGGTGGATCTATTCTTTCTAAAACCATGTTGTTCACTATCTAGTAAATTATTATTTTCAAAGTAATCAGCCAACTGAACTAACATACATTTCTCAAAAAATTTAGAAAATGAAGGTAGAATTGAAACAGGCCTATAATTTACTGGATCTTTATTTGTTCCTTTTTTATAAAGTGGAATAATTTTTGATACTTTTAACTGTGAAGGAAAAACACCAGAAATAAGACAAGAATTTATAACATGATTTAGAGGTTTAAGTATTGCCCATTTAGCATCTTTAATTATTTTAGTTGGAATTTCATCAAATCCTGAGGACCATTTACTTTGTATTGTATTTATTATTTTTATCAGTTGCTTTTCAGAAATAGTATTGAATCTAAACTTTTGTGTTTGCTTATTTTTGTCAGGTAATTGTGGTGTAATACTTTTGCTATGATTTATTTTTGGAATGATTAGGTTTTCAACTGTGTCCGCATAAAAATTATTTAAAATGTCAACAACTTTATATGGATTAAAGACACACTTTCCACTATGGTTCAAAACAATTGGAGCATTCAAGTGTTCATTATTCTTCTTACCAAGTTCAGTCCTAACCAATTGCCATGCAGTTTTTGGAACATTATCGGATTTACTTATTTTCATATTAAAATATTTCTTTTTCTTTTGAACAATAAGGCTTTTATATTTTCTTTTTTGCTGCTTTAAGTTAATTTTTACCAAACGGTTACTACTTTTCCTTTTATATTTATAATCATCTATTAGTTTAATTCTCTCATTTTTTACCTCTGAATCAATCCAATTCCTACTATTGGGTTTAGAGCAAATATTTACTGCAGGGAAATTTTCATCAAAATAAAACTTAATTACATTGTAAAAATATGAAAACTTATTTTCAATTGGTGTTTGATAAAGTTCAGCCCAGATTTCATTCTCCAAATCATTTATAAACTTAGTTATTTGAGTTTTTTTGAAAATTCTTTTTGACTGCCACAATCTTTTGTTATTATTACTTTTTTTACTTTTGACAAAATCCACTACTATAAAAAGTTGCCCATCATGATCGGAAAGAGCTGTTACCAAGCACATTACCTTTACATATTTCTTATCAATATTTGTTATAAAATTATCTATTGCTGTTTCACTTATGTCAGTAACTCGGGTAGGTATGTCCACAGTGTAATACATATTATGTATCCCTAGCAAATTAACAAAATCTTTTTTGGTACTTTGGTATTATACGGATGCCACTATTTTTGGAGGTTAATTTTTACCGGATACAAAGGATAACTACATAATTCGAAAAAACGTACTTTTATTGACTTACTGTAACAATTTTACATCATTCTGATGAGCGGTCTTTGTGTTGTGCCTCCCAAAAGCCAGCGATGTCTGCTAGGATCGTGTTGAATGCGTCGCCGCCGCTAGCAGCCACACCCGATCGCCACATGTACTCCGCAAAATATACAGCGCGCTGCGGCAGTTATGTTAGGATGGGTTATCATAAAAATACGTACGGTTTCCTCTTCATTTCGAGGTAAATCCCACACCAAAAGAACGTCACTCATTATGAAAACAAATGTAACGTAGTGCACAGCAATAAATCACTCATGACACTGACCCAGATACAGGCGGTGACAGCTGATGCGCACGCTCCGGTCAACGACCTGACCTTGGCCTATATGGAGGGGGTTTGGCGGCCGGAAGTATGACTCATCAGGTATCATTTGATTTGTAACGAAACAAGGAAAGTCCTACAATCATTTTTATGATAACCCATCCTAACATAACTGCCGCAGCGCGCTGTATAAGGGTGGCATCCATATAATACCAAAGTACCTCTTTTTTCTTTTTATCTTCAGCCAAAACATCAATATTAAAGTCACCTCCAATACATACATTACTAGTCATACCTGTTAAAAAACTTATTAATTTATCTAAATTATGTAAAAATCCGTCTGCATTTTTTGACGGTGTCCTGTAAACCCCAGCAACAATAATCTTAACACCATTTAATTTAATTTCAACTGCACAAGTTTCAAACATTTTTTCAACATTTAAGTTAACCAACAAGTTATTTGTAATCTGTTTACACTGAATACCATTAGCTGCCATAATTAAAACACCCCCACCCCCAATCTCACTCCTAACATAATAATTAACAACTTTATAACCATTTAATTCAAAATTGTTAATTTCTGCTAATGTTAACTTATTTTCGGACAAAATAATAATATCTGGTTTCAGCTCCTTAACAGTAATTACTAAGGAATCAATCCTACTACTTAAACATTGAATATTCTGATGGAAAATGGATAAATTACTACCTTTACAGTTTACAGAGTTAGCAATTATACTATCTTTTTTTGAGTGTTTCTTTTTCTTAAAAAATACTTCCTATTATTTGTTTGACTATTTACAATACTTTTATTTTCCTCCAAGCCTTGAGTCTCAACAGCTTTTGTTTTTTGATGATTTACAGCAGCCTTACTACTAACAGGAGTTTCAAAACCTAGGAAAGGTGAGGTGATTAGAGATTCTTCATTTTTGTTATCTACAAGTCCATTCATCACTGGTCCAGGTGTACTAGTAATTAGAGTGTCGTCTGCACCGGGTTCACTTTTTGTAATATTGTTTGTCTGGGATCGATGTCGTCCGCCTCTGGATTGCAACTTAGATGTCTGATGGATAGTTCTGTCCATCTCCCACTCAGGCAGGCCTTCTGGATTAAATTCATGAACACTAATGGATATATCAAGGTCATGAAAAATATTGGTGATCAACTCTCTTACCAATCTCCAGTTGAGCCCATCAAGTCCACATCCAATCCTTGGTAATGCCAGTTTAGTAATTTTAAGTTCACTGCATTTAGCTTTGAGACACTCCAATGAACTTTGAAGTGTGCCATAAGTTGGCTTTCCATAACTGCTGTCCTTAGTAACCAAGTAAAAGATGTTTCGTCCCTCAACATTTAATGAGGCACAGCCACCAACATTTACATTTTGTGACTTAAGTTCTGTTACACGATTAAATTTACTCTTGAACCTTGCAGCAATACCTTTTCCCATCTTTAAGTCCTTGGCAACACAGTGAGCCAAAGCATGATCATCTGAGGTTTCAAACAAATCAGTTTTTATTTCACAGATCGTCATTGTGGAAGATTTACTTAGAACAGGAAGTGTCAGCATTTCTTCAGTCTGAGAAAGATTGTTAGTCCTATCTATGAACCTTTCATAGTTGGATTTAATAAGTTTACTGATGATTTTTTTCCCCTCACTGTTCAGATGAACCCTATCCTTGGAGTAGTACTTTAAAGAAAATGATGTCCCGTCAATGAAGTAAACATTTTTATTTAATCTTGCCAGATCATTGAGAAAAATATTGAAATTAAGGATGTCATAATTAACATTGTGGGAAACGGAGACGTCTTTGTGGAAAGGAACACTTACTAGAAAGAGAGGGCTTCTCATTCTAGATATTTTGGTTTTGAGTACAGATTATAGTGGTCCAAGATCACCATCATAAATATTATTAGCTCCCACAAGTAACACGGTCAACTCGTTTTCTCTCCAAGAGTGATGGCCTGCTAACAGTGGATCAGTTTTCGCATTAGGACAAGTAAAACCACACACTTTGAATTTGTTAGAGAAAGCTTCCCTAAGTGACCCAGCAATGCCCCTAGCATGACTGTCTCCTATTATTTGTATTTTTTCAATCTTCTTTCTTCACCACTTGTTAACTGTCCATTGGTTTTTTCCATACCTTTAGGAGGCGGCACAGTATGAGCAGTATCAGTTGAATTCACTGTTTCATTGATCTCTTGAGAATAACTTGCTGAGTCACCATTTGGTTCAACATCATGTTGGTTACTGTGCAAATCATCTTTTGTCAGCGATGACAGAGGATCATATCGATTCGTTGTTGTTATAGAGGGTAAGCATGGCCAGTGTTTTAGACTCTTCATATTTGGTTTCCTGGACTTATTTGTAACAATAAAAAAGTTGTCACTGCCTGTTACATTTTTAGTACCAATGCCAGACTTCTGGGCCAGCTCAGTGTGAAGCTGATTTCTTTCACTAGATAAGGTTTTATTAACTTTGGGTTCATACTCTATTGGTCTATTACAAGTAGTAGAACCAATTATTGAGTCATGCTTGAGAATATTCTTCAACACCAAGTTTGTGTTAATTAGAGTCATTAGACCGCATTCAAAAGTATTTTTTTGTTGGTGGCAAGGAACCTCAAAAACACCACTATCAACAAAACCCAAATGATGAGCAACTCTTAAAGCCGCCTACCTATTGATTCCCTGAACTGAATCCCAATGGTACGCCTTGCCAGTCTTGCGATCACATGCAAGTAGGCTCCAATGTGACCCAGAGACGGACGACAGGAGATCCAGGCTGTTGTTAATGCACAGCAACACAAAGCGTTTACTTGTAAAATACATAAGCGTAAGCTGGCTTTGAATGTCATTCAGAGTATCAAAATGCTGTGTTGCTGCTGGCCCAATTAAAAGAATGTCCATCCTGTCAATAATGCTGTTTGACATCGAATCAAAGTAGGCCTGCATAATTTCATCCGAAAACCACAAATCCTTTGACCTTATGGGCTGTTGACTTTGATTATTATAATTGCTGATTTGTTTCTGAAGATCAGCATTTTTATTCAACAATTTATTCATGGCCTCTTTGTTTGTGTCAAGAGTTGATGTAATTTCTTTCATTTGAACGAGTAAAAGTTCATTTTCCGACTTAAAGTCTTTGATTTTTTCTTGTAAGTTAGAGATTTGCCCTTTCATTTCATTTATTTCGTCACTGGCCAAGTCCTGAATTTTAAAAGAGTTATTGATTTCTTCAGTCCTCAAATCTTTTTCTTTTTGTAACATTTTCTGCAATACACCAAGTTCTTCTTTTAATTTATAACTATCATATGTAGCTTCTTTTTCACTTTTATGTATAGCATCCATCTTAATGATGAGCTGGGAAAGGTTTTGCAGTAATGATGTTCTCCTCACCTCACTAAAATTTGCCATAATAATGGTGATTTCACTGTATAAGGAAGATAATATCAGTTCAGATTCCTCATCTAAATTGGTAATGTTAAACAGGCATGAGTCCAAATCTGCATAATCTGTGCCCATCTCAAAAAAATAGGTAAAATAAATCCCCTGGTAGTTTATTAAAATGCATCAGTCAATAATCTATAAATCACAACAAAATGCACATTTTAAATTTATTATTTATTTATGCAATCAAAATTAATAAACTTCATAACTGATGATTTGGACAATTATTTTAAATTTAATGACAAAGTTAAAAGTTTATTTACAAACAAAGCTGAAGGTAATGAAGCTGAAGGTACAGATAATGACAGATATCAGTAATGACCTCTGAGACAGCTGATAAGAAGGGTCAGCCGACTTCCAAGAAACTGGCTGGAACCGGTTTGCAGGTTTTAGCAATGACGGCCTGTTTCTGATTGAAACTTTTGGAAAACCCCAATATTCAGTTTCCAATCACGCCCATAAAAGTCATTCGGTGCCCTCACTAAAGTGTTCCTCACCTTCAGTTAACTTTGTGCTTGTATTGTGTACACCTTTGGATTATCACTCACAGGTAAAACATAAGTTATAAGAATAATTAAAACTGGAAACTTTACTAGATTTATTCACTGTCGGCCATCTTGTTTACATCCTTTGCCAAGTGACAAAGTACCGGTGTAAAAAAGATTAACAAATAAAACTTGACATAAAAACCTTTGTTTTATTACCACCCTGTATTCTCACTACTATTAATAAACAATACAAAATTGTGGGCAAAGAAAAAACACCGCTAACAACCATCTCATGTTGTCATGACCGACGAGTAGCAAATGAAAACAAAGAACCTGCATAGATATTCAAAGTTACAATTTCAGAAACCTATAAGAATGTGATTTCCTTTTAAAATTATTTTCCGTTGAGGCAGTAAGGCTTTGATTTGTGCTTTCTGGACAGATGAACGATCATTTTCGTCGCCATAATACAAGTTATCTTTCTTACACGGTTTCATAAACATGACATCAACTTCGTTGTTACACATACTACTTTGGCAAGTGCCTACAAAGTTTTGAAAGTCGGACTTTTTCTTAACGGTAATATACTGTACAAGTATATTGTCCCGGACTGCAGGTCTTCCCAGGAAACGTCATGGTGGTGTTGGACAGCATCTATAAAATCTTGTTAGGGCATTGAATGCTCCATTTGTACAACTTGACCTTCGTCATCATCTGAAGATGTGTACACATCATCGACGGAGAGCTTGCGCTTTTTTCTTGTAGGGTCCGTTACATCAGGCTCAGTTGACTGCTGATGATCGATGTCATTGCTCGATGACGAGATCCTAGGTGAATGCTTCTTCTTGCCTGTGGCAGACGACTTAGTGACACCAGGAACAACGCCACACAAGTTATTGTGAATATAAGACTGATGGAGGACAATTGAAGCACGACAATTCACGGGCGTCACATATAGTACCATTTGAGTAAGTAAACTGGTGAACCTTCATAATTCCACTAATGGGAGCAATCTTAAGTTGATTGATTTCAACCTTGTGTTTTTCAATATCTGTATATTTCCACTTCCAGCAGACATGTATTGCAATCTTAAGTGCGTCGACGAAATCTTTGGCACACGTTATGTCCGACCCATAGGACACATTCCTGTCTGCAAGTCTCTTCAAAGTTCCACCCTTTTTATCCATTGGGCCTTTCCCATGACAGGCCTCTGTGTACCTCTGTGACAGTCGCAAAACAAACTAACTGGATATCCTCGCCATCATTTGCATATCTCACGCCTGTGTTCAGCGACAACTGACGTTTTTAAGCCCCAAAATGAAATTACTGTACTTCATTTGCCATTTCCGTCACATAGTTTTCCGAGAAGTCTTTGCAAAAAACTAGCTCGTCTGTTGTGAAGTATTCCGTTTTGTGTTTGATGGCATCGATTTGATGTTTTGAAAAATATAAATGTTTTTTGTAGTCCTCCAATTCGTTGGCAAAATCAGTCCTCAGCTTTGAAACCTTTTTCACTATCTTAACGTTCATTGTCCTCTTAACCACTTTTTTCTTGTTTTTTATAGTTTTTTCCTCTGTTAGATTTTTCCACGTAAAGTATTTCACTTTGAAGTCATCTTCGTAAAAAAACATGATCTTTTTGTTCTTACACACGTTGCATGTCCCCATCAAACATTTTTCATTTTCAGTAGAACATACAACGGACTTTACGACTTCACTGGGATTCTTCTCTATAATAACCTTAGTTTGTTTTAGAGCAGAAACTAAAAGTTCCAAGATTGAAAGCACATGTTTCACGGTCACTTTTTTTGGGTAGTGAAACCCAAAACGGTCTGGTTCATGTAAACTTTGTGAAAGAGATTTTACACTTTGTTTCACGCCTAAACATGGTGTGAAATTCTTGTAACGGGTGAACGGGTAGCACTCTAGGTTGTTTTTTGGTTGAGCCTTTTTAATGAAGTCCCTCTTCCCAGGACACATCTTACTTACTCTGTCATCTTCGTAGAATTTTGCAATTTGATCAGACAGCTCTTTCATTATGATTTTGTTTGGTCTTCCTTGAATATTCAACTGATCCATCATTGTTCAACATTTTATTAGCTCTGTAAGGCAAAATCTCACTAAATTGTTCCTGAACTTTATATTTCTTTAAAACTTTGTTGTCGATATACTTTTGCATTATTTGTTTTTATTTTTTAGTGCCAGCTAACAGTCTTTGTTGGCTCTGTAACTGCTTCCTCAGCACGAAACCCGGGAACAGCTGCCATTTTACGGCTGGAGAGACATTTTCTCTTCCAATGACATCACTCACTTGCTTCCTTGGGGAAGGTGACGCTGGATTTTATGATTGTTGTTTATGTCTAACCAATCTCTTTTTGTATCTTTTCAACCTTTTTTAAAGATCTCTGATTTGTTTTTCCTGCTTCTTCACCTTTCTATAAACTTTGGCTTTATCCTTTCGTACTTTCCTTCTTCCTCGACGTCTTTGTGCAGGTTCATCAGGATTAGGTGATTGTGGCGGTGTGTCTGCCAAGGCATCAGCTAGTGCTAGTTTTTTATCAGTTCTTACTTCATCCTTAGACGTAACCTTTGTCGCCAGTACTTCCTCATCTTCCTTTACTCACTAGGGGTCATATCCTTTATGGATTTAATTTTTTTTCAGACTGTAGGTTTGCCATCCTCTCTCGGTCATATTTCCTTTTGGCTTCTTTGTTCTTCTGTCAATCGCGCCTTTCTTCTACATTGTCGCTCTCTGGCCAGTTCTTTTTGGCGTTTGTATTTGTCTTTAGACTTCTTCGAGATGGGGGCCATTATGCTCCAAGTTAAGAGTCTACAACAAAGAGAGTAGACAACGCTATAATACTCCCACACGTTTATCTGTTTACATTAAATTAGTCCATAATTTAGTTCAGTAAAAATAAACTTCTTATATTGTTGAAAGTAACATAACCTACTACAATACAGTAAGTCAGTAATGTTGAGGAGGGGTCAAATAATGTTATACTGTTGATAAATGTGCTTTAGAAATAGCATTATACAACCTGAACCCTGATATTAATTAAATATATGCCGTGAGTAATTCACGTTTCTTGTAGGCAGAAAAACTATTGCAGATAAAACACTATTCGATATATATATATGTATCTAATACTTACTAAGTCTCGTATATTGAGGTAGGATTGTATACATGTTAAGCAGCTAAAATGAAAAGATATATACATAGGTATATAACATTGTATTAAGCTTCTCGTTATTAGCTTAATATCCTCCGTAGGCAGTGCTGTAGGTAACTTTCTACAAATCGTTCACGCTGTACAAGATCGTGAACGTGAGCGACTTGAATATTTGATATATAACCCTCAACGGCTCATAAACAAACACACCACAGAGCGGCACTGATCGAGGTTAGAATGTTTGCAGAAAGAGTAATCGTAATACGCATTCCTAAAAACAATTACTGAAATATTGAAACTATAACTTGCCTGAACGATTTGTGACTTAACTAAGGTACATCATGTATCTTACCTTTAAATTTCCTCCACAACAAGAGATAATTCTGTAAAATTTCACACAACACTCAGGAATCAACTCTGTCGAACTAATAGCGATAGGCTTTTCCTCAGCGAAATCGTTTTTTTTTTCGGGAACCTTATCTCTGATGTCTTTGTCAATGCTCCTCCAAAGGATAGTGGGCGAAATCAATAATAACTTCAGAACTTTTGCTTGGTTATCTTTGGAATTCCTTTCTAACTGCCTTGTTTTATTAAATCATATTGTCAAGCAGACGATGTTTACACGTTATTTTGCGTTTTTAACTGTCGTAGGCCTAGGCTTGGTAGCCGATTCATAACATTTATTTGTTTATGAAATATCTTTGAGGGACTGAAATTGTCACATTTCGAAACGACCCTTACAAAAATAAATATGGTAATTTAAAAAAATCTATGTTGAATTGCATGTTTATTTCCAAACAATTTCTTGAAAAATGGAGGAATGTAGTCAGAATTATCAAACAAACGTCAATACAGATTAATAAAATGTCGGGAAAGGAGAAAATCAACATAAAACACTTTGAATAGTCGGGAAAATTGATAAACTGATAAACAGTGAGTGTATGATTCATATCTCTTAAACAGAATGACACGCAATTTTGATGGAGTTTTATTGAATTTATGATAGTCAGATGAAAAAAAATTAGCCATCATTAGTCTTTCTACGACAGTTAACTAGGTTTTAGAATTTTGTAGTACGGTAGGATACCTTATCTCCTGAATAAATTACTGTAACCCCCGACCAATCATTAGACCAGCCATTAAGAATAAGACAAAAAATATAGGATTGCTTGACTGACTTCTGAGTCAGTTAGTTGTCTAATGTATCCGTGAGGCCATCAAAGTTATTTGGATATTCAACTCTGGAAAATTCTATGTACCTTAGTCTATTATTTGACTTGCCAATGACGATGGAATAAATACTTTATTGTAAATCGCTTATGTAGTGCAGTTGTTGTTGTGTTATCTAATTAAGATGTTTTAATTTTCCTGGAAATTAATTTGTGGCTTAAATTATTTTGTTTGTTGGCACAAAATTTCCTCCGGCAGCTCAAGTTTCACCCAAGCCTGGCTCGCTGGATCGGACATATTATGCACCCCTGCATGTTTGGTATTAATCTTAAGCTCTTACTTTCCAAATGTGCCTTTTAGGGGTTTTAAAAACATCCATCATCAGCGCTTCACCTCATGGGTTTTCAAAGTGCCAATGTTAATTCTTAGAGGTAACGTAGGTTTTTTTTATTTAATTGGTCAGTTTATTATACAGTTTTCAGAACTCCTGGTTCTTTGTCTGTGAGATCCTTGTGGAGAGAATGAAATACGGGCTAGTAGACCTGATGACTGAATCACATAATATCAGCCATAAATGATGATCAAATTGTGTAATATCGGCTGTAAACGGCGATCAGACCATAATGTTGGCGCTTAAACGACAATCTGACAATGTGATATAACGGCCGAATGGGAATCAGCTACATTTTACCGGCTAACGACAGCAGCAATACTATGTACCATAGGCTTCCCTGAAAATGAAGACCAGTTTGATTGATAATGGCCTAACAATTTATATTTATACTCATTATATGGATATGAACAACGATGGGACAGTAAAATTCTATGTAAAGTAGTTGATTAACTATATTATTAACCATCAGTTAACAACGATTGTACTGATGTTAAAAACTCACACTAGTGAACTAATACCGGTACTTGAAACTCTTAAATAATTGGGAAATCTCGATCCAAAAATAAACACTTCTCACACACTTCTGCATTAAAAACTACTTAGAAATACCGGAAGTTTGTACAACAATTTAAGATAATTTGACAATTGAGATTAAATTTGCGAACTATTACAAATCAAGAAGTTACTACTCATTCCTCATTAGTAAATCCAAATGGTGTCCAGAATGCAGCTGTAGTTATCTTATAACATCTTATTAGATGACATTAAAAATACATTTACGTGTCTACCTAAGTTAATATTGGTTCAGGTACCTACCCAGTGTTTATAAAAATAAATAAATCTAAAAATTGTGAATAAAAACTATAGGAAAATATCCTACCTGTCATGATAGGATTCTGCTTTTCTGTCTTTCAATCAACATAAAACTTAAAGCTAATAATTTAATTTAAACTTGGTCTAAAAAGTAAAATATGTGTTCAAGATGTTTAGATAAATAAAAAAGATGAATGAAAATATGTTCACCTACAACAATTGATTATTTTTTTACTTTTCTAGGTGTGGTAAACTCTTCAAGAATCAACTAGAGGTGGAATTCCACGCAGCCAAATCAGGACACAGCAGTTTTTCAGAATCTACAGAGGAGAAGAAACCTCTGACGGAAGAAGAGAAGAAGGAGCAGTTGAGAAAAGTGGAAGAGAAACTGAAGCAAAAGAGGAAAGAGAGGGAAGAAAAAGAAAAAATTGAAGCTCTGGAAAGAGAAAAAGTCAGAATTCGATCTGGGAAGGAGATGGTTGCAGCTAAGAAGAAGTAAGTGTTCTTAGCTGTGGTACCAGTACTATCAATGTTCATTTCTGTTTCCTAAAGCCAACATTTATATTTTTTGTAACTACATGTATTTTTTTATTTTTTATAAGGATATAAATTATAAGGACACTTATGGCAGTACGTCAGGCCGTTTGTCAGACTTTGCCATTGGTCCTCAAAGTTCTAGGTTAATTTTTAAGAGGACATATTGAAGTTGATTTCAATTTCAAAATTCAGGTATTTATTTATCAGGGATCTTGAGTAAATAGGCCTAAGCTTGATTTGTCAGTGGTAGACGCTGTAGTAACTCTGCACCGAACTCATTTCTTACAGGGATTATAAGTAGGGGTGTGCGATGCAGTGATTTTATTTTGATTCGATGCAACAATGCGATTCAAAGAATTTTGATTCGAATCGATGCAATTCGATTCAATGCAATGCGACATGTTTGAATGATTAAAATTTAGCCTATACACCAATTTTTATGACCAACATGGATAATCTACCATTTTAGCCAAAGTCTAGTTATATTTTTCTGATTTGATCAATTAATTCTTCTTCCATCCTATCTTGATCCATCATTTCAAAAGCTTTTGAAATAAAAACACATAACCTAAACTTAATTGTATTTACTTCTTTCAAAGGACGGACAAATTCAAATGAGCGCCAAAGTCAAATAACAAATGACGATGTAGATAGTTTTGCCAGATTTTAAAATACCACTCGTACCATGTCAGTAAACTACCGTATTTTTGACAAATACTATTTTACCCACCCTAGGAATAGTTTTGTGAAGGTATTAAAATAACTCCCTATCACAATTTTAGGAATTGAAACTATGAAAATACTAATTGATTCTAATTTAAACTAGTATTTAATGGTAAACAACAATAGTATATTCATTACAATGTACAATATCACAGTGGACTTATGGTGCAAATATCGTATGTCTGGCAACACTGAATCGTACCAGGTAACATCACTGCGTAGTGAAGTGAGAAATGATTAAATAAATCAAATATTCCATCGTGATCCGCCACTGTTTTAATGCAGAGGAATACCAAACTTTATATTAACTTCAATTCTTCAGTTACATCGTAAGTGTTACAAATAATTATCAATCTAAGTTTCTAAGAAAAATTAACCCTCCTTTAAATATAAAACTTGCAACAAATTTATGTTTTAACAACATGATAATGGAACTACTTTTCCGAAGAGATGTGATTGCCATTACTGCTTTGCATCCGTCGTTGTCATTGCCATCGTCTGCTGCAGCTCTTTGTTTTCATTCCAACCCTTTAAACTTTGTATATGCTAGCTGCTATATCTAAAACACATTTTTTAACAATACTCTTGGAAAATAGGGATTCAATGAAAATGCAAACATTGGAATATACTAAAGATGAGTTGATTCCAAAATTGATCGATTCTCGATACCAATACCGATACCATCGATACCTACCTAGGTTTTCAGTACCTATAGTTGTTAAAAACTATTGTTAAAAGCAGTTACAAATTTATGTTACCATTTAAAATTATTTAGTAGAATTTTTTAGTTAATAATCAAACAAATCTTTTAATGAAATTGTTTACATAATTTAATGTTAATTTCACTAGTATACTATAGTAATTTAGAAAAACAAAAACTGTTTGTTTATTATAAATTCATATTGGGGACAAACGTGGTTGTAGGATAATGACTCAAAGAAATAATGTTGGTCAGCCGACTGATTTGTTGCTTCCAACCGGACCCCACCCCGGTAATCGGTGGGAGGAACTCTTCCCGTGCCTTTTGTAGCGCGGGTAAATGGCGGGAGGACATAACAGTTTCGATGCATCGCTATTTCGATTACTACAGCATCGAATCGATCAGAGGGGTACAGTTTTATCACACAGTGTTCATTCTATGGCTATGTTACTCAATCACGCCCACGTTACTTGAATTAAATTGTTCGACTTTGAATTAAAAGGTCCTCCTTCTTCCCTTCCGTTCAAAGTATTTGAAGCAGATGCTAGACCTTTTACAAATTTTAACGAGTTCGCACGCAGCACGCTGACGTGAGGGAAGTGAATTTCCACATAAAAACTTGTAAAACTCAAAATCAGTGTAAAAACATCCATTTGTCCAATTTTTATTGAAATCTGAAAACATTGTTTTTTTGGCTGTTCTGATACTCCTGGTTTCATTTACTTGCAAAGCTGGGAATACAATTTTACGCATTATAAGGTTAGGAGAAGGTCCAGACAGGCTTGAAAGTAGGCGTGAGGTTGCTGGGGACGATAAAAGTACCCTAACAAAGGAATAACAGGCTTTTCTAGTATAAATACCCTCATAAGACAACGTACTGTGTTTAGTCGATACACATTATCTTTAATAACTCGGTAAATATCTATGCTAGAATGACGAGAGAGGGCTTAGCTTAGAACTTTCGCCTCTTTAATTCCCATCTTTTTACATGCATTAATTTTACATTTGGGGCTTTTCTGACCCTTTTTGGGCCCAAAAACTCAAAATTTGAAAGATTAATCCCCAAAAAATGGGTTTAGAGTTTTCCGATTGTTTTGCCCAACGAACTTGTCCAACAGGTTATAGAAAGGAACGTCCCTACCAAATTTGAAGTAAATCGGACAAAAAATGCGACCGCTAGAGTGCATACACATATATATATATATGTCTATATATATATATATATGTCTATATATATATATATATATATATATATATATATAATATAAATAAATAATAATAAATATAATATAAAATATATATATATTTTATATATATATAAAATTTTGAACGACCCCCCAAAACGTGTTCAGGGGGTCACGTTAGGAACTTCTATGGTGGTCCCGGGCTTAAGTTTCACCGTGCAGGTCATGCTAATAGTTCACTTTCCAAAGGAAATTCACTAATAAAACATTTCAAACAAATTTAAAAATCACCGTGATGAAAATAGGCAGACTCGACATTAAAGGAATAATAGTAAATGTTTGTTTATTTCAGTTTATAAATGTAGGCACTGATGTTTCAGAGACCTTGAGTAAACCTCTGTTTTGTTCAGTAGACCATTTTGCAAAGGTGATTACATGGTTGGAGTTCGGAAAAACTGTGGACAATTTGTAAGATAGGGCAACAACATACACCTCTTAATCTACACAGTTTTTGATTTTTGTAACTATTTACCAAATTAGTTGTAGGATTTCAAGATTTCAAAATTGATTATTCCATCTCCTTATGTTCATATTTTGCCGTTTTACTATATGATAGTTTGAGTTGAGATTTATTTAATTACTACAAGAACATCAAACATAATTCTTGTCCACAATGTCATTGTTAACCCAAGGGGCAAAGGGATTTGGTTATCTGATGACTCTGCCGCTACAGTGACCTCACTCCCGATGGACTATGTGGCGAGTTATTTGTGTGGTCTTTAGTCTTTCAAGTGGCACAGATAACTTTAAAAATTGAGGCTGAGACATCGAGAAAGTAATTTATAAAAATGAACAAGCTATCTTAACATTCTGCCCTGTCAGCAGCCATTTTGGGGTTATCACCCTGGAGAGCAGTGTTAACTACCAGTATGTACTTGTACCTGAAACAGTTTTTTGACTATTGTATGATATTTGGAGTAATCATGTAAACCAAGTTATTTTAGTTGTATATTTTTATCGTATTCATAAGTAATTGCCCTTGTTGCCTGATTGATATTGCATATACCTTTGAAAAATTCATGTATCACTTTCTCTGTAATTCAGTGTTTTTCTATTTATACTTTCCAGATTCCAGTAATAAAACTAATAGTAATATTTTTAGGTTTCTAAATTGTTCAATTTCATTTAAGTTTTCCTTAGTTATATTTTAATTACTTTAGTTTTCATGTTAACTTTCAAATAGAGGGTGCTGGAATCAAAAACTACACTTCTCGTACAAATATAATCTATCATTTTTAAAGTTGTTTAGCCTCCGGGTTACTGATACTGGTAAATACTAAGAAGTAGTTTACTCTATCACTTTTATAAGACACTGACACAACTAGGGTGTATTTTAAGGCAAATACGAATGAATTACCTCTTCATTTTATTCTGTACATAAATGATCTAGCAACCACAGTTACTTCCAGAATCATACAGTTTGCCGATGATACCACATTGCTGGTCAAAAAGCCCCATCTGTTTACCTTGCAGCTAATAAATCATCTGAGGATTTAAATGCCATAGAAAATTTTAAACAAAATGGCCTTAATCTCAATTGCTCAAAAGCCCATTTGCTTAGTTTCCACAACTAAGCAAAGACAGAAAATAATAGGCCGACTGATTAAGCATTAAGTTAATTACAGAAAAGGTAATCGTTAAATTGGATTCCGAAGAACAAATCAATTTGTCAGAGAATACTAAATTTCTGGGATTGCACATAAATGAACATTTAAAATAGTCAAAACATCAACTTCAATTAACTAAATCTTTAGCCAAGGCTTTTGTTCTTAAAAAAAGGCCTTAAGAATTATAACTGACACTGCCCCTCGTACTTCTTGCCGTCCCCTTTTCACGGATGAAGTTGTTGACAATTCACGCAGTGTATATCAGCTGTTTATCTTTGTAAAAAATCATTACAATTATTTTTTGTCAAACAACCATGGGCATCCTAACAACACAAGACATACAGATACTCTCCAATATCCCATCCATAGAACTGTTCTTTATGAAAAAGCCCCTTTATATATCGATAGGAAACTCTTCAACCACCTCCCTGCTCAAACAAAATCTCTAGATCAAATCCATATTTAAAAAAAAAATTAAAGGAAGTTTTAGAATTGCTTTGTCCCTATTCAATCGAGGAACTTCTCTCCAACTAATGGCCACATTCTGTATCATAAGTTAGTTTCATTAATTTTGTGTTTTTTGTATACTTTTTGTTTATAATACTGACTCTTATTTTAAACTTATTTGTAAAATCTGTAACTTGAATCATAGTTGTATTTAGTTTAAGAAAATTACCAAATGACGTGTCAAATGTTTCTCTGTGAAAACTCACAACCTATGTAAACTCTTTGTGACAAATAAAACATTTCATTTCATTTTATGAGTGTAGAATGAGTGTATGTTGATTATGAGTGTAGAATGGGTGAGATGCATTGTGTAGCCTTTTATACATTCAGGTCATAAAAAATAATAATAAACTACTCATTTGCTGTTGGCTGCCAGAATCAGTCACTGTGTGCAGAAATAGTTGTTACAACACCCATACTGTATTTTAGAATATTTGAAAAGTTTTAATAGAGCTTAAGAGGTGCATCCCACACTACAAATATCCCACCCAGTAAGTTCTGCCTTGTCAGATGTGATCAAAACTACGACTAATGGGTCTAACTATGACCAATTTTAAGTATGCAGTCAACGGTGGACTGGCATGGCAACAGTTATTTAAACGGCCTGGAGCGGTCAAAAGCGACTGTGCTGCAGCGAACCAATTGAAAGACTGATGTTAACATTTGCACAAATGTAAGGTTGATGTCAAGATCTGTTTTTATTTTTATTTTTTCCAGCAAGATTATTTTATTTGTTATATAAAGTAATTTCTTGTGTTCAGATTGGAAGACCAAGAAATGCAAAAGTTGGTGGAACAAAGACGACGGGAGAAAGAGGAAGAGAAGAAGGCAAGAGAGAGAGTGAGAGCGCAGATTGAAGCAGACAAGGCAGCGAGGAAGGCCAAATTTGGGGGTGGCTCGGGTGAAGCAGCCCCCGCACCGGTCCCCACACCAGCCCCGACCCCCGCTGCTATTACTCCAACCCAGCCTAAAGACTACTCCTCCACTAGGATACAGGTTGGTCTAAATTAAAATTTATGTAGGGTTCAGCTTTTTCTAAAAGTAATCAATTCCAAAGTACTGGAAAGGATACACATATATATTTGACTATAGCAACTTATAATTTTTACTTGGAATGCATATTTCTGGGGTTTGTCACTTAATTTACATCTTTCAAGTCCTTGGATAAAAATTCTGGAGTGTGACTTATGCTATATGTTGGAGTTTCTTATCTTGATCAAGCATATAGGCAAAGCTCGGCAGATTAGTTGTAAGATAAAACTTTTCCTTTATTATAATAGAATAACACGCTCACTACCTCATGTTGAAAAAATAACCATATTATTCTTACCTGCAGCAAAGGTAGGGGTCATGCCAATTGATGGAGCGAGGTTTTTAACATGTTAAAAACTAATCTTGAAACATGCACAAGTTTCTGACATCTTTATGAAATATGTGATACACTTTTCAGATCCGGCTGACCAACGGCCAAGCCCTGACTCAGACATTCAACCCCAAAGAGCAGCTGTCGGCTGTGAGGTTATACGTGGAGATGAATAGGACTGATGGCGGCGGACCCTTCACACTTATGACAAACTTCCCTAAAAAAGTCTTCCAGGAAGAGGATTATGAGAAACCTCTTGATGTTTTAGGTAACTAGACATTTGTCCTCACTGAGAGATTTTGTTAGGTATTCATTAAAAATAATGATTCACTAAAATTCAACTCACAAAGTTTGAGGTTGAATCGTTATAAAACGATTTATAGTCACATCAACTGTGTATTTTGTATATATTTTTGTTGTAAGGCTTTTTTATATTCGGTACGCCATTCAAAATCGTGTGACTGGCCAAAATCGATAGCCTTGTATATAACATGCTAATCAAAAAGTCGCTTAATCCACATATAAAGCTTTTGAGCTTTTTTACTTATAATGGTGATGATGCGTAACAAATATTGTTCAGTTCTTTGGGTGTGATTGTGCTGAAAAGGGTAAAACAAATCGACATAAGGTCTCAAGTCAGAGGTTTTATCAGGCATAAATCACCTGGATTATACATTAACATTTATACTAATTTCACACTTTTGCAAAATAGTCTTGAGAAGGCTATATGATACTATTAATCAGACCTGTTCTTTAGCAGTTATTTCTACTGTTTGTTCTTGTAACCATTTTGTAATTTTTCAGGATTGGTGCCTTCAGCTGTGGTCATAGTCACTCGAGTGACACATTGATTTCGTCTTCCTTAGACAGTTTTTATTTTCTTGTATTTTTCATAATGTGTAATTAAATATTAAGTTACAAAGTCTTCTGGCTTTTAATTTACATTAAACCAACTTTCATCCTTCACTCGTCGCAAGAAATGAGCAATTTACAGTGAGAAGTATACTAAAGCCAAGAGCATAAAATAAGGTGGCTTGGTAAACTTTCTCAGATTAGCGTTTTCCGTTTAAAAACTAAGTATTATTGATCTTTAATTAATTGTATTACTATTACTGTGCAGTACTAATAATACAGAGGAACAGGTAACTAGCGTTTATTTAACAGAAGAACTTAACACTGTAAAATCGACAGCCTTCCAGTTTTTTCAGAACCTTTAGATTAGACAACTTTTACATCTCATTAGACTTCACATCATGATTTGCAAAAAAACTTGCCAGAATATGTCTGAAGAGTGAAACTAACTTTCAGATTGAATAAATGTAAAAGAAAACTTCAAATATAGTTGTCAGTTGCATTTGTAATGTTATATCAAAGAATGGCCAGATACTTTTGTTGTTACTTTTAATTGTAAGGCCAACCTTTTCTTTGATTTAGTAACCGAATTCAAAGGAACCTCGATAACTTGAACCTCAGGGGGAACAGAGCAAGTTTAATTTATCAAATATTTTAAAATTGTGAGGCTCGACTTACCAAAGTGAATTGGTAAAATAGCAGTATTAGTTAGGCAAGTTCAAGGGTAATGACAACGATTTTGACTTAACAAGGAATTTGAAATATTTGCTTAAACCCTACGATTCAAACCCTACTCTAAAGAGAAATTTTTACAATTGTTTGCTGCAAAACAAATTATTTTATCAAGGTTGTGTTATTATTGGTAATTGCCTTTAACACGTTAGCTGCCGAGCCCAAAATACCACATTCCTCCCATATTGCCACACGGAACTAATGGACTAATTCCCAAAATAGTTTCAAAAACATTTAAAATATAGTCCATATTTACCATTTCAACAGATTTTATTTGTAAATAATCATTAAAAAGTCTTATGTCCGTTCGGACCAAAATGCAGATTTACGGTGTTTTTTTCCTTGTACTTTTGCACTTACGTCCGTAAGGACCAAAGGTACTTTACTCCAATTGTTGTAATTTAATTACTTTTTCCTTAGATAACACAACAACATCAGCGTTGCATAAGCGATTTACAATAAAATATAACTCCATATTATATCAAGTCAAATAATAGACCACAGCGTATTATCCAGTTTTAAATATCCAAATTGTTTTGATGGTCTCACGGTTACATTAGACAACTAACTGTGTTTGTTTACTTCAAAAGTCAGTCGACGAGTGATCCTATACTTTTTTGACTCATTCTTAATGGCTAGTCTATTGTTTGGCATCCAGTCGAGGGTTGATGTAATTTATTCAAGAGATAAAATAAGTCCTACTACAAAATGCTAAAACTGAAACTAATGGTCGTAAAAAGACAAATGATGGCTAATTTCTTTCGCCTAACTATCAAAAATTAAATAAAGTGTCAATCAAAGTTGTGTGACGTTCCGTTCAAGAGATACGAATAAAATAGGCCTTAATTGTTCATCAGTTTTATTAATTTTCCCGATTATTTAAAATTTTGAATGTTGATTTCCTCCTTTCCCGACATTTTATTATTTTCTATTCAAATTCCCGACTTTTCCGTCTTCTAGACATCCTGAAATTTATTTGAAATAAATTTCGGAAGATCTACACAAGTAACGTTACAAACACATGAGGAACTTTGTCTTGTTCATCAATTTTATAAATAAGGCAATATTCCGTACAATTACAATTACCTACAATATTTCCTTACAATACAATATTTCCTTACAATTACCTATGTATAATCTTGTTATAATCGTAATTACTCATTTATATTTCTTTTATTTCAAAGTATATAATATATTTATATTAGCGAATTTCCCCTATAGGGAAGAAGCTATTACCGTAGGTCTCATGGTAAGACTTAAGCCCGAAACCATGATAACTTTTCATTTTGAGGTCCCCAGATGCCAAAAACACCATTCGTTCAAATTTTTATATATGTATATATGTATATATATATATATATATATTTATATATATATATATGTGTCCGTAAGCACGATAACTCTCGTAAAAAAGGTCCGATCTTAATGAAATTTGGTACAACTGTGTAAAGTACCATTTATTTGAACGAGTTCGAAAACCAGATGAATCGCACCACCCAAAGGGGGGTTTTTGGGGGGTTTTGTACCCCAAAAATGTGTTTTTTGGGGTTTTCACATGTAATTTTAATTTAAATCAAATTTTAATTTATACCATTGGATTCAGCTTAAAAAAACAAACAATTTGGTATTTTCATCATTGCTCTACGTCAATTGGTTACCGAGATATTGAAAGTGCTAAACACAGTACGTTGTCTAATGTTATTCTTATGGAGAAAATGAAAAATTGTATATCTCGCTTATTTATGAACATAAACTGGCGAAATTTGGTATATGGCTTGATCTGGTTGTGGCTTATTGTTGTTTGCACAAAAAAAAACAATTTTTCGCCTATGGTTCCTGTAGCAGCAAACCTAGGTACTTGGTCCCCATGTTATTCGTATGGAAAATACTTAAAATGTTATATATCGCTTATTTATGAATGTATATGGATGAAACTTGGTATGTGACTTCACTAAGATGAGTTCTATTGATATTTGCATAAAAACCCATTATTTTATGTTCCTTGTTGCAGCAAACCTGCATACTCATCCCCAATGTTATTCTTATAGAGAATAATTAATATTTTAAATATTGCTTGTTTGTGAATACATTTCTTATGAATCCTGTTAAGTGTTTTAATGTGTTATGTTATGTTATGTGTTATTCATTGGAAATTCGCTGAGTATGCAGGTTTGCTGCTACGGGGATATTTTTTACCATTTGTTGTGCTTTCACCTATTCAAATTATTTTTAACTATTCTTAACTCAAAATTTGTATGAAGCCAGTAATTTTATGCTTTGTTTTAATAATTTTATAATTCGAAAAACATTTATAACATTATTACTTGTAAATGCAGTGTTTAGTATTTACATGCTATTCCTTATGTTTTGAAAATTACTCATTTTAGTCCGAACGGACCTAATAAATTGTAAATATTTTCTTCTACTTTGAGTCGACAGTTAGCAATCCTGGTTGAAGCAATGAACCAAACCAATGAACGGCCAGTAGGCGTGGTCTATCTAGTATGCTGGAAGTTCAATTTTTTGCCGCTAGGTCGCTCTGGTGACTAACTTGAACCAGTTTAGTAAAACATAGCATTTGCATCTTCTCAGGTCCGAACGGACCTAAGTGTCACTTGAAACGTACCCCATGTTTAGGTCCGATCGGACCTACGTGGCAGCTAATGTGTAAGGGTTTACCAACTTCATTGTTTCTTAGAAAAGTAAACTGTTACAAATATATTTAAGAACTACTTGTTAATACAAAATGTTTTTTATGAGATACTTTTCAAAAATGGTTTCTAAATGATCAAGCGCAAAGTAATAGTTAACAAAACATTTCTGGGGGATTGTATAAATGGTTATAGCAGTGTTGTTATAAAAAATAATTTTTTCAAAGCATCAAACTAGTGATGTGTCAAAACCAAAACTTGAATCTCAAAACCACCAAAACTTTGGAAAAGTTTCGGTTTCGAGATTCGATCGATGAGTTTCGAGAATCAAAACTCGAAACTGCTAAGATTTTTTGTGTCTTTATTGTTGTTTTTTTAACAGAAATCACGCCCGTGTTTCGATCAATAATGCAAAGGTCAAAAGCCTACTGTCATCGGTCGTCTACCTTCACCTTTTTTGGATTATTGATTTTTTATTTCTGAAAGAACAACTCTAACCAAAATATATAATTAGTTTTAATTAATTTTTCTGAATTTATTTTTTATAACCATACCCAGGCAAGTAAATAGGGTTTTGCTATTTGAGTTTTGAGATTCGAGATTCGATTTTTTATGTTTCGGTTTCGGTTTCGAGATTCGAAATTTCTGGTTTTGACCATCACTACATCAAACACAATTGACATTGACAGTTATTTAAACAGTACAGTTGACTGTCTAGTCCGGCCACCTCAGAACATTTGGGTGATATGTGATATAATATCGGATAGAAAAGTGAGAAGTCAAAAGTCTGTTCATTGGAAGTAGAGGAAGAGTTTAAGGATTTTAGTCACATTTAAAAATACCCCCGTCGCAGCAAACCTGCGTACTCAGCGAATTTCCAATGCATATATATTGGTATCAATACTGCCTAGAGCCACTTACTAAGTTTCTTAAAAATACATTCATTAATAAGTGATATATAGCATTTTATTTATTATCCATAAGAATGACATTATAATTGAGTACGCAGGTTTGCTGCAACAAGGAAGATAAGAAATGTGTTTTTTTTGCAATTATCAGTATAACTCAACCAGGTGAAGCTACATACCAAGTTTTATTAATTTAGGTTCACAACTAAGGGAGATATAAAACATGGGGGCCGAGTATGCAGGTTTGCTGCTACCGGGAAAAATAAAAAAAAACTTTTTTTGTGGTAATATCAATATACCACAACTAGATGAAGCCACATACCACGTTTCATCTATATACATACATAACAAATCGAAATATGACATTTTATTTATTCTCCATAAGGATAACATTGGACAACGTACTGTGTTTAGCACTTTGAATATCACTGCAACGGTTGGACGTAAAACAACAATTAAAACGCCAAAATGATTGTTTTGTAGAGCTAGAACTGATTGGTAGAAAGAAATGTGGAGTTTTTAGAGAAATCATCCGAGGAAAATCTAAAAACCGTATTCCCATAAGATTAACATAGGAAATTTTAAGGACACATTTTTTGACTTTTCTCCACAACCACTAAACCTATCTTAATGATTCAAAATACTAAATCGTTTGTTTTTTTAATCTCTATAAAATGGCTATAACCAAAATCTAGTGTTTTTAAAATTTTAGGGTAAAAAGTTCAAAAAACAGATTTTTGGAAAATTTTAAACTCCCATAAAACCCCCTTCCCATAGACCGATCGATCTGGATTTCAAACTTATAGTCATAGATGTTACTCTCCACATTTGTGATAAATTTCATCAAAATCGGGCGCTTCTTTCAAAAGTTATCTCGGTAACAGACATATATACATACATATACATATATATAAATTTGAACGAATAGCGTTTTTGGCATCTAGGGACCTCAAAACAAAAAGTTATCATGGTCTCGGGCTTAAGTCTTACCATGCCACCTACATTAATAGCTTCTTCCCTATAGGGGAAATTCGCTAAAATTTAAAAATCCCCTCAAATTTTTGGAAACTTTTTAGGTGTTGTTAAAAACTTTACATCTATTAATCTACAATTTTTTTAACCATACATTTTATATGTGTACAGAATTTATTGGTTATCCAAAACCCTTGACTATTCACCTGTAAAGGTGTATAGTCAATGCCTTTAAATGTGCATAGTCAACTTTCAAACTGCTGTCAATTTATTGAATATATTTATTTTCATTCTTTATTGTATAACAGATAGATGACTGTAAAACCTAATTAAGCATTCATCCATAGCATGAACAAACAATTCTTCAACTCTCACAGATGTTTTACCAAGCACTTGTCTATTTATATCACTTATGGGAAGTTTCATCAACATTAGTTCATATTTACTGACTCTAATATTTTAGAAATTGTTATGATAGTTATGACGGCAGTTTTTTTTTATATTTTGGAACTTCTCTCACGAAGATGATTCAGTTAGTGTTATTTCTGGATATAAAATTGAGAAGAGCTTTGGATTAATATTTAGGTAAGTAAAAAAGTAAGTGTTGAAGAGATTTGTTAATTTTGTTCTTCTTAATTAAATTAATCAAACATGTGAGACACCAAAGTTCATATTTTAAATGTTAAATTAGTGTTGAAATAGCCTGATTGTTTTTTTAAACAAATAATGAGTTTTTTTTATATTTTACAACCTCTTTTAACCACATTTTCTCCTTCTTTATGGCCCATGCGTGAACATGTATCAAAATAAGGGGTGAGTCATTACAGTTATATAGTACTAGCCGACCCGTTGCAGCTTCTTGTAAACTACGATAGTTGTGTGTACTTCAATCTGTGGTTAGCCCCTGGAACTGATACGAACCAAGATCAACTGTTCAAATTTTAATCAGCTCAAACCAAAGTGAATGTCCATAAGGAATACATGGTAACTTTGGGACCCAGCGGGGCGGAACACAGGGGGAATTTCGTAATACCGTTTCTTAGCAAGCACCTAGGGCCAAAGAGAAACCTATATGTCAAATTTCAACTCTGTATGGATATTTCGTGATAGGTCAATCAGTCAGTGGTATTTGGATTTTATATATAAAGATATAGCAGTACTGTACAGAACTAGTCAAATTTATACTTGCTAGAAGTAGCATTTGAGCCCAAAACAGGATTACTGGGAGGTTTCAGGGTCTTAATCTGGATCATGAAGCCAACCTTTAATTGAGCTTGTTAATAAACAGAATGTACCTTTTTACTTTCTCCCCCTATACATAGTATATGGAGAAAGTATTGTTTTCGTAAAAATTTTCGAATTTGAGTTGTCAGTGGAAATATTCGTTTTGGTGCTCCCTGAACCCAAAAAAGTGGTTTTTACGTGATGTCTGTCTGTGTGTGTGTGTGTGTGTGTGTGTCCGTGTGTGTGTGTGTGTGTCTGTGTGGATGTGTACAGAGCTAGAGCCCTAACCTATGGGCCGATTTTTATGAAATTTGGCGTGTAGGTACTAATCCACGATATCTCCAGGCGTTTTTTTCATTTTTTTGAATTTTTGATTTTTAAGGGTAATTATCCCCCAAAAACCGCCAAAAAACATGAAAAATCCAAATTTCTCAAAAACGGCTCTAACGATTTTGATTAAACTTTCGTGGTTTGTAGAACTTTAGGTTTCCAACAAAATGACACCACCCGCATTTCTGGAAAAATGCGGGTTCAGAAATTACAGGACTTAAAACATAAAAAATTCAGTTTTTTGGATTTTTCATAAAAAATCATAAATGTTAAAAAAAATTACTATTCACCATTAAAAAGAGCTCAAAAAACTAAATAAATTAGTATTTTAAATTACTATTCTACGATTGCTAGTTGCGGAGAAAATTGAAATTTTCATTTAGCGGTAAACACAGTACGTTGTCCAATGTTATTCTTATGGGGAATACAAAAATAACTATTTCTCTCTTATTTACTGATCAATTTCATTTGATATGCAGGTCAAGTTAGCATTGACCAACAGATGATGTTCGAAATGTGTTGCTATTTAACCCTGGGGGGGGCAAGGGGGCATTTCCCCTCTCAAAACTACTGTGTGTAGCAACGGACTCTATAGTGCCTCCAAAAAAGCAATTTGGGTGGATATTTCTGAAAACAACTATTTTAGACAATTTTCTGTACATTTATCTATCCTTCATATTCTATATTTAGTAAATAACAAATATTTTTGTCATTAAAGTTTGGCTAAAAGGGAGAAAGTATGTGTCAGTTTCCTGATACCGTTTATTTTAAAAAAAGACAATAAACCAATTGGTGTTTGCCAGTTAGTTAATTGAGGGTTAATGAGTTACAGTTATAATTCTTACAAAATTCTCAAAAACAAATGTATAATTTATATAATTGTTTTATCTTTTATTTCAGGGGGAAATGTTCACCATTATGATTTGGAAAGCTTTGCGTAAGACCTACAAACAGAAATACTTTATTGAAATTATTATTCTGTTAACAGTGTTGTCAGTTGGTATTGTTACCTTTTTTCAATATGAATTTATGGAATCTTATAGAAAACAAGAAGACACAGATACGTTCAAGACTCAAGTAAAGTATATGATTTTTATAGTTATCGACTTAAGCCAACCATAAGTGGGAAAATTTGATCCTCTATGAGGCTTGGTCAATTGAGTTTTTAAACTTTGTTTAAAACGCATATGAAGGCTTGAACTGGTTTGGTGGTTATAATGCATTACTATGGTCCGCAAAGTCTATTGCGTCTGACTCCATTAATAATTAAATGCCGGGCTTTCATAATGTAAAAAGGATTTCATGATTTTTGCAACTAAACCGTCATTCAATAATACTCATATCAATTTAAAATTTGGATTTGTTTTTTCAGTGTAGCTTGAAATTGAATCATTAAAGATCTAGTGTGTTAGCTCATTTAATTTTTTCCAAGTGATATCTATTAACTTATACCTCAGGCAGGGGTGTAACAGGGAACCACATATTTTCCACATTGTATAAATAAGTGAATGTACTATTTAAACTTGGTTATACAACCCAAAACAGATAAACTTTATACTTATTTCATAAACTAATCATATTTTTGTGATTAAATTTCTTCCTCTTTGAATGTTTTTGAAGTTGCAACATGTGTACCTAAATATTTTATTGGTTTTTAGTTTTTTGTTAATTTTTGGTGAATAGTGATAACTTTTTTTAGGACTTAGGACTTCAAAATCTGTACCATGAATACACAAACAACAATCAATGGCAACCATTGAAAGGAACCAGGTATGATGAAAACTCAACAACTTTAAATTTATCTACATGTTTATTTCACTGTTCAGGGAGAAAATTATATATCTTGTTTAATGAAAGAAGATCCAATGTTCACAACAAAGCTGGGAGTGGCAGGCCTTCGCTCCTTACAGATGATTTGAAAGAAAGAATTGAGCACTTAACTGGTTTGCTAATTGCATATAAATCTTTTCCAGAAATATAAAGATCTTGTTCAAAACTTTCACCATAAACTTTCTTTGGTGGTTGTCTACAAATTTCACTAGGCCAATCATTTTGCATATTCAGAAACCGAATAACACTGCGGATCCCGAATTTGACAGGATTTTCGATTGACACCACCATTTTGAATCGCTGTAGAAACAAGAACGAGACTCGGTTCACACTTTGGTGGGGAGGTGAGGGGACTGCCTCACACGCAGTTGCAGTGGTGGAGGAGTTGTGCTCGGCGTACCGCGCAAACTTTCTTTACTTTCTGAACAACCCTTGTAAATTGATAGCAATTTTGATCATTTTTCTGAAGTCATTACAAAAGCTAATGTATGTAAGCCAATAAAAAGTAGGCAACTTTGATTATTTGTGACCGATTTATCTTTTGAATTAAATTTGTGTTAAAGTTTTTCTGTAAGTTGTTTTTACATTAGACACACTGATTAAGTTTTTTTTATTAATTCCAAGCGATCATCAGGTAATTTGTAACAAATTTGTTTAACTTTTATTCATATTTTCAGTCATATACTACATGTTTACTCTGCATATTATGACAACAGAGAAAACGAGAATCTTATTCGCATTATTGGGCTATCGGAACCCCACTTTAGTGATGAAATCCAGTGTCAACTTTATTTCCAAAACAGTGACACTGACCACTTATATGTATCAGCAAAAGTTGAGGTTAGTAATGTTATTGTTACATTGTTTCAGATTGAACATAATATTTTTCTGTAGCACTGAAGAATTAATTAAGAAACACTATAAACTGTTTATTGTTCTCAAATAGCAGGAGAATCTTTCATTTTCCTTAATGGACTCCTCCTAACTCATCTAAAGAACTGAATCTTCCATATGTCGAACACACAATAATTAAAGTTATTTGGTAAATTTAAAAAAAAATCATCTATCTAGAATACCCGCTAGATTAATTCTGTTATATTGGAGTAATTTTGCTGAAACTTAAGACATTCTTAGTAATGTGTGAGAGTAGACTGATCTGCCCTCTTGACTTGGGAATTTGTTTGCAATACATAACAAAAATTATAACTCCGCATGACATGGTATTTTTATTATCTCTAAATAAAATTGTCTATGTGTTATTCCTAATGTAATGGAATGTTCTGGAATTAAAACTGTAATAACTTTTTAATTGATTGTCTTGATTCCTGGCGCAATTTATTTATTTGTTGTTATACGGTTTGTAATCTTGATGATTCATAAATAATAAGGAAAGATTGTATCTCTCCCTTAAATATGTATTCTATATGAATTTAAATTTTGTTTCATTGAAACAGCCACTAGACAGAGATATGGAAGCAGAACTAGTTGCAGTATTTGTAACTTGCGCTCTGCCTGAAGGATTGGAAATACCTCGAGCCGTGACTGTGACGGCAGGCTCTGAGCTGATGATCTCTAACCTGCTTTTGGTGCAGCATTTCCTACCGAGGACAAATAACGACCAGGGCAAGAATGTGGAGTCAATGGTTGTTTGTGTGGAACCGCTGGACAATAATTACAGCCAGGTAGATACATGTAGTTTAAAGAATTGTACGAGGGTCATCCAGAAAGTAAAGAACGTTTGCTTACTGCACTGAGCACAGCTCTCCCATTACCGTGATTGCAAGTGTGCCAGTTCACTAACCTCCCCATTACAGTATGAGCCGAGTCTCGTTGCTGTGCGGTCATGCGTTTTATTTCTACAACGATTCAAAAAATGGCATCGTCAATCAAAAATCCTGACCAAATATTATTTGACGAATATTTAAAAAAAGTTAAATATCTAGTGGGTTTTGCTATGATTATCTCTCACTCTCTCTCTTACTTGTTCACATCGTTTAAAAATCTGAAAATAAAAATAAACTGTTTTCAATTTGAAATATTTATGTTGTATTTACTTGAAATGTATTTTGTTGATATAAAAGTTTTCTATTTCTATCTCAGTTTTACTTGTATTATTGGTTACATAGAATAATTATTCGGTTACACATTCCCTATTGTGTTTTAATTATCTCAAAATCAACCTTGGAATGCCACTTCAGAAATTTACATTATGCTTAAAACACATGTTCTTGCTGTTTTGCTAGCATTTGTTATATCAATGAGCTTTCAAATATAGAATTATTCAATCAATTACTGTTCTTCCGTAAGATTAACATTGCACTTTGAAAGCCCGTGGGGCGTAGCCCTGAGGGCTACACTACCTTTCTACTGGTATGCGTGAATTTCTCCTACGATGCACACAAGGTGATAAAAAAGGAGGGACAGTTTTGTGCTTGCCTATTAATACTAGGTGTACGCTCATTCTTCCCGTAAGAGGATGAACGAAGACTGAATTTTTAAAGATATGTAGGCAGGTACTGGATTGGTAACACTCTTCTGTTATCCGTTTTAACTCCACAACAGCAAGAACAGATAATTAATAAACCAAACATTTTACTAATGGAATGGTAACACCATTCCCATATCCGTTTTAACTCCACAACGGCAAGAACAGATAATTTAGGACTAATGTAAATAAAGAATACTACTGACTACTGGAGTGGTAACACCCTTCTCATATCCGTTTTAAC
The DNA here is from genome assembly GCA_963675035.1 of Allygus modestus. Lineage (NCBI taxonomy): Eukaryota > Metazoa > Arthropoda > Insecta > Hemiptera > Cicadellidae > Allygus > Allygus modestus. The sequence continues at coordinate 98,433,113 of OY776117.1, forward strand.
ACGACAGTACCTGGGGGGCCCAGCTTTGCTCGGGGGAGGGCCAATCAGTCAGTTTAGATGACTTGGAGTAATATCTCACCACTTCCCCCTACTGATAATCAGATTTGTGTAACTCATTTGCCTCTTTTCTACATTTTTAAGGTTCCTCCAGTTGCTATTTATAGCTCAATGTCCTTTTCATTTACTTTACTACTCTATATATATATAATCTTCACTCAAATCTTTTAATCTCTGTTCTCAGGAAACCACATGTTAATAATCATAAAAAAACATGAGTATTACTTTGACAGTTCCCTGGTTGATTATGAACAGCTGATAAAATTCTTTTGTGTTGATTTAAAACTCCATAAGCCCAATGTTAATTTTTTTAACTTTTCATTTTATTATTTTTTTTTACATTATTTGATTTTTCCTGGGGATGAGACCTGTCTAGAACTTTTTTTTATCCCAGAAATTAGTTATTTTGAACATTTGAAGGAAATCGTTGGAGCCGTTTTTGAGATTAGTGTCGCAAGCAAGCAAACATACAAGCAAACCTTACTCATATTAGAGTATATGATACCTGGGGGCCGAACTTTGCTCGGGGGAAGGCCAGTCAGTTTGTTTAGATGACTTGGAGCTTATTTCACCTCTTCCCCCTACTGATAATCAGATTTGTATAACTCATTTGCCTCTTTTCTACCTTTTAGCGAATTTCCCCTATAGGGAAGAAGCTATAACCGTAGTCGGCATGGTAAGACCTAGGCCCGGGACCATGATAACTTTTCGTTTTGAGGTCCCCAGACCCCAAAAACACCATTTGTTTGAAACTGTATATATGTATATATATATATATATATATATATATATATATATATATATGTGTGTGTCCATGAGCACGATAACTCTCGTAAACATTATCCGATTTTGATGAAATTTGGTATAAACGTGTAAAGCAACATTTATGACTTTAAGTTCGAAAACCAGCCAGATCGCTCTATCCGAAGGGGTATTTTGGGGGGGTTTTGTACCCGAAAAATGGGTTTTTTGAATTTTTTACATGTAATTTTGGAAATAGTCAAATTTTGGATTTTACCATTGGATTTGGCTTAAAAAAACACACAATTTGGTATTTTGATCATTTCTCTACGTCAATTGGTTACCGAGATATTGAAAGTGCTAAACACAGTACGTTGTCTAATGTTATTCTTATGGAGAAAAAGAACAATTTTATATCTCGCTTATTTATGAACGTATACTGACGAAACTTGGTATACGGCTTCATCTGGTTGTGGACCATTGATATTTGCTCAAAAAAACAATTTTTTTGCCAAAGGCTCCCGTAGCAGCAAACCTGCGTACTCAGCCCCATTTTATTCTTATGGAGAATAAGTAACGTGTTACCTCCCTTAATTATGAAAATAAATTAATGAAATTTGGTATGTAGCTTTACCTAAATGATTTATATTGATATTTGTATAAAACCCCATTTTTTGTGTTCCTTCCTTCAGCAAACCTGCATACTCAGCCGCCATGTTATTCTTATGGAGAATAATTAAAATGTCATAAATCGTTTATTTATGAATGTATATTGATGAAACTTGGTATGTGGCTTTATGTGGTATTAAGATACATATAAATTCATGGGCATGGGAAATTCGCTGATTACGCAGGTTTGCTGCTACGGGGTATTTAAGGTCACTCCAGTTGTTATTTATAGCTCAATATCCCTTTGAATTATTTTACTACTCTATGTATGTAATCTTCTCTCAAATCTTTTAATCTGTGCTCTCAGGAAACCACATGTTAATAATCATAAACAACATGAGTTCCATGTGGTTCTATAAAATCAGATAATAAATCCTTTGAATGAAGATTACATGTAGAGTGGTCATATCCAGAATGACTCAAAGGTGCATTATAATAACAACTGTTGTGACCTCAAAAATGCTTGTTAGTAGGATACATGGTGAAAAACAACTCCAAGTCATAAAAAAGATTGACCTTTCCCTAGCAAAGCTCAGTCCCAGGTAGTACTTAAACTATATGAGTATAACTTTGAGAGTTCGCTGAAAGATTTTGAACAGCTGTTATGACTCTTTTGCTTTTATTTTAATCTCCAAAAGCCCAATGTGATTTTTTCAATTTTCCATAGCGGCTTTTTACATTATTTGATTTTTTTGGGGGATGGGATATGTCTAGAACTTATTTTTAACCCAGATATCAGGTTTTACAACACAAGTAGTTGGAAGGACACATTAGTTATTTTTCAAGAAAATCGTTGGAGCCGTTTTTGAGATCAGAGTTGCAAGCAATCAACCAAGCAAGCGAGCATGCAAACCTTACTCATATTATAGTGTAGGATAGGATTGAGTCAAAATAATTCAGCATTTGTATTGATTGACTATAACATATTTTTACTCTTAGGCACATAGAATGTACACGAGACAGGGACAATGATTCTGGATTCTAGCATGTTTGAAGTTCTGCATACAGACGGCCAGGGCTGAATTTAGGTCTGTACAGGCTCTGGTCTACACCCTAAATGCAAGTGAGGGCCCTTACCAGCCCGGCCAACTTTCCTGTTTGATTTATATAATATAACCTACACTTATATCAGGCTCTACAGATGGCGTTGTGCAATTACTTAAATTTCGAATTGCTAAAATCCGTATTTCTGCCTAGTGTATATTAACGTTGTCATGGCAAGATATTATTAAGTGATTTTCATTATCTAAATACATAAAACAAAGTCGGGATTGTATGTTAGTTATTTAGTTTTATCAAACAGCTGTTATAAGGATGATATCTAAACATACTTGAAAAGCATATAAACATATGTTTATTATAGACATAATAAATCTATTTGAATAGCAACTCATTTTCAATACCGAAGCAAGCTCTATATAAACATAGGCAAGTGAGCGTAGCTAACGAGCTCATCTTGAAAAAGAACGAGAATCTTTGACATAAAACAAATTCAGTGACATTAGGACAGAATAATGTCTGTCTGACCAGCTAGTAGTACTCAACCCGAACGCTGACCCGAACTCCCGAACGCTTACCCAAGGATCATCTTTCCTCCATAAATTTAACAAGGCAACTTTTAAAGCCAGCGAGGCGGAGCTCTAAGGTCGGGGTTAAAAGAAAATAACAACAATTTTTTGTATAATTGAAAATTTTCTAAAATTACTAAAAAAGGTGTAATAAGGTGTAATAACAAAGAAAATTTTCCTGTGCGGTGGAGGTCTATGGTTGAGTAGGGCGGCGTATCAAACGTGGGGACATCTTTCAGGAGATGCTGCTTTAACAAAATAAATCCAACGAATCATACGTTAAAATTAAAATTTGAGAGTGATAGTAAAGGCAGAGCCCTGAGGGAAGAACAAAGAGGTATCCATAATATTTTGGTACCCAACAACGTAGTATATAGGTCTGGAGCAGTTTTGAGGAGCCGCTTTCGGAATCTTTGGATTTTTTATTTGGTGGTTTATATTAGGTTTCTAATAAAATATACCACCTGATTTTTTAGAAAAATTTGGGTTCAGAAATTACAGGGCTTAAGAGATCCCAAACTTCAGTTTTTTTACCTTTCTTAGTACCATAAACTTTAAATATTTTTAGCAGGTTTCAACAGTTTTATCTCATTGCCATAAAAAGCTCTAAAAGATGAAAAATTAGTACTCCAATCCACACACGGTTAAATTAGTATTTCGTTAGTAGGCTATTCGACTAATGGTTGTGGAGAATATTTCAATTTCCATTCAGCAGTAAACTAAGTATATTGTCCGATGTTATTCTTATAAGAAATAAAAAACATATATCTCTTGTATACTTTTTAATTTTATTAAAACTTGGTGTGTTAGCATTGACCAATACAGAATATTCGTCCCAGGACAACCTTAAAACTGGTCTATACCAGTTTGGATGCTGAAATTGGGTACAGCAAATGAAATTGTCATTACATATGAAGTTTTTTGGATGTCCATTATGACAAACTTCCCTTTCACCTTTGGTCCCTCCACTTGCAGCGGCTCGGGGCGGAAACTCAGGGGTTGGTCCCCAACCTGAGAATGTATGGTCCCTGGCTGTTGTACATGGATACCCCATCCGTTGAGTTGGCCAGTTGGAGGGCAGAGCGGGTCCACATTGAGCCTGATCACAGCTGTCACAAGGCACGGGAATTGGTACTCTGAAAGGCCAATTTGGCTGCCTGTCCCAGCCCACCCTTTCCTTTCCTGCTATATCCTAACCTTCTGGTAACCTGCGCAAAATTCCCGCTTATGGAAAACGTGCCTATAGCAGCTATGCTGGGGTTTCCTAATCTAGCAGCAATGAATAGAGAATATGCGGAATACGTTTCCATCTAACCCTGGAGGGTGAGGTGGAGCAATTAACCTCTTAAAACCACTGTGTGTACCTAGCAAATTAGATTAAACTGATTGCGTTTATTTGGTCACATGTCCTAGCTCCTGTTCACGCTTTTTTAAGACTCGGCCAATGACTAATATATTTTTGGTACCGGATGGTTTTCGACGATTTTTAAATATATAACCTGAGAGAAAAGTTGCCAATAATTATTAGACCTATTAATTTCCAGCTCCAAAATCAGGGGGTTAAACATACAGAAATATACTTGTTTTAAACCCATTTAATGTAAAAAAAATATTCAATGATTTATTTATATAACAGTATCTTATAAAATTCATACCTTAAATTTAAAAATGTTTACATCATTAATATATGTTGGTTTGAATTTAAATACACAAGCTACTGAAATCGCAGCAAAAGAGAGATTTAAAAGCAAAATCCAACATCTACATTAATGACAATTTTTCAGGAGGGCAATCTGTCTACATCGTAATTAGTTGAACAATGTAGACGGTTGGGATTACGGAGTTTTGGACATCTTGATTGTTTATGAAAATCAATATTAACCACGGAAAATGCAAACAAATATAAACTGTAACCAGACTATTTTACTGACCGGTAGATTACAAAACTTTAATCCCATGTCATTAGGTGACAGTGAGGCTTATTTGGTACATTACATGTAATAAAGATAGTTTGCACGTATGATAGTTTAGTAAGTCTGCCATCAAGTAATTTGTTCACAATGTAAAGAAACTACTATAGGTCTACAACAGGCTTGATTATCAATCACAGTCAGTCGTGTTACAGAGTTATACTGTCCCAATAATTCCAAAATTCCAAAACCTATTGTATTAATTTATCATCACTAGTCCAAACACTTAGCTTTTACATCGAAGTTTTCCAGTAAAAAATAAACTGATAATAAATCTAAATAGATACAAGCATTGTTTTAAACATGACAAAACACTATTAATTTACATAACACTCACATTTTAAACTATTTCGAAATAAAAAAAAATTGATGGAACAAAACAACCAAACCATAGTTTTGGTTATGTTTACATTTGAGTAAATTATAAACAAATATGCAGTGTTTCCACTCTACGGGAAAAAAATGCCACGCACTGATACAAAAAATCCCACTTTATCCCAGACTCTCCCTTATAGTATCCCTCGTCATATCCCACACTTTCCCACTGATTTGTTAAACATTGCAACACATTAATGTTAAATATTAAATGATTATTGAATAATGTATTAGTACAATATTTATACCGTTAGATAGAGCTTATTTAGATCTACTAATTACCTATAGGTATTTTACATTTTAGTACCTCAAAGGATTTTGAGCAATGCGACATAGGTTAAATGATACGGTGAATTAACTAAATTAAATAATTTATTTACGTGAGAGGTACTAATATTTTTAATGGTAGTACTAAAGAGTACGAAGTAGGTACTAAATAATGGCAAATAGTTTGCTTGTTAATTCCAACATGGCTCGGCCAGCGAAATTGACATGATTCAGTGTTCGTTCTGTGACGTTTATAAAATCATAATAGGTGCGGACAGCGAGGTTAATAATGGGAAACCCCGCAACTTCCAGTACGGCGAGAAAATCCACTAGAAGTGCTACTGCTAAGGTGCTCTGGTCGTAAGTTGTAAGCAAACTAGCAGACGTACTGCCGATTTCAAAAAAATCCCACTTTATCCCACAATCCCATTTTATCCCACAAGCAGTCAAAATATCCCATATAGGGGATAAAAATCCCTCAAGTGAAACACAGACAAATCCCAGCTGACATTTTAAAGACAACCATAGTCAATAGCTTACTACGAAAACCAATCCAACTACTGAATATCAAACATTAAAATTAGTTTTAATAATTATTAATAATCCAAAATAAAATACAAATGCTGTGTTAAAACATCCCTTTGGTATCCCAAATGACTCCTTCAAAATTTCATTAAGAAATATTTTACAGTTATTTAGTATTTCGATAACACACCCACACACACACACACACACACACACCCACACACGGCCACTGAAACTTCTTCATCAATACAGTGATTCACTTCGTTCATCAATTAAGAATGCAGATAAATATTAATGTAGCAGCTTCACAAAAATAGATGTCAGTGGTGTGGGACTTTTGTGCTCATGATTTTATTAGTGAATTTCCTTTGGAAAGTGAACTATTAGCATGACCTGCACAGTGAAACTTAAGCCCGGGACCACCATAGAAGTTCCTATCGTGACCCCCTGAACACGTTTTGGGGGGTCGTTCAAAATTTTATATATATATATATATATATATATATATATATATATATATATATATAGTTGCACTCTAGCGGTTACATTTTTTGTCCGATTTACTTCAAATTTGGTAGGGACGTTCCTTTCTGTAATCAGTTGGACAAGTTCGTTGGGCAGAACAATCGGAAAACTTTAAACCCCTTTTTTGGGGGATTGATCTTTCAAATTTCTAGTTTTTGGGCCCAAAAAGGGTCAGAAAAGCCCCAGATGTAAAATCAAAGCATGGAAAAAGATGGGAATTAGAGATGCGAAAGTTTTAAGCCCTCTTTTGTCATTTAGCATAAATATTTACCAAGTTATTAAAGAAAATGTGTATCGACCAAACACATTACGTTGTCTTATGGGTGTTTTACACTAGAAAAGCCTGTTATTCCTTTGTTAGAGTACTTTTATCATCCCCAGTAACCTCACGTCTACTTTCAAGCCTGCCTGGACCTTCTCCTAACCTTATAATGCGCAAAATTGTATTCCCAGCTTTGCAAGTAAATGAAACTAGGAGTATCAGAACAGCCAAAAAATTAGTGTTTTCAGATTTCAATAAAAATTTGACAATTGTGTTGATTTTGAGTTTTAAAAGTTTTTATGTGGAAATTCACTACCCTCACGTCAGCGTGCTACGTGCGAACTCGTTTATTTTTGTTGTAATCATTAATATGTTTTTACACTTGCATAATAGTGACTCTCTTCGCTCGCTGAGGGCTCCGCCCCCAGTTGCCGCTCCAGTTTGTTATCATAACTCAATGTCCCTCTCAAGTATTTTTTATATAGTATACTATTTTGATTCATTTGGAAAATAGCCAACCTAGATGGCATCTTTTTTCATTGGACCTATCGTTTGATTACACATTTCCATGTTAAAGATACATGGACAGTTTACTGGATATTTTTTTACAGATGTTATGATTTCTTTTGTTTTCATTTAAAACTCCATAAGCCCAATGTTAACATTTTCTTTTTTCAACATAAAAATTAGTGGTTTTAAAATTTAAAACTGTAACTTTTGGCAATTTTCCTCGGGGTTTCAAACTACGTGTATGCTAAATTTCACGTTTCTAGCTCATCTGGAAGTGGTCTAGAATTCGTATACGTGAGTGAGTGAGTGAGTTACACATCAGGCTGTATAGTTATTTATATAAATAACATTTCAAATAGAATTAAATGTTTTTCAGAGTGTACGCTTAATGGAATTCATCGAGCTGAACAAAATACTGGGAGTGGATCACTTTATTTTTTACAAACAGTCAGTATCTGAGAGTTTTCAGTGTTTGCTATCTGATTATGCAAAACAAGGACGAGTCACTGTAATGGACTGGGATATCCCGAGTGAAGAAACTAACCCAACGAGCAAGACACAGCACGAAGGAAACCTGGCAGCGTTCAATGACTGTGTGTATCAAACCATGTCTAAGTACGAATATACAGCATTTTTAAGTATTGACGAGTTTATAATTCCAAAAGAGGCTAGATCTTTGAAGGATTTAATAAGGTAATATAACATTTTAGACTTTAGAGTTAATTATTATGTAAATATTTAATATATATAATTATATAAATAACTTATTAATTATTATGTGGAGCAGTTCTTACTCTATAGTATAGGAGTTTATCGCTGTCCCTAAGTAAATTATTAGTATTATAATCTGATTAATAATTTGTTTGTTGCTTTTTAAAACCTAAACTCTGCCCATACCATGGGTCAGTAGACACTGTGCTGTGTTCTAAGGACAGTTTAGGTACTGTAACAGCATTTGTTACATTGGCAAGAAAGTTGTGATCACTTATGAAAAATATCTTAGCTGCCAGCCAGGACTGGACCAGCGTTCAACCTTGTCTGACTTGTGAGGCCAGCACTCTACCTCATTAATCACTTAGGAGGTATTGGTTTATTAATTTGTATTGGTTGAATATTTAGATATGGGTGAAGTTGTGGTTTTTGTTTTAAATGCTGTTCTTTTACACAGCACGTTATTCAGGACCTTGGTCCTGCCGGAATAGTGATTTTACTATATTATCAAACACCAATAGTTTTGTGGGAATGCATCCTTATGAAGTAATTCTATATAAACTTGTATCAAATGAAACAAGTATCTTTACATTGTTAAATAAGTGAGACAAAATCCAACAACAACATTGCTTTGATAGCCAAACAATAGACTTCTCGGATTTCAGTGCAAGTGGTCACGGGTTTGATTATTGGTGTACCCACAGGGCTGATGTCCTCTCAAAATGATTGTTTATAAAATCACACTTACATCAACTTGGCACTGGACTGTCAAGGACAGCAAACTCGTGACAGTAACTGAAAATGTAGCTGCATGAAAGTGACTCCAGTGCTGTATAAAATAATTTCTGCCAAAAACAAGAAAGTGACTATTTAAAAAATTGTATATGCTACTAAAAACAGCTGCAAGTGTATTCTTATAATGAAATCTTAACTTTTTTATATAAAGTTAAGTAGGCCTAGTTCTTTTAAATCCAGTTTACTCTTAAATATTATTTAACAGGGCCAAAGAAAACCGTAGTTACCACAAAAACATTGGTGCTTATGTATTTAAAGTAGCCAATTTTTATTTGGAATGGCCCGATGAGGAATGGAGAGGAAGCAATTATTTGGGTGTATTTCTGATGTCGGTCCATAAAATCTACCAAACCACTACTGACAGTAATAGATCTACAAAGTCAGTGTGTAAGACCAAAGCTGTAGTGCAAGTTGGGACGCAAAATGATATGCGCCTGATTGCAGGTAAAGACAACACCTTCTATAGTTGTAAATATTTACAGTTTTGCACATCATGTGAGTTATTCAAACAGTTAAAAAATAGTTTAATTTGTTAGTGCTGGTGCTAAACATTTTGTTGCATTTTTTAATCTTCCTTGCTTGTCAATTCAGACTTAGTACCGGGGGACCGAGCCATGTGTTTGATTCCGCAGAAGAGGCATTGAATTTGTTTTATTTCAAATACTCGTTCATTTTCAATATGAGCTCATTCGCTCCGCTCACTCGCCTATCGAAAAAAGTGTTGAGTTGCCATTCTAGTGTTTTTTTAATTTCCATTATGAGAGTTGCCATTCAAGTAGGTTTTTTATTTCCATGGTGATAAAGAGCTGTTTACAATATTTTAATTTATAGAATCTGATTTAATAGTTTGTTATTCATAGTAACTGGTGTTATGATTTTAAACTCCATAAGCCCGTTAAAATTTTCAATTTTCAAATGAGTTGTTTAGAAAAATACGAGTTTTCCTGAGGTAGTGGTTTTCACCAATCGATATTTTAGACCCAAAAGCCCCTAATCCAGGTCCAAGTTGGTGACCTTTTTTTTGTTTGCATCTGACTTCAGCATGCAGTTCTGTGTGGTGCAGGTACCCTTTGTGGTGCGGGCCCTAGGTAGCCTATGCTTAAATCCGGCCCTGCATACACTACAACTACTGATAAGACCTACTAAGGAACTGTCAATCAAACCTCATGATATACAACAATCAGTTATTCTGAGGAATCTGTGAAATTAAATTATTTTTACCTTAACTTGTCAATACAGTAGAGTCTCACAAACTCGACTCTCGATAACTCGACACTCTGGGAAACTCTACACCTCATTTACTTTACACTATATGTATTACAGTACTTCATATTTTGGAAACGGACATTTAATTATTAATTCTCATGTTTGAAGTCATTTATGTAAGTTTTATAGTTTTCTTAAGTTTGTAATACAGTATCATTATACATTACACTATAATGTGTTAAGTATAATCTAATACAATATACAATTTACAGCTAAATAATGCGTTTTTCACCCCTCGCAATGTAATTCTGGATAACTCGACATTCCACAAACTCGACAGGGTCTTAGTCCACATTGTGTCGAGTTTGTGAGACTCTACTGTATGTTATCTCAGAATATTAATCCTCTATTGTTCTCTAAGACCTTCATGAGCATTCGGCAAGGCTATTAATTTTGTTTAACTCCAACAGCATTTTATAAAGGAGCACAAAAACCCTTTAATTGAGTTTTATTAAATCAATGGTTATTATTTTCAAAATGTTTCCGGTTCATTTGACCAGGGTACCATTCAATAGACGTGGAGGAGCTACAAGGCCTGTGTCACCGCTACCGACTCGCCCCCTTCGACCACTCACCCCCACCAGTGGCCCAGGCCCTGAGAGATGTGTCAGCTAACAGGTTCGCCCCTCGTCTCATAACTGCTGTGGGCAAGCAGTACCAGATATCGACACCTCATTGCTCTCTCTCCCATGATGCGAGGAATGTCAAGATACGGCTTGTTGGTCCTAACCACACACCTATCCTGCTGGATAATCTAGTCGCTTAGTGTAGTCATTTGAGTACGTTAATGTTACAAGTTCATACAGGTACAGGGTCTTTAATTGTTGTGTATAAGTTCCGGCCTCACAGAGAGGGAGTAATTCTCATATTTGGCGTCGTCACCAATGGAATAAGCTCTAAACAAAATCATAAGTTTTGAAATTTTTGTATAAATTTGTTGCTGAGATACTGAAAGTAATGAACACGATATTTTGTATTACCTTTGCATTACAACTAGGGGTGTGTGAGTATTCAAAAATTTGAGTATTTTGGCCGAGAGCGAGTATTTCCCACCGATCTTCGGGCGATCGCTAAAGATTTCGACCTGCCAAATCGCATAGTAATGGCTGCAAAAGCCGATTGCACCACATAAAATCGGCCGCAAATTACGACGACAAACATGAATCGGTCATAAAAATCAACTGAACGTGTATAAATGGCAACCGGACCGCGTAATTTCGGCTGTAAACGAATATGGAAAACATAATATTGGTCAAAAACGACGATTTGATCGCACAATTACGTTTTTAAATGATGACGGTAATGATAATATCAGCCAGAGATGACAACTGGACCATATAATGTCGGCTGTAAATGATGACAGAAAACACAGTAGTGGACAAAAACGACAACTAGAAAACATACTATTGGCCTTGAATAACGATTAAGATTGATTATAAGTGATAAGTGATATTGGGCAAATAGCAACCAGAGCGTGTTTTATGGTTAGAAAACAATCCTCAACATAGTTGTTTGTCAATACATTGATTACACATTGAATACAGTGATTGATTGTACTAGACAAAAATGTATATTACTACTCATGTATTATAAACCATGTTAAGACTATCATTCTGGAATGTTCTTCAAGTCCCATTACACTATTTAAAACTACCAAAAACGATATAAACGGCAAATACTCGCTCAAAAATACTCAAAACACAAGAATAATTGGCACTTCTCTACTCGATCCAAAAAATCACTACTCACACACCACTAATTGGAACCCAGTATACAAAAACAAAATTTGATAAACACTGTAAAACATTTGACAACAAACTAAATATTTGTTGCCCAACCTTTGGAAATTTCAGTAAGATATTTGAAATCCCCTTTTATTATAAATTGCCATAAGAAATTCACTGAGTATGCGGATTTGTTGCATTGGGGTGATTTTTACTTCAGTATTTGAAATATCATCAGCACTTTTCAAAGCCCATAATTTGATAATTTGTTTGCACTACTACTTTAATAGCTCATGACCACTTGGGTGATTTTATACAATGAAAACCTGGGTCTGGGACCAGGAAATTTCCTGTTATTGAATGGCATGGCCTATTAATGTATGCTATACAGTTGTTATATGATAAATAGTTTGAGTTGCTATTAATTTTTCATATTTATTCTCCATTAAACATCTTGTTTTATTTTCTTATAAGGGAATCTTAATCAGGTACAAAACATGTCCAAGCCACTTTCATAAAGGTAGTCAGCAAAAAATGTTCTTTTTCACCATCTCAAATTTTAAAATGGAAAAACTTTATTAATTTGGTAGATCCTTATAATGAACATGTTTTATGTTGTCTATGGTAATTAAAAGTTACAATAGCAAGAATTAATTTGATGACAAATCATAAACAGTTAAACATTTGGGCTCCCAAACCGGTGTTTTGACAAAGAAGACAATTGTAGATTAAGATTCGCCTCAAGGAGACGGTCTCTAGGAAGTCTTCCACCCAGCAAAAAAAAAAAAAAAAAAACCTTTAACACTGGCTAGAGTATAATAATTGTCAGTCTCATTTTAAGACAGGACAGTACTCAAGGACCGAGTCAACTCTAACTTTCTTACAAAACACAAGTTAAAAACAAATATATTCCCTATGTAAATTTTTGGTAAATGATAAGGGGAAAATGACTGAAACTTCAAAGTAACAAGTATTGTGTAACATTTATTTAATTATATAAAATTCTACTTAATATAATATACAATTATAAAGTAATTGATTGAAGTACCTCTTTTGTAAGTACATTATGGCAAATCCAGAAATGAATTTTGAGGCACTTTCCATCACTACCGGATCAAACAGTTCACTGGTTCTTACACCGGTAGATACGTAAAATAAAAAAATATTGATAATTTAATCCATTTTGAATCATAACACTAAACTAAAATGAATTGTGTTAAAACATCAAATAAAGTACTATTGGTTAAACTAGTTTGATTACCAAAGGCATAACATTTATGACACTGATCTGGACAGGTAAATAAAACAATTAAAGCACCGGGGTAATTAAAAGTAAATAAGCACCAATAAACCAGAAGATAGATGAAAGAGATAACTTTCACTTAAGAATTATTGTAAATACTAAAAAATACAGGTAAAGTAAAATAAAATCTGTTCAACAACAATAAGTAAAAAAACACAAACATTGTATAAGGTTTTAAAATGGCAATTTTGAGGATGTCTCTAAGTTGTACTCATAGGTAACCAAGTTAGACCCTCAAATTGATGCTATAATAAATAACATAACACAATAGTAATATGATTGCAATGTGACAGAAAAGTAAGAGAACATTGTATCAAAATCATAAGTACAGAGTGATCCAAGAAAAATAAGTACCAAAATTAGTTTTATTAAACGTAATGTATGAACTTGTTCTATTAAATCAAAATGATTTCAAAACTATAATGATTGATTGCTATTAGAATAGTTAGTTAGGTATATTTTGTATAATCTACAAACAACAATGTAAAGTCTTGAATGGCAGCTTGTTAAGAAATGTTTAAAAATACAATTTATCACAGTGATAATAATTTCTACTAATAATTGCGTAGACAAACAAAAGAAATAACGTACATTAAGCTTTTTAATAAAAATTAGTTTAATTTGAACCACTATACCATACTGTCGTGGATTTTGAAGTTGTTTAAAATATAAATCAGATTAAAACATAATATTTTTGCAGTTGCCTTTATTAAAATTACAATAAAGTTGTAGAAATTTAAAACTACATCGATGGTAATAAAATACCTCTAAAATATAACAATAAAAAATAACAATCTTGACATATTGAAATACACTTTTTTACCTCTAACTGTGCTGTGTGATGCTAACTAATAAGAAGTAACATGTATGTGAAAATCAAATGAAACCTGTATCAAGAAAATATAGGAACTAAAAATGATCTACGTATAAGAATAATCTCAGCACAGGCCTGTATAGGCGCTCCATAGGAGTAGAACAGAATGTTTGAGGCTCAAAAAAGCCCTTTATACCTACAATTACATGTTTTAAAATTATATCTGAACATCAAACGAGATTTGCATCTTTTGCCATTCCATGAAACACTGATGATTTATTCTTCAGTAGGTTCGCTGGCGAATCGTACTCGACGATTAGTCCTTTATCGAGAACCAATACCCTGAAAATAAATTAACAATAGAAACTTAGCGTTTTATTTACTATCCAGCTCTATTTGTTAAAAACTTATTTGAGCAAGTGTGGGTTTTCAAAGTTGTCATCAATATTTAACTATTTGACTGTTATTTTTAAAAGCCTTGACACCTCATATTTTAAAAACTCATCTACTTCTTCAGCCTATGGTGTCACAATTATTCCTTTATTTGAACCGGTTTCAACTCAATTTCGAGTCACCATCAACCACTTGTTGACATCAAATGCAATTGTCACTTATCCGTGATAGTCATTAAAGTTAAAATAAACATACTTCAAAAACATAGAAAACACAGTTTACACACAGTTAATGTCAACAACATCATGTGTTGATCATGACTCGTAATTGAGTTGAAACAGGTTTTACACTAAAGGACTCATTGTGACAGGCTGAAGAAGTAGTGAGTTCTTATTTGATTGTATTAATTGATATACTTTGATTTATTTATTTATTTTTGTAGCAATTACATTGTCATTGTCATAATTACTACGGAAAATCTTTACTTTGTATAACCATCTATCATTTACTTTTTATATTTTAAATAACATAACATAAACTTATAAAATTTGTAAAATTGTTAAGTAAAAACCTCTCAGGAAACCGCCAACTACGGCAATAAATTAACTGATGGTGCGCCAAGACTGAAAAAGCTTCAGGTAAATGGTACATGAACACTAAAATTTTGGGAACTATTGACTTATGTCAATCATATTTATGTTCAGACTATTTATCGTGCACTTGTGCAAAAGGCAAATAAATATATTTCTATTTGATCTGAGTATCTGTCACCTGTCATAGTCCATTATGGTGTTGAGTCTGTGGGCGATAGTTAGCACCGTGCAGTCCTTGAACTGAGTGCGGATGGTGCGCTGGATCAGGTCATCCGTCTCGAGGTCCACGGCCGCCGTAGCCTCGTCCAGGACCAACACTCGGGTCTTGCGCAGCAGCGCTCGGCCCAAACACACCAGCTGGCGCTGACCCACACTGTGACAAATAAAACAAAAAACTATATTTTGACCAATTTCATACGATCAATGATTTTGTTTAAAGAAAACCTTAACTGACAGTCACCATAAGGCAATAGGTCTGTGCCGTGATCGAAATACAGCAAAGAACCGTACCGACATTAGTCACATGGACAAGCCAGTGGTGACCGTTTGTGAAAAAGTATCATAGCAGTCAGCCGGGATCGAACCTACGCTTGACCACGTCCGACTTGGGAGGCCAGTGCTCTACCGGTTCCCAATCGTTACTTGTCTAAATGAAAATTTGGATAAGTGATCTGTGTGGTGTGTGCTCTTGGAGGGGGGTGAAACAACGGGAGGCCATTATCAGGCCTTGCCCTTACTCCATGCATACGGATTATGGATACAACAAAGGTGACTCTATCTGTAACCTAAAGTGTTTTTGAAATTTAAGAGTAAATTGAATTTGAATTGTATTCAAATTGATTACAACCAAAACATCAAAGACTGGCTAAACAAAACAGCAAATGCTTCACATTCTAAATTAAACAACAAAGCACTATAGTTTAAAGAAAACAAGCAGGTCCGGGCCTATTTCTAAGAACTCTAAGGCCTATCTCCCGGAGAACAGCACTGGGTCCTGCGGGAGAGAGATGGTATTCTGTAACCATCAACACTAAGTCTATTAACACGTTCGCTACCGCAATTATATGGAATTTGTCATTCACATCAAATCAAACAACTCTTTATTCAAACAGTACATTTAGTACAATGAATGGTGTCAAGGTACAAAACAAATTAATCTTAATTACTCAGTAATGTTAAAATAATAATAACCCCTTCAAAATAACATTTCCCAGCCTCAAAACCCTTTCAATTTCAAAATTCCTGAATAATCATAATTCATCAAGGGAGTATAAAACTTTTGCAGTGACTAACTGTTTCACTTTGTTTCGAAAAATTTCAAACTTATTTATGTTTTTTATTTGTTGAGGTAGTGCATTAAAAAAATTTTATTCCATTGTAGGTTGGAGTTTTTGTGAAAAGTTTTGTCCTGTATGCCTTTGTCAACAAATCATTTTTTTTCCATTTTTGTTTGACGTAGACCAGCGACGCAGCTGTGCGTCGAGTGGTTTCTCCCGATAGACCACCGACGCATATTTGCGTCAGCTGGTTACACTGAAATAGACTGACAAAGCAAATTTGCGTCAGTGTCCCATTGTTATTCAAACGTGTATTTCTTAGCAACGGTCTTTTTAAAGCCCTGATCTCTTTGTATCAGTCTGTAGGGATATCTGACGCACATGCACGTTGCTTGGTCTGTGGGTATGACGATTGGTGACGTCACATTACAATTGGCAGAACTGTTGTTTACATTGTAATTTTCAATGCATCAATGTTCAACTGTCCACATGGCTAACCTTACAGTTTCTGGGCGTGCTTTAGTGGTGTATGTTTGATTACTGTGCAGAACATTAGCAATGAAACGCAATAGGTCTACAAATGATCAAATTTACAACGACGCAAATGTGCGTCGCTCGGTCTATTGAACAAAAATACATCTTTTACTACATCTTTTATACTATTTTCCATTGTATAGACTGACCAACACGCAACGTTTTAAAATTGCTCAAAGTAAAATAAAAAATAATGTTTACAAATGCATTTTAGGTTATTATGAAGTGAATTATTCCATTTAAACCCAATTTCTCACGTGGTCTGTTGTTAATGTTACTCCTGTACCTCCCGGTCTGCTTGCAATGTTCAGATTATTTATTTTGGTTTGTGGGAGTGACCGGACCAACGCAAATATGCGTCGCTCGGTAGCGAACGTGTTAAATACAAATAAACAATGGACAAATTTAACTATGATGAAATAAAGATACTTTTGCTTTGAGTTTGGTTACTCACTGTACCCAACATCATGAAAGCCACTGAGCAAGTTCTGAACATCAAAATAAAACAAATATAAAGATATGCCAGACCAAAGGATACCTTAGTGATTTGACTGCTCACCCAACAATCTTAGTTTTGCCAGATCGATTCTGAACAAAATCAAACAATTTTGTAAAGTTTCAAAACTTTGGAGCTGACACTGGTCATTGCGCTATTTATTAATCCTGGCTAAAGAATCAGTCGGTTTTATTCAGTAACAAGGTATCTTATTGAAGCTAAACTCATAATTAATTCATATTCATCAAAGACATACCTTTGTTGTGTCGGCCTTTTAAACAGTAATTTAGTGAAATAAAACCAATTTGTTGATCTCCTAATACTCCATTTGTGGGGTGCAGGGTGTGGATCCCGCCCGCGGCGTCCTTGTCGCGCACCCTGGGCAACGGGGCGTCACGGCTAGCGCGGGTAAAATCCACTTGGCTGTGAGACTCTTCTTCTCACAGTTTCTTCCAGGGCCAAGGCCTTTCTTCTCACCTTTTGGGCCTTGGCTCGCCTTCTTTCTTCTTTCCTGGGCAAGCCTTGCTCACCTTCTTCTTTTCTTCGACCCCGCATCATGGGTGTCTTTCCGCCTTCTTTCGACCGGTGTCCACTGGGGGGTCCCTGGGAGTGTTCCTGGTGTCGCAGGGGCTGATGTGTGCTTGCACTGCCGATGGGTTCTCTTCAGTGGGTGTCAGGAGCCAGCCCCTTCGGGCCCTGGTCAGGGAGTGCGGCGTGGGTGCAGAGGTCGGGCTCTGCACTGCCACGGTGAACCCCGGCACGTCTGGAATCCGGTGCCGGCAAACGGAGGTCGGGTCCCCGGGGAACTGGGGTGGGGGCATCGTCCCCCTGTGTATACCCTCGCCTGGCCAATTCCGGGTTCACCCTCGTCGTGCGATGCGCTGGTTAAACTAAAGTATGGCAACCCCTAAAAACAACGACAACATCAACATTGGCAACGATATGAGGGAGTTTCCAGAACTCCCTCCTCCTAGCGCCAGTACTGCCTCCATTTTTCGGAGGAGTAGCTTGGTAGCGAGGTCCCCACCACTGGCCTCTTCTCCTGTGGTCGCGCTGGCTTCCACGGATTCAGCCAGCTCGAGGAATACCCCGAAGCCAAGAACGGTTCGAGCTCCGTCTCCAGTAGTTTCGCCGGATGAAAGGAACGTGGCTATTGCTCAGGAAAAGGTGGAGGAGGAACTGCAGAGGATGCGGGACACTCTCCTCGACATGTCCGCCGCGGTCGCGAAGCAGAAGACCGTGTCGATGGGCATCAAGAACGGGATAGTGACCCTGGATGCATCCCTTGATGTCTTCGACTCGATGCTCGGTCTCTGGAAGGCATCGCTAAGGCGGCTCAGGCTTCTGGAGGAGAAGCAGGGGCAAGCTCCACTTCCATCTTCGGAGTCTGGGGCGCCTGGTGGGGGTGCCAAGAGATCGGCGACTAGCCCTCCTGCGGAACAGCAAACGGAGAAGAGACCGGACGTCAAGAACAAGACCGTCCACGTGGAGAGGAACGGAGAAGAAGCCACCACTGCGTCTGCGGACAGGGAGGGTTTTAATCAGGTCCTCTCCAAGAAACAGAGGAGGAAGCTTCGGGCGGAGGCGAAAGCCCAGAAGAAGCGGGAAGAGGCGGAAAACGTGCCTTCCCAAGCACCCAGCCAAAAGAAGGAGAAGCCAAAGAAGACTCGGCCTAGGAAGACCAGGAACCAGGTGGTCCTGATCAATCCGTCCACCGGCAAGACCTACTCAGAGATCCTCGGATTGTTGAAGAGTGAGGTGACGCCAGAGGACTCCGGAACTGTGGTTCGGCAGATCCGGAAGACAGAGGCCGGGGGGGTTCTCCTTGAGCTCTCGAAGTGTGACGACCGGGGGAAACTCCAGGAAGCACTTCAGAGAGCTATAGGGGACAAGGGCGAGGTCCGCTCCATCATCCCGAAGCTGAGGGCAGAGATCTTGGATTTAGACGCCCTGGCTTCGGAGGCCGATGTCATTGCGGCTATCACAAGAGACCTTCCGACAATCTCCGGTGTGCCTAAGGTCACCCTGTTCTCGCCAAACAAGCGGGAGCAGAGAAAGGCTGTCGTTGAGATGGAAGAGAAAGACGGTCTTCTCTTTCTTCGGTCTGGGAAGATCAAGATTGGCTGGGTCGTCTGCCGAGTTCGGCAGCGCCTTGAGGTAGAACGCTGTTTTCGGTGCCTCGGGTACGGCCACACGCGTCGGAGTTGCTCCGGTCCCGACCGCGGCAACAATTGTTGGAAGTGCGGTAGCGGCGAACATAAGGCCGCTGCTTGCACAGCGGCCGCTTCTTGCGTTCTCTGCACCGGTACACCTGGAGCGTCCGCGGACCACATTCCGGGCTCAGGGGCATGCAGGGCTTTCAGGAAAGCCCTAGACGCTAAGAGGGCTCGATCTGCCACGAAATGATCCGTTTCGTCCAGGCAAACCTGCAGCGGAGTCGAGCAGCTGACGCCATTCTTGAGCAGCTTGCTTGTGAGGTCAAAGCCCAGATCGTGATCGTCAGCGAGCCCTACCGGATCAAAACCAGTCCATCTTGGTTTTATGACCAGCTTGGCACCGCGGCTCTCTGGATTTCGGACAGTCGGGGGATACAGGTGTTGGGTCACGGATCCGGTGACGGTTACGTCTGGGTGAGACTTCGGCGAGTCAATGTATACAGTGTCTACCTCTCTCCCAACTATTCCGCCGAGGAGTACCGGGAGAGGCTGGAGGCGCTGGAAGACAGTCTTCAGGGTGTCTCGGGGGGCGTAATAGTGGCTGGGGACTTCAACGCGCGTGCCGTTGAGTGGGGCATGCCAGTCACTAACGCCCGGGGGAGACGAATCTTGGAGATGGCCTCGAGGCTCGACCTGGAAGTGGCAAACAGAGGGGACACGCCGACATACCGCAGACCTGGTTTTGGTGACTCCATACCAGATGTCACGCTGGTATCGGCAGGGTTGCTTCCTCTGGTAGCGGAGTGGGGGGTGATGGACGTGTACACGGCCAGTGACCACGAATTCATCTCCTTCAATCTGGAAGAAAACGAGTTGTCTCGTCGATGCAGTACCCGAAACCCAATTGGCTGGAATCAGGCCAAACTGGACAGGGGAAAATTCGTCGAGCGGCTCAGTCGTAGCCCCGAGGCCGGTTTGACGGAGCGCTTTGACTCCGCTGATCGAGATCGGGTCGAAGCTCTCGTGGGTTCCACAATGCAGCTGATCGAGCGTGCATGCGACTCGTCGATGCCTCGGAAAAAACCTGTCCGGGGTCGTCGCCACGTGTACTGGTGGACGGACGAAATCGCGGAGCTCAGGAGAACGGCACTGATGCTTCGCAGAAGAGCGCAGAGAACTCGAAACCGACCGGAGGCTTTGGCCAGGTCGGCAGAGCACAAGACTGCGAAAAAAGCTCTTGCCAGTGCAATTCGCCTGAGCAAGGCTCGCTGCTGGAAGGAGCTGTGCCGGGACGTGGACTCCGATCCATGGGGAAAAGGGTACAAGCTCGTCACGAGAAAGCTCGGGGGAATGGGGGCCAGCAGTGCGTCTATGCCTGCAGGCACGATCACGGCCATCGTCGATGCTCTCTTCCCAAGTCACCCTGTGAGGCGAGAGGAAAGAGTAACGGGGCCGGTGCCTGATGTTCCTTTGTTCACGGAACAGGAGCTCGTGGCAGCGTCGTCTGCCATGCACAACAACAGAGCTCCAGGCCCTGATGGCATTCCGGTTGAGGCTCTGAAGGTTGTGGCGGGAAGTCACCCACATCTGCTGCTGCGCATGTTTAACGCGTGTTTGGCGGCGGGTGTGTTTCCGTCACGCTGGAAGACAGCTAGACTGGCGCTCATCAGCAAAGGCAAAGGTGACCCGGAGTCCCCGTCGGCATACAGACCACTCTGTATGTTGGACACGGTGGGTAAACTCTTTGAGAGGTTGCTGAAACCCAGGTTGAGGTCGGCCGTCGAAGCCGCTGGGGACTTGTCCCCCCGGCAGCACGGCTTTCGGAAGGGCCACTCAACCTTGAATGCCGTGGCTGAAGTCCTGGGCGCCGTCCAGCGGGCTGACACGGCCTGCCATCAGGCCAGGCCGATCGTGCTGCTGGTCACCCTGGACGTTAAAAACGCTTTTAACTCGGCCCGTTGGGTGGACATGCTCGGCGTTGCAGCGGGACTTCAGGGTACCCGACTATCTCTTGGTCGTGGTACAGGACTACCTGAAGGAGCGCAGGCTGCTATATAGCACAGAAGCAGGGGTCCGTTCCAAAGTGGTCACCGCCGGCGCGGCGCAGGCTGACCTTTGGAACGTGGCATATGACGGAGTGCTTCGCCTCGAGATGCCACCACAAGCCTATCTCGTGGGCTACGCAGATGATGTAGCCGCAGTCATCACGGCTCGGAATCCGGAGTTAGCCCAGCTTCGCCTCAACCAGGTGATGTTTCGGGTCAACAGATGGATGAGCGGTCATGGACTTGAGCTGGCGGTCGCCAAGACCGAGATCGTCATGCTCACGCGACGGAGGATCCAAACAGTAATCCCTATGACTGTTGGTGACGTGGAGGTCCAGACGAAGACTGCGGCGAAGTATCTGGGAGTGGTGCTTGACCACCGCCTCACATGGTGGGAGCACATCCAGGCGGTTTGCAACAAGGCGACGAGGGTTGTTCTGTCGCTCAGCAGATTGATGGGGAATGTCGGAGGCCCGAGGTCCAGCAAGAGGCGACTTCTCATGTCCACCGTCAACGCCACTCTCCTGTACGGCGCAGAAGTGTGGGCGGGTGCCATGAGAGTCAAAAAACACAGCAAGAGAATTCTCTCCGTTCAGCGCAGGGCGGCTCTTAGGGTTGCCTGTGCGTATCGCACTGTGTCTGGACTGGCTGTAATGGTTGTGGCTGGAGTGTTTCCCCTTGATCTGCTCGCCGCTGAGAGGCAGAACATCTTTCGCCGTGCTCCTGATCTCGGAAGAGACCAAGCTGCTGTGGAAGCCAGACTCGAAACTCTGCGAGTTTGGCAAGAGCGTTGGAACGGTGGACTGGAAGGGCGATGGACGTTTCGTCTCATCAGAGACATAAGCCCGTGGTTGAGCCGTGCATTTGGGGAAATTGACTTTTTCTTGTGTCAATTCCTGACGGGCCACGGGTACTTCAGGGAATACCTATTCCGTATGGGGAAGGTGAGGTCACCTCAGTGTAGTTACTGCCCGGAGGAGGTGGATGATGCTCATCATACTTTCTTCCGGTGCAGTCGTTTCGCTGAAGACAGGAGGAGGCTCGTCTCTGCTGTCGGCGATCTGTCCCCGGACGTCGTGGTGGGGACGATGCTTCGAAATGAAGACTCCTGGAGAGCGGTTGCGCTCTTCGTGCAATCCGTTCTTCGGGGAAAGCGAGACGAGGGATGCTTAGGTGACCTCTAAGTTTCCCGAAACGGTGACGTGACCCGTCTGGGCGCAAGACACGCGGGCCAGTGCCGAAGTTGTCCGATAAGGGTTCCGGCCTGGTTTTCCCCCCGCGGCTCCGTAGGAGGTTTAGTGGGTATACCTCGTAAGAGGGAGTCCCACACTGTTCCTTTGGGTTCGCGCATAAAGCGTTCCTCCTACGAAAAAAAAAAAAAAAAAAAAAAAAAAAAAAAAAAAAAAAAAAACCATTTGTGAGAGCCCCGATTATGGCTCCGCAGATGACACAGTTTTATTTTCTCTGAATTCAGATATTTTTGAGCTCAAAAAGGTAACTGAATCCACTCTAGAAGAAGAAGCTTATTGGTTCTGTGGGGTTGCTAAAATGAATTGCCAGATAATGCCAGATAGAACTGATTTTATTAGAACTCTTATTGAATGTACTGTTATTGAATTATTGTATAAAACAAGAAAATACAACGGAGTTACTTCTCGGGATTCGGAACTTGACGTGTTGTCCGTAGCGTGTGAGGTAGTGAGGTTCCGAAGAAGCAGAAGGCGGTGAGGCGTCAGCGTGCTCAGATTCGTCACACAAGAAGAAGGCGGGCTTTACTCTGTCTAATAATAACTCGAACATCAACGCCATCTTGTTGGATGGTGATAGTTTTTGCATCACGACGGATGACAGGATATGGCCCAGTATAAGGTGGCTGAAGAGATCGACGAACAGTGTATTCTCGAACAAAAACATGCGAACAGTCAGACAGGATTTGGTGCACAAAAGTTGTCTTGGTAGTATGGCGAGATGAAGGCACGGGGCGAAGTGATGACATACGTTGTCGCAGGCGGACTACATAATTTGAGGGGTCTTCCTGACATGCCGGACCTTCAGGTGTAACGAGAAATTCACCAGGCAATCGAAGTAGCTGTCTGTATACTAGTTCGGCTACTAAAGCTCGAAGATCCTCATGGAAGGCACTGAGGATTCCAAGGAGGACGACAGGAAGAGCCTCAAGCCAAGACGATCCAGGATGACACATGAGGGCTGCCTTGAGTTGGCGGTGGAATCTCTCGATCAGGCCGTTAGCACAGGGGTGATAGCTGCAAGTCCGGGGGTCGCTCGGAACCGAAAATGTTGCCAAGAGCTCGAAAGAGAGCGGACTCAAACTGACGTCCCTGATCCTGTAGTGATGCGTACGGGTGAGCCAAAGCGAGAGAACCAGCATGTCTCGAGAGCTTCGGCGACTTCTTCGGCAGTTATTTGTTGAAGTGGATGTAATCATGTTCAGGTTCATGTTCAGGTCATCTAGTGAATCTTTCGACGACTGTAAGGCAGTATTTGTAAGGTCCTGCTGGAGGGAGCAGTCCAATAATGTCGACATGTATATGTTCAAAATGAGCCGAAGGAGATGCAAACTCGCCTAGAGGGGTGTGGACATGTCGTGACACTTTGGATCGCTGACAGTGCTGACATGCACGGGCCCAGTTACGGCAATCTTGCTGCACACGGGGCCATACATAATGTTGCGATACAAGTTTGGCACAAGCCCTGGTTCTGGGGTGGCTGAGGTTGTGCAACGAGTCGAAAACAACACGTCGGAGTGACTCGAGAATATAAGGCCGTTGCTTGTAGATGTTTCATAGTAAAGATGGAGATCAGTTCTGGGAATTTTGACGTGTTGAAGTTTAAGAGCAGTATTGCTTCTGAGAAGGTCATGGAGTTCGGCGTCACCCTCCTGATGTCGAGCGAGTTTGGTGATAACTACATCAGAGACGCTATTGCTAGTCAGGGCGTCGACACGGGAAAACTTGTCAGCGACAATGTTGGACGGGCTGCCTGACAGGAATGGTCCGAGCATTAAGAGCGTGATAGTCACCACATGGACGCCATCCATTATTCGCCTTTGGTACCATATGTAGAGGGGACGACCAAGGTCCATGAGAGCATCATGGCGTTGAACTCAGCTTTGGCGAGGACTAGCCGTTCAGGGAAGTAATCGAAAATGAACCATGAAATCAGATCCGATAATAGGAACGTTTACGTCGGCAACAATAAAATTCCAGGTAAAGGCACAACGAAGTCCAAGATTTAAGGTGAGGGTTAAACTACCGTAAGTATGGATTGTTGAATTGTTTGCGGCACGGAGCTCGTAATTGACCGGCCTTCGGCATTCCGCAAGATAAGAATGAGGAAAGCAACATATGTCAGAACCTGTATCAAGAAGGAACTTATGGTTAGTGGTGCGATCTGTGACAAGTCGGCGTCGACCGGCTGCTCAACTGGAGGACGACGCCGACTTGTCACAGATCGCACCACTAACCGTAAGTTAGTCGGCGTCGTCCTCCAGTTGGGCAGCCGGTCAATGCCGTTACTGACTGCCGTTCATGTTTGTCGACTTGGTGAAAGAGCAGGGTTGGAGGCACTTGATTGCTTGCTGGCCGAATCTCTGATGATACCAGCAGACAGAGTTTGATGAAGTGTTGGTATGAGGGCTTCGACTACGACGGCGACGATCGTTTGGAGCTTGACTTTGCGATCTTGAATGACAGTTTCGCAGGAATTGTAAATCGTCACACAAGGAATTCAGTTTGGTCTGCATGACAGATAACTGTCACGAAAGTTTGAGACTGACTCCGTGTAGCTCCGGTGGTAGGATCTGAGTGGCGTCATGAGCAGCTTCTTGTTGTAATTGTTGTTCCTGCTACGGTGGCTGTCGTTGTTGGTCACAGCTAGCAGTTGCTGTTGTAATGTGGCTAGGCACCCTTGTAGTTCAACATTCATCTTCTGCCATGGCAAAACAATATAATCACGTCGGGGTCACCAATTGTGGGCTTGCTAAAATGAATTGCCAGATAATTCCAGATAGAAGTGATTTTATTAGAATTCTTGTAAATATAAAACAAGAAAATACAAATTGACAGCTGATCTTTACTAAATTAAAATGTGCAGCTGGGTCGCCACAGTTCCATGCAAATAATTTCTTTTTAAACAATACAAAAACACAACCAGTCATTTTTACTTAAAAAAAAAAAAAACTGCCTCCTGGTATTCATAAAAAAACAGTAACTGTGAAGTACTTGGGGGTAACTCTTGATTCGACTCTCAACTGGGGCCCTCACGTGAATCTCGTGACAAAAAGAATCTCCCAGGTTGCTTTTTTGTTGAAGAGATTATTATATGTGGTTCCATTAAAATGTCATCACTTCATACTATGCATTTTTTCAATCAATTATCAGATTAGGGCTTACTTTTTATGGAAATTCATCTACAACGCACAATATCCTTTTGATTCAGAAAAAGGTTGTTAGAATACTCACAAACTCATCATGGAAAGCTCACTGCAAACCTCTCTTTAAAGATCTGAAAATTCTGACTGTCTACAACTTTTGATTGAATTTTATTACAATAAAATTGTTTGATTTTTTTAATTAATTTTATTTATCTTTAAAAATATGAGTAGTTTTAATTCAAGAAATAATATTCACTCCTACTCCACACGAAATCAGTGAAAAATTGATGTACCTTATCGAAGAATGTCCAAAACTCAGTCCAGCCATGTCATTATAGGAATTAAACTGTACAACAAATTGCCACAATCTGCTCTTGACATTCCATTTAATTCATTTAAGAAAAGACTGCAATCATTGCTATTGCTGGTACAGTAGTTATACTGCTTCGTACCTGAGGTTCTCCCCCCCCTCCGCCACTTGGTGCTGCAGCCCCAACGTCAGCCCTCGGACAAAGTTGTTGAGGTGAGCCAGCTCCAGAGCGCGCCACACCGCCTCGTCCTTCTCCTTGTTGAAGGGGTCCAGGTTCATCCTGAGTGTCCCGGAGAACAGCACTGGGTCCTGCGGAAGAGAGTGGTAAAAACAGGGTGTGGCAAAACACAATCAATGACTTCCTAACCTTGCGTCCCTTTGCAATAGAGTATAGAGATTATTAATCACTTGATAGGAATATGCCACCAAAGCAGCATATCTTCCTTTAAACCCTGTGGCTGCAACGGAAAAATGAGGAGTTCAGTATCATAGCAACCTGAGAAAGCATGTCGGTCTGAATATTGACAGAGCACTAAAATAAGTAAAAAACTATTTATAAAACTTGTAGGTTATTGATACATTAACCTGTAGGTAGATTGCTTGACTAATTGATATTTCAAATGTTTTTACTATAGAAATTTACTGATAACTGTTTCCTTAGTAGATTCAATCATCGCAAAAGCTGTGAGCCAGTGTAATCAGCTGCTGATAGTTCTTGACAACACTTGCGTGCCGACGTCATCGCAACTGGCAGGTTTCAGCAATACTACAGGTTAAAAAGTGTACTTTCGTTTTTTTTTTTATAAATTTCATAGAAAACTGTGTTATAATCCTCATAAATAGTTATCCTACAGCTGTCTTTAATCTTAATAATTTCCAGAAATTCTTTAACAAGTTATCCTGGATTCCCTAGTTTTTTCCAGAAGGTAGTTTGCTTATTGAAGTGGAATAAGGGATAGAAAATCAAGTAATACCTTCCAATCCTTATGTAATGCTCTCGTCACATATTACAACAATCCTGACTTTTCTCTCTAACATCATGAAATACACAAGAATTACTTTTGTCATTTGGTTACCTTACCTAGCCTTTTTTTTTAAAATTTGCTTTGGATGTGGAAAGTTTACTAATTAAACAAGACCAATACGAGGCTAAATTACAATCACCTACTTACCTGGGGTATGATGGTGAGACGAGATCTGAGATCGTGCAGTCCCAGTTTGGAAATGTCGAGGTTATCAATTACGATCTTCCCCCCAGCAGCCTCTAGGATACGGAACAGGCAGAGAGTGAGGGACGACTTCCCAGCCCCTGTACGGCCCACGATACCGACCTATACAGACATGCAGTGGATAATAATTTCTCTTTAGTAGAAAGATTTTTAGAAGTGGCCCTAAATTTCTACAAGAAAATCCGTGGCATACATCACATATGTGACTCGTAGGACATTGCCGTGTTAAAATTCAAAAACCAATATATGAGGCGGAAAGCCAAAAGGGACCTCATCGCGGCAATTTCCGGTTTTTAGTTTTTGATATTTTTAATTAAGCTTTAAATAACAAACAATTCAGTGCAAAAATCATATCTCTATGATTTTTTTTGAAGTTATGGATTTTTAAATTTTACAGTGAAAATGGGCATATTGATAAAAACGCAAATGAAATATTCAAAGTAACACAAAATCTTTATTTATATCATTTAAGAAATTAAAACTGTATATAAATTAGCTTAAAATGTCCTCTAAAAAATTACATAAAAAGTCCCATAAACATCTCCAAAAAAGTCCATAAACATCTATCTTCTTTATTTAAGTGGAACGTTTTTGTCGCTTTGTCACACCCAAAACATTCCATCATACTAAACGTAAACTACTATAATGGTTTTAAATTATCTTTCGTCACTAGTTCGAAGCTTTTGTAGTTTTCGAACTGGTGACGGAAAGGTAATTTAAAACCACTATAAGAGTCTACCAGTTCAGGGGCAATAAAAACAAAATGAATAAAATTATACGTAAACAACATCAAAACTGTCTGCATCGCTGTGGTTCAGCTGACAGCGGTTTGCAGGGCTGCCACCTGTACTTCTTTCTATACCCCAACATTTATTGTTTGGACAATACATTAACTTTCACAAATTAAATAAATGCAATAATTAATAATAGCTATCAATAGTTAATAATACAAAAATCATAATTTTAAATTCATAATTTAGGTCTGTTAGTCCAACTACTAAGAGTAGGTGGTTTTTAAACCTGTAAGAAAAGGTACCTGAAGTCGGGACAGGGATTTTTATAACCAGACAACGTTCTCATTTTACAATAGACTCGTAGTAGTTCACTTGGTCGCCGCTAGAATTCATCAGAGAGTAGTTTTTAAAGTATTGCCTAGTTATCTGATGTATTTGAGAAAAGGGACCTGTTCGCGGCCCATGTTATTTTCCCATAAGCGCGAAGATGTTCCTATTCCCAAGCTGAACAAAGACTACTTTATTGATTATTTTAAGTGTTTCATCTGTTTACAACAGTTTTGTAGTCGATTACAACTGGTAAAGGATGTAATGAAGCATATTAAACCGCAAACAACAGAAAATCAATATTTTTGACCTCATTCGATGAAACTGCTTGTACTGAAATTTTCACTTTGCCGCGATGAGGTCCTTTTAGCTTTCCGCCTCACAATTATATTTGTGAGGTACTGCAGGATTGGCGAATGAAGCAATCAGGTGCAGAAGTGAATGAATAATTATAATAATTGGTTTATGTTTAAGCTTAGGTAGATGATACATCCTTCATTATCAGTGTACCCACTGATAATGCAATAATAATAATAATGCAATAATCCAATAATGTAATAAGCAATTCAACTAGAAAACATATTCTTCACAAGTCAAATCAACGATATTGTAAAAGCCATATTTGGCAGTTAAGATAATTAAATTACAGTGATTATTTTTAATAACCAAGGATTAGTGATGAGATAGGGAAATAAGCAGGCTTACCTTCCATGCTAACAAGGCAAGCCTGCTGATTTTTCTATCCCATCTATAAATCTAATCATTACATGGTTGACACTTTTATTTAGTTAATGCTTTCCCTGACTAAAAAAGTTGATTAACCCTCAATTTTTCTAACCATAAAAGTTCAATTTCCCTGACCCGTGACTCGGAATGCACACGCTTTTCTAATCGGTTTTGATTTTCGTACATTATTGTTCTGTGTTTATGATTAAAATCAACAATTTTCCCTGACTTATAAAATAGTAAGCATTTTCCCTGACTTTTCCTGACCTTTTTCAAATTCCCTAACTTTCCAGAAAGTGTGAACCATGCACTATGTTGTTACATGAAAGTAACAAAAACATCTGAATGATAAAATCCCTTCTAGAAAAATCATAAATGTGAAAAACCAAAAATTTGGTATTCCTAATTATTGCTTACTACATGCTTCTGCTTTTTGTTTTCTATTATACTGCATGATTTGTTGACTATAGTAAACACTTTCCGTTGGCACTCACCTTCTCCCCTCCGTTGACTCTGAACGTGATGCCCTTCAGCACCAGCTCCAGACCTTCCCTATATCGCACCTGGTAGTCCTTGAACTCCACCTCCCCCTTGTCTGGCCAGTTAGGCGGCGGTCCAGGGGCCACTTCCCATGCTGCTTCCTACAGAAACATAGGGGCAACCATGATACGGCGAGTAACTGAAAACCACTGGTGAATCTGATTCAGTAATGTAACATGAAGTTTTTTTTTCATTAACAATGTGGCTTTGACGTAAACAATTATAGATGCAGTGAAATCCGGTTCATTCGGACTAATTTGGCGGTGTCCCGATCTGGAGACCCTTAAATCTGGATAAACCAGGAAAATTATAAGGACGGTGTCTCACTAACAACAAAAATTAATGTAGCCTATTTTCAACAACATGCAATACGCTCAACCGGATTCTAGAACTGGATGGTCATACAAATTGTCATAGGCATTACTTGGAACTAATCCCATCTCATGTATATAAGGACAATATACAAAAATGTGTGCAAAAATTTAAATGGAATACAATGCGGCTGGGATTTTAATATAAATGGATATTGTAAAAAAAAAAACACTTTGTTTGAAATCTTTTGTTTTATTGCACAATAGACTTAAAAAAAACTGTAAAATGAGCAATAGTAACTTGATCATTATTTTTTAAGGACAGTGAATAGGACGCAATAATCATTGTTAAGTTTAACAATGGAAAAACCGCACTAAACTATAAGTACACAATACTGTAAAATACCCCTGTCGCAGCAAACCTGCGTACTCAGCGAATTTCCAATGCACATATATGGGTATCACTACTACCTAGAGCCACTAACCAAGTTTCATACAAATACATTAATTAATAAATTATATATAGCATTTTATTTATTATCCATAAGAATAACATTATAATTGAGTACGCAGGTTTGCTGCAACAAGGAAGATGAGAAATGTGTTTTTTTTTCAATTATCAATATAACTCAACCAGGTGAAGCTACATACCAAGTTTTATTAATTTAGGTTCACAACTAAGCGAGATATAAAACTTTATTCTCCATATGAATAACATGGGGGCCGAGTATGCAGGTTTGCTGCTACCGGGAAAAATAAAATAAACTTTTTTGTGCTAATATCAATATACCACAACTTGATGAAGCCACATACCAAGTTGCATCTATATGCAATCTATATGCATCTATATGCATCTACATGAATAATCAAAATATAACATTTTATTTATCCTCCATAAGGATAACATTGGACAACGTACTGTGTTTAGCACTTTGAATATCACTGCAACGGTCGGATGTAAAACAACAATTAAAACGCCAAAATGATTGTTTTGTAGAGCTAAACTGATTGGTAGAAAGAAATGTGGAGTTTTTAGTAAAATTATCTGAGGAAAATCTAAAAACCGTATTCCCATAAGATTAACATAGGAAATTTTAGGGACACATTTTTTTTACTTTTCTCCACAACCACTAAATGCGGCTGATGCCACTAGCTTAATGATTCAAAATACTAAATTGGTTTTTTTAAGCTCTATAAAATGGCTATAACCAAAATCTAGTGTTTTTAAAATTTTAGGGTAAAAAGTTCAAAAAACAGATTTTGGAAAATTTTAAACCCCTATAAAACCCTCTTCCCATAGACCGATCGATCTGGTTTTCGAACTTAAAGTCATAAATGTTACTCTCCACATTTTGCAAAATTTCATCAAAATCGGGCGCTTCTTTCAAAAGTTTTCGCGGTAATGGACACACATATATATATATATATGTATATATATATATATATATATATATATATATATATATATATATATATATATATATATATACATATATATATAAATTTGAACGAATATTGTTTTGACATCTAGGGACCTCAAAACAAAAAGTTATCATGGTCTCGGGCTTAAGTCTTACCATGCCACCTACGGTAATAGCTTCTTCCCTATAGGGGAAATTCGCTAATACAGCAATCAAATTGTTAACACATTTTTTGCTTTAAATCAGAATGAACGTAAGAAATGTTAACTTTATTTTTTAGATCATTTGAATACAAAGCAGTATGCTAGTGCGAATTATAACAACTGCAACTTACTTCTCTGTCACTGCTCAAGGTTATGACAGTACCGATGATATCGCTGAGATTTTGCAGGCAATATACTGCTACAAATCTAGGGATTTTCATTTCAGCACTTTGCAGCGTTTTTTATCTCGGCCATCAAATCCGAATAACCCAGGAACTCAAGCTTTACTGTACACATAATAAATTGTTGTGTGGATGCAATCATTAAATCTCTCTGAACTAAAATGAAAAATGATGTACACAAGAAAAAAACTGTCCTGCTGTAACATTTAAGTAATATTAAATAGTTTTAATGGCTAACATTAACGCATTATTCACCGTGGGGGGTGAAAAATGGTAAGACATTTGTATTTTGCAGCCCAGACGTGTCTTGTTGGCTGAAAATAACACTGAACAATGTTTTATCAGCTTGAAACAAGAACCGAGCCACAAATTAACACTAGGACTGCCAACCGCCGTTTGCCCGGCGATTGCATGTGAGAGCTGGATGGAATATCGCCAGAATCAGGCTAATTGGGTCATTTTTTGAACTGCTTATAACGCATTGAAATTGATCCAGAAACGTAATAATATTGATACCATTTAAAAGAGGAGATTTTAAACATTAATTTTCATACATAAACGAACCTCGTAGCAGTAACAGATCAATATAATTGCTAGTATAATTTGAACAAAATTTAGCGTGCAAAACATTTTCGACTCGCGAGCGGCGAAATCTTGTAAAACACGTGTTCTTAAAAAAATCTCAGTGTCTGTATTTTGGTCCAAACAGGAAGCGGTTAGTACCATTGGATCAGCATTAGTTGTTCTTTCTTTTCGTTATGAGAACTTTGTCATACGACTTCAGAAAGTCTGAGAAATAATTTTTGAAATCAGCTGTTTTGACATTTGCCCCCATTCCCCGGAAATACGGCGAATTATAAATCACTAGTAAATAGATCGATAATTGATGTAGCGCGACGTAAATCATACCTCTTTGTAGCCCAGAAAAAGTTCTTCCTCTTTGTAGCGCTGACTTTCTCTATCCTCTATGGTGCGTCACAAATATCGTTTCAGTGAATGAGTGAATCTCGTGCTAGCCAGAGCCAATGTGGGATGTAGGTTATATTCCGTATTTTATTGTCACATCTTAGTGTTTTAGTGATAAACAAGTGTATTTTCATGTCGTGTGTGGGTTATTAGTAATATTTATCCATATTACTATAGGTAAATATTATTATCTATGTCCAAATGTGCGTTATTGAAAATGTTTTTTAGATTAGGTCTACAATAAAAAGTAGCCCGTCTCCGGGATCGAAATTTTCACTTTTTTCTACTTTATCTAAATATCTACCCAATCGGGTTTTATTGATTTTATTTTATTCAAATTCTCTGTTCTTTTGTGAACTAAAAGAAGATGCATAGGATAGGGTTATCTTTTATGGTTTAGACACGACAGTTTAAAGTAACCTCTGTAGATTTTGCTGAAAGGTATGCAGTAGATTTATGTTAAAAAATCTTTTTTTTCATATTTCTGCATACATATATATATTCTTGTTCAGAAATATATTTACTACAGATATATGTGTGTATCTTTGACTGTCTGTAAAACTACGGTGTAAAAATACCGGGGCTTTACTTTTGAAAATAAGTAAAAAATGTGGAAATTTTAACTTTTTTTTACTTTATCTAAAAATCTACCCAACCGCATTTTAGTTATTTTATTTTATTCAAATTCTCTGTTCTTTTTTTAACAAAAGGATGATGCATATGATAGGGTTATCTTTTAAGGTTTGGGCACAGCGACAGTTTGAAGTAACCTCTGCACATTTTGATCATATACGGCTGTGCTGCAAGTTGATGTTGAAAAAATCAAAATGTGCGTCTCACACTACAAATGCTTATGGAACTTCTGCATGTAATTGTAGTTATTTGTTCATATTTCTCTAATCATATATATATTACCAGAAATATATTCATGTTCAGAAATATATTTACTATAAATATATGTACCATTTATCATATTATAATAAAGTATAAAAATTAGATCTAGCTTCAAATAATTTTGGCTTTCGGCAAAACTCAAATTTTGATTTTTCAACTAATATAAAGTCATAAAAACAGTTATTACTTTGTACAAAAGTGCATTATTTCTAATAATTGTATTGTTACCTTTAGTAATAAAACAGTTTTAGTATATTACTTTTATACTTTTGATTTTATTTTTATTTTTCAAATGTAGAGCTTAAGTTTGTCGATATTCCCCGGTTTCCATATTTCTTTGCGTAATTCGGGTAAAACAATTTTTTCAAATAAATTAAACACATTTTCACATAGAGAAATAAACTGCGTACATTTTGTATATCTTCGATTGTCAGTAAAAAAATTAGTGTAAAAATGCTAGGACTCTACTTTTGAAAATTATTTCAAAAATGTTTATAAAATTTTGGTTTTACACATTTTGCAAAAAAATCACCAACAGCGATTCGTTTATTTGATATGATTCAAAATCAAATTCGTTTTATGACCAAAACGAGTATGTATATGACTAGGTTATCAACAGTTGTTTAGGCACTGTGAATTGTTAAAAAAAAACCTCTGCAAAATGGCAAAAATTGCTAGAGCACCGAGCAATTTAGCATAAATCAGGCCAGGGCAGTCCTAGGGTTTTCGAGAACAGTCGAAAAAGGTATTTTAAACCAAATTCCCAGATTCTTGCAGAAATTCCCATAAATTCCCCACTGGAAGTAAATTCCTGTATAATTCCTGATTTTCTCGCAATTCCCGGTTTGTAGACACCCTGAATAATTACAGAAACAACAACCATATTTTAATGTTTACCTGTGGTGTCTCTCCGTATTCTTTAATTCTCTCCACGGCTACAATGTTGGTTTCCACGTCTGAAGTCATCCGCACCAGCCAGTTGAGTGTTTGTGTAATCTATACATTGAATTTAAAACATTCTTTATAAACAGATTTTTAATTTAATTTTTTTATTTCAGAAAGCCTCAGGGAGTATACAAATTTCATTATTTCTATCTATAAGATAAAAGGAAGGTGGTGACGTCATGCACGTTCCATTATAACACAGTTGAGCTAAATTTGTGCATGAAGATTGATACTATTGATGGACTCTGTGAAATCTTATTTGAGTTTCAAAAACAACCCCACGGGTCTGCAAATTTACAAAATTATTCTTATGGATATTGCTTTTCATGGCAACAGTATATAAAATCTTCAGAAAAATCTGGGTTTTTGTAGCTGTGTGAAGAACGAGACACAGTAAAATGTAATGCTAAACTGTACATTGAACTTTTAGAACCATAAGTTCTAGTTTTAGAACCATAACTAACCACATACTTGAAAGAAAGATCTTCACAAGAAAAAAATTGACGAGACATATTAGTTTGTTTTATAACCTCTTCTAAAGGCTCTTTTTTAAATGAACAAATTAAAATGCATAGCTCAGGAACAAGTTGATTGGCTGAGCGTTTTCAAACTAAAACCAGTTAAACAAGCGAAGCTCTCAGCTAGTAGCTCCAAATATATAAATACATAAAATTACAACTAAAAATTCCCTAACAAGTAGATTAATGTAATTCTAAATCTAATCAATATTTTGACACAGAAGAGCTTTAAAATATCATTAACATTAGAAACCAAGATGATTCAGATAAAATTGTACAGGGACTACAAAATCAATGAATCGTAAATGGTAAAAATGTACTCACCTGCAAGGCATAACTGACAGAAAGGCCGACCAGACCTGCTGTGGTGGTCTCTCTCCCGAGAACAGCAAACAAGGCTGAGAAGAAAATTATGAGATTTCCCACAGTTTCTAGTCTTACTGCGAGCCACCTGTGCAGCAAACCAAAAATAAAGGATTCAAACAAACATATAGTCTAGGTTTTAGAATGTTAGGCTTCCTGTTATTATGTTGTTCAGAGTTTACTGAAGGGAGATATGTTATACAGAAACAGTTTTCTTACCTCGGAGATCAACCACGTTTCTAAATAGGTAGACCTACAGCTTGAGGTGAGTTTTGAACCCCCCCGGCAGCGACATTTATTACAATGCTAAACCCATTGGTCATTGGCAGGGATCGAATCCAGGTCTAAAGTCAGTTTAATACTCCATGCTGTCCCCACTAAATGGTTTTGAACAATCGTAGAACTGGTTTTACAATATTATAATTTGTGCACTTGTGGTATTATGTTGTATTTATTGAATAAAATAAAAATTAGAATCAATTGAGAGTCAACATCTATATCTATAAAAGAAGAAGAAGTATGTATGTATGTATATATATATATATATATATATATATATATATATATATATATATATGTATATGTATGTAGCCTATGGACTCCGAAACCGCTCAACAGATTGTAATGAAACTTTCAGGCATTATTAAGCATTATTCAAGGATGGTTTGTGTGAAGTTTGGTGCAAATCTGTCCAAAGGGCTCCGACCCAGAGGGCATACAAGGGTGCAGTGTCAGGTTTTAGAAATTTAGTGTTTACAAAATTAACAGCTGTAATTAAAAAAATTCAAAGTTTCTTTAAACTGTCATTTGTTTAAATGTAAACAAAGAAATGTAAACACTGGCTGGTTTATTATCCGGATTGGCTTTGTGAGCGGGCAATTTTGGCTCCCAAAAATGATGACGTCAACAAACTAAATCATCAAATTCAATTGAAATTGCCTGGAGAATTGATCAAATACAAATCAGTTGACTCAGTAATGGATGAAGAACAAGCGGTAAACTATCCAATCGAATTTTTGAATTCAACAGAGCCACCTGGAATGCCACCACACTTACTTACATTGAAATTAGGATCACCAATAATACTTATACGAAACTTGAATCCACCAAAGCTTTGTAATGGAACAAGACTGATAATAAAGAAATTGACACCAAATTTGATAGAAGCAACCATTATAAATGGAAAGTTCAAAGGAGAAGAAGTCTTGATCCCAAGAATACCGATGATTTCATCAGAATTGCCCTTCGATATCAAGCGACTACAATTTCCTGTACGTCTTGCATTTGCAATTACGATCAATAAGGCACAAGGGCAATCTTTGACTATTGCGGGTTTAAATTTGGAAAATGCCTGTTTTTCGCACGGCCAGTTATACGTGGCATGCTCACGAGTTGGTACGCCTGAAAATTTGTACATTTATACACCAAATCAAAAGACAAAAAACATTGTTTATCCTTTGGCCTTACAATAAAATTAATATACTTACTTTCTATTCCATTGACTTTTTTTATTATATTAAAAAACTATTAAAATAGCTTTATTTCTGTAAACAACTTAATTTGGGCGCAGCAACGCGCGCCGGGTAACTGCTAGTTTAGTAATAAAACAATATGAATAAAATAAAAAAATTACAATTAATTCTGAGCAAAATTTAACAATCTACAGTGAAGTTTCAAAATCTTAATTTCACGAATCGAATTTACTTTAACAATAATTATTGTTTCACAAAAAACATATATAGCTATTTTTAAACCGTCTTTAGATTTAAATTTGGTTAAAGGCTATGAAATTCAATTCTTGGTGATTTAAAAAAAAATTAATAATGATTTTGATTATTACTACACAGTATGCACCTCAATGCATACGTAATAGGTGCGTAAATGCTTCTTAAATTTAAACCTTATAGGTTCTTGCACAATATATTTATTTTACTTGTATAGTGTGTTGATTTTAAAATCCATTATGTAAGTACAAATTTATATTCAACTCTCCATTTAAAGCAACTCTCTCACATATGTAATTTCATAGCTTTGTCTGAGGATGATAACACAGATTTATGTCTAAATATAAAACTTCATATTTCTTAACCCTAGCAGTGGCCAATGGTGTAAGTGGGAAATGGCCAATTTGTAGACCTGTTTTTGAAAATTCGTATAAATTCAACCGTAGAAGTAAACCTAGCCAACCTCATATTCATTTTGATCGGAAAGAAGAGAAGAATTTATAAATACTAAAATAAAAAAGATTTAGAATAAAATATTTTTCGGTAAAGTGAAAAAAAAATATAAATTGTTTTTAAGTTTCAAAAGCAGCCTCGGTGAATTTTTTCTGCAGATTGTTTATGGAAAATTCATTATATATTTTTTGTAGAAAATCTAATACACTACATAGAAATATATAACATGTTGGGGATTTGTTTTTGTAAGTTTTAGGGGTGTAATATAATAATAAACGGAAAACCGAAAAATGTGTAAACTGTACAGTGTTAGTTTTTGTTATAAATAGGTAATAATATACGTATACAATAATAATGTTATATACATATTTGTAAAGCTGATGAAGTAAGGAATCTAAAACTGTCATAAAGTTTATGGTAAAAAAATACTGTCACTAAAAAATAATTATAAATAAAATAATTTTTTGAAATGTTTGCGTATTTGGAAAAAAGAATTTCACAGTATTTAGTATACAACTTTTTTACAAAAGTTTTTTCTCCCAAAACAATAGAAACATGTTGTAGAACATTCAATTCCGTACGTGACAGTAAATAACACAAAGGGTAAATTATTATTTTTATATGTGTTATGCAAAAATATATAAAGTAGTCACATACTTGGTAATTTTTTGAAAATTATTATTTTTGTCATTGAGAGCTGTTTATAAACACTATTTCTCATTATTTATCCCTAATATAATGCATAAAGATTACTGTTATATACACAAACACTTCACTAACACTCAAACTCCAAAATAATAAAGGACATAGTAATAATTCATGGAAAATAGATTGTGCGCACAAACTGAGTTCTTCACGCAATGGCTAACACAGAGTGACACAGACAAGTGAAGGATCAGGTGTGACACAATACTGCCGTCTTCACGAGTAAAGGCAGATTTTACTCTGCAAGCAGTGCTGCCAACGACAAAATTTAATTCCTCTACATTTTTTACTCTGCAAAATGACATATTATTTGACTAGTGACTATAACTTACACTGCATGTAAATCCGATTTTCCTAACATTCCGATTCAGGCAGTTGGCCATTCGTTACAGAGACCAAAAATCACCTGTTTTCAAAAAATCATATTATCTGCCCAATGAATATTTTGTTCAAAAAAGCAATACCGAAATGAAGTACAACTGTTTAGCAGTGCATTGGTACCAACCGCAACTTCCCGCGACAAAAATTACCCGAGCTGGATAATTTCAAAAACATTGTGTTTTTCCATTGTCTGAGCGTCGGCTGAAGGAATCGCGTCGCACCAAAAATAAGTTAGATTTCTAATCGTCGTGACATTGTTATACAGACGCTACACAGTTTATTTATGTAATAAAATGAAAGTTCAGAATATGATCTTTCAAATGATATATATATATTGTTCACTTTGGCCACTCTAAGGCGACAAAGCAAACAGTCCAAATCGGAAGGTTGGCCACAGCTAGGGTTAACGATAGTGTGTCTTCTTTACCTAGCAAGTACATGAAATGTATTGCGAGATAAGGAAAGTTATTTTATTCTAACCTCATATAAAAAGCTTTGCTTTATATTTCTTACCTATTGGATATGAGACTAGGATAGAGACAGACTTGGTTGAAATCAACTTTCTCCTCTGACTCGGTTATGAATCGTTTCTGGACTCCGTACGCTCGAATTGATATAGCACCTGTAATTATTATTTAAATCAAAATATTCATCACAGTACAATAGAGTCCTGTGCACATTCAAGTTTGGATGATTATTGCTAAACAGTTCTCAACTTTGGAGCTAATTTGTAATAATCTGTGAACAATTTGTTTGCTTTAGATTAACAAGTAGACTACTGATTGTGTAATGTGATGAATAACTGTTGATTTCATTATTCAGTATTAATAATAATCATACACCCATTATAATCTATGAGATTTTAAGGTTGTTTACAAGAAACCATAAAGCGTCTTTCTGGAACTCATCAAACTTATTTTTCCAATAAAAAATACGTGCATTTTTCATTCAAGGAAATTAAAGTTTGTTTGCTTAAAACTGTTTTTAACTTAAACATGATAAAAAATTGAAATAATTTTAAGATCGAAAAATGAAAAATCATACCAGTGACACTTTCGCCAAAGTGAGAGTAAATTGGAGATCGAGACACTGACTCAAGCCTCTTCAGCTGTCTTGAAGTTGCGACGTAGAAGCGCTAAAATCACACAACACAAAATATATCCCGATGCTTTCTTATTCATCATAAAGATTTGTTAACACATAATTTAAAATACTATTATTTAACCTTTTATGTTCTTGAATAATTTTAAAATTTGTTAACATTTCAATAACCATATCAAATTGTGGTCTGTTTCCTGTTTCTTAAAACACATTTTCATTCAATCAGTCAGAAATTTGGCTGAATACTCTTACTTCAAAAGCAGTGGTTTCAACCCTCATATTTACTTTAAACCCATATTGTGCTATTAAAGGATCACTCATGGTTCATAATGATATTGAAACAGAAGAATATATATTCACAGTCCTGAAGGTGGTGCTGACAATTCTAAACTTGTGGAATACGTCAATGTCCCATTGCGGTAGTCTCAAAAACTCGATACAATGTGGACTTAGACAGTGTCAAGTTTGGTGAAAGTCGAGTTTCCCAGAGTTACGTTGGAGGGAGAAAAAAAAACGAAGCTTTAGCTTTAAATTTAAATTATAACTTATTTAAACACATTACAGTACTGTACCATATAAGCTATTACGAAACGTAGAAAACCCATAAACCTTACATCGCTGTGCTTAAACGATCAAAACAACAGAAGCGAGAGGTACGGTCAAGAACCAGAGGTGCATGAGATAAAGTGAAGAATCGAAGACGCGGCGGGTGTGGTCAAGAATCAGAGGTGCATGGGGTATGGTCGCGAATCAAAGGCGCGGCGGTCGTTAATTGAAGGTGCGGTAAAGAATTTCAGGTGTATGAGGTACAATCAAGAATCGGAGGTAAATGAGGTACGGTCGAATGCCAGGGTCGCGTTAGGTACGTTAAAGTAGAATAGCAAAGCGGAGGTGTCAAGTTTGTGAGACTCGACTTATTAAAATAGAAAATTACAAATTACCAACACCATTTCCACATATTCAAAATATAACCATTCTGGTAAAAAAACTCACCTGAACAAAAAAGTAGAGGATAGCGATGGGCAATATGATGATCACAAAAATAGGAGTTGTGTAGCTGATAACTGTTAGAGTGGCAATGACCTGTGCAAACACACGTTTTAATGTTCCATATGCTTAACAACAAAACAAAAATACATTTAATAAAAATAAACAAAAATAAACTGTGCCTTTCTAAAAGCCTTTACAATAGTATCGGAAATGTAAAATAATCACAGCAAAAGAACCTTGGAAAGAAGTTTGCTTTTGAACCAATCAAATGAAATTATTTTACTTGCAAAAATCATATTCAATAATTGGTATTGGATAACAGATTTTAAAGTAATTTTCATTCTTAAAAAACTTAAGTCACATTATGAATATTTTAAAATCTAAAATATCCAACTCACACATTGGCTTTATCAATTACCAAGAATGTCTAAATAGTTAACTTAATAAACTGTTAGGCCATAAAACTTAATATTCAGTCAACTGATTACAAAAATAATGTTACCAAATGCTACTTGGCATAATAACAAAATGTGGTTCTTTAAACAACCACGCCCTTAATATTTCATCAAGTATTATTGATTGAAAATCCAATGTTGATGATACTTGGAATGTTGACAATATAGTTTATTACTTTATTTGATTATTTGAAACTGGGAGATTCCCTACTATCAGAAATTTGTTTATGAATTCCCTAATTTTTAAGGGTTTCTAGTCTGGTATACATATTGTAGGAAAATTATAGCCTCATAACAATAACCCCACACAATGTGCTCGCTAACACTAAATTATGGTTTCTAATTACCGCTAATTATAATGTTCTATTTTCATACAGGAAACGAAATGAAATAATAATAACACATAAAATAATAAATGAAACATCAATACACAACAGTTAAACAAAACATTTAGCATGCTGTTAATATGAATAAATAAATAAGGAAATGACATACAATAAAGAAATCATGCGTACTACATTGTAAATGGTGGTAGATAAAAATAATCTTTTCTGAAAAAATTATGATTTTATATGAATATGTATATATATATATATATATATATATATATATATATATATATATATATATATGTAATATCAGGAAAGTAGCTAGAATAAACAAATGGAATAATTTATGAACAAAGTTTTTAGTATAAGGAATTATTCATAGACATTTAAGCCAACAGACAAGCTATTTTTGCCACTATTTATATATAAATGGAAAACAAATTTGCAGAACCCACATTCAGATCATCATAGATTTCCCACTTATATATCACTACCTCTTGTTCGATGTTAGATTACATGAAGAATAGTAATAGTTAGATAATTAAATATTAATTATCTGTGAGCTACTATCTTAATAGTCAACATCTTATAAAATATCACAAAAAGAAAATCAGAATTCTTTAAAGCAAATTGAGTTCAGACATGAATAGTACTTTTGAATTGTTTGTGTCTGACAACATTTACAAATTTAATATCGGGCAAAAGTGGTTGGGTCAGGTTTGGTTACATTGCTTATACAGTTTCACTTAAACATATGCAAACTAGAGAAAGCCTATGATCTCGTTTGATCATATTTCATTACCACTAGTATAATATACTAAAATGTCCTTGGATTTGTTGAAAACCGGTTGAATCCCTCTGAAAAATAATTCGTTTATAATTAAAAACACAGCCTCATTCCCAAATCAATATTGCAAATCCGAGATAATCCCAGAGAAGCAACTGACATGCTGGCACTAAATAACACATACTTCGAAGAAACAGTAGATCAAATCAGAGATCTCCCAGGGCAGTTGGTTATCCAGCAAGTCCATATCTTTAGAGAACCTCGCTAGGATTCGACCCAGAGGGGTGGTATCAGTGAATGCGATGGGAGCGAACAAAACTGCATGCAGAATGAGCGAATGCAGCCGCTGATTGGCAGCGAGCATTCCGAGACGTATCATACAGTCAATCAACAACACCAAGAAACCTGACAACAACAAAGATAACTCTGACAACAACACATCAGCTAGGCGGTGATGTTCATTAGTATACCAGTGTTTATATTCATAACAAAAATACAACCACCTGATGGAAGAGGTCTCAATGTACAGAGTGTCCAGTAAAAAAACGGTAAACTCTCCGAATGTCCCCTGTTTTTTTTGGTGCCCAACAAAAATGTAATGATTGTTGACTCTTGTTGGTGACATGGCATAACGGATAGCAACTCTGGACAGCACTGGTTCATGGGGTCAGAATTTCAACTCTACGAAGTTAACAAAATGTTAGAGGATGGAACTGCTTTCCGTTAAAAGCATTTAAATTTAAGCATTTAAATGTGCTCCTTACAAAATGCTATCAGCGTTGGGGGCAATTTATAATAGCTGTTGGTGATTGGTGGGGATCAGCTCAGGGCCACTGCGAACCAAAGTTTGACATTACTACACTGTAGCCCTTAGGGTTGAATTTACACAAATATACTGCCCAGAATAATTAGTAATAGGCTAAAATCCACCCTCAAAGAATATTTATACTTGATAATTTTCCAAAATATTTCATCACATTCCCTGCCTTCCCCCGATTAAAATTACTTAACGTTAGTGTTAGACACCCTGCTGAGGTTTGGAGGCAGCAGCCAACTCAGCATGCTGATACAGACCTCTGCAATGATGGCCGTAAAGATCAGCAATGCTGCGGTTCACTGCTGCTTCCAGATCACTTTTGCATTGTCTACCAAATTAACCATTTCCAATATTTTTCACCCTTATTACAATGGTTCATGTAAATCAGCAGTTTAATCTGTACAAGATATATCGAGGTATTGTTTTACTTCAGCTGTTTCCAGAGTATGTATTCTCAGTCTGTTAATGCTCAACGCATGTGATGTAATGGAGAGTTTAAGCGTGTGGTCACATGCAGAAGCTTGGTTTATAAGATATTAACAATTATACATCTGGAAAACTACAGGGTGTCTAATGACATTTGATTTTGGAATTCCAGTATATTTCTAATATTTCCACAACAATTGTTGGCAAAATTCCAGTATTACGCGATGACAAAACATTTAAGTAGGAAGGGAATAATATTAAAGTCATTACAATAATATTTTACTACAACTCAAAATAAGACAATTAAGAAATTATTTTATAGACTGTCCATATAATTAAAATATTTTTCCAGCAAAAAATTTACAACAAAATTATGTAAGAATATATATGCTGTTTATTTTAATTTAAAAAT
The DNA here is from genome assembly GCA_963675035.1 of Allygus modestus. Taxonomy (NCBI): domain Eukaryota; kingdom Metazoa; phylum Arthropoda; class Insecta; order Hemiptera; family Cicadellidae; genus Allygus; species Allygus modestus. Next base: position 98,477,331 of record OY776117.1, read on the forward strand.
TTAAAAAAAATACGCTTGAAACTTGCAATTAACTGTTAAACCTCAATTTTTGGTTTATCAGATCGGTAATCAATCTTATTTTAATAAAATTCTAGTACACAATATGAAATTCCAGTATTTCCAGTCTCAGTAGACCCTGTGAGTTATTTGTAACTTCATTAGCCTAGTTGTCTGAAAGTTAGCCTGCACAACTTAAGTTAGCCTCCACATGGTGGAGAAAGCAGTTTTGATTTAATTATCAAATAGTTGAATGAACACAGAGAGAGAGTAAAATATGTTAGTTATAAGAAGGGTATTTTCATTTTAATTAGGATAAGGAGACAGTTGATATTTGTTAAACCTACTTGTAGGAAAGAAAAACAGATTATTTAGACCAACAAAGGGAACTAAATAAGAGAATATTTTGCTTAGGGATTAAACCAAAAAGATGATAAAGGTTCTAAACAATTCAAGCCAGTTTAAGTAGTATAATATTTACTATAAATTACACAAATTATTAAACTCGCATTAACTTCCATTTTGTAATTATTTTACTAATTAGTGTATAAGTGTGGTTAGGCTTTAGATATTTTATTAAAATCATAAAGTCAACTAAATACTAGGGACCAAATATTTTCCCAAACCTAAATTAACCCAGTTAAGAAATACAAAATTATAAAATGAAATGACCTCAGAATACTAAATTATAAAATTAAATGACCTCAGAACTAAACCCACAGCACCTACCCAGGGACATCTGCCGAGTTAGTAAGGAACAGCTCCGGTCCATTTTAACAAAATTTCACATAGAATATAATAACAGTGGCACAGTTGCGGAACTGAGACCTAACGTAGTAAATTAAAACATGAGACCTTATCACAATTCAAACAGGTGGCAACGGTGATGTTGAAATTAGAGTACCGGAAAGACACCAGACATGCAGGAAGGAAGACAGTCTTCGGAGGGTTATCGAGAGGGTAGCGGAAGAGGAGAGTAGAAGTCGACGTCTGATCGGACCTGGATTGAGGAGGGTCAACTTATCCTTGGTTGAGTTAGATTGCCACCAAGGGCTCAGACATCCAATCTCAACACTCTCCAGCTGAAGCTTCTTCAACGACGTGATGCCGAGGACCACTCGAGAACGATTTCCTTTCCGTCCCCATAAAGATTTCCACCTCTCTAACTACCCCTTCCAAAATAACTTCCATTACTCTAAATTTTGCCTTCTGGCCAATCAAAATAGTTTGACGCTCCGCCCTCTACGCCCTATTGGTTTCTCAAAATTTAGCGGGGTTTTACGCAAGGTTGTAGTTCACACGTTCGGAGTGACGTGTACTGCTCGCTTGGAATGTTTGGTCCCGTCCGCGACTTCCTCTTATTGTCCGTCTGGTGTCTTTCCGGTACTCTAATTTCAACATCGATGTTGTCATCTGTTTGAATTGTGATAAATCTTGCACTTGTTCTAAACTTGTAAAATTAAATTATTACTTAGTAATTTTCACCACCTTTATAAGGTTTAGAAAGGAAATAATTTCTTTTTGTTAGCCATTACAGTAACAAATTTCTTGATTTTATGTGTCAAATCAAATCAAAAACTCTTTATTTGCCTGTCTCAATGGCTAAAATATTGGTATTTTTTAACTGCCAAATAACCACTCAATATCAGACTTTTCTATAGACATATCTGTACTTCCCAAAATAGTAAGATCAATTAATAACTTGGTTGGGTAGCACAGCGGTTAGTGAGCTCACATCATACTCTGAAGTTTGTCAGATAGATCCTGAGCAAAATATGAAAATGTTATGAAGGTTTAATACTAGACCCAGCTGCATTTGGGTTGTTAATTAATAATCCTGACAAATGAATCAACTGCTCTTTGTTAGGTAACAAGGCTACATTATATGCCCATCTTAAACATTATCCACCCATAACTAATTCATATTTTCCTTAAAATATGCAACTAATATTGTGTCGGTGTTTTAGAATGCAATTTGCCAATCAAATTTTTCAAGTTAGGTACTAGAACAAATTCCAACCATCTTCCTTTCAATACTGAGTTTATAATGTTTTTATTGTTAGACTAATCAACTTTGAAAACCATTGCAATAAGGCTGATCATTCTAACCATACCACAGTGTACAACATATTTATTGATATAGACAATTGCACAAATTTGTATCAAAATGCACTGTACAACAAATAAATCTGTCATGTATAAATGGTTTTACCCTTCTGTAAAAAAATAGTAACAAAAAATTAACACCTTTACTACCAAGTTTCCCCATACTATAACATAGGTGAGTCAAGGCTAATAAGGCACGTGTTAAAACAATCCATGTTAGTAAAAGCACAGTTTAAATTCAAACTAAGGATTGCTCTGGAAATATATTTAACAAATTTGGATAAACCTTTCTTTGAATTGTTAAACTGCAAAACTCCTCCACTAATAAATGGCAAAATAATTTGAATAACCTTACACTGCAACCATAATTAAAATGTAAATTACAATAATGAAATATAAGACAGAATCATAAGCAAAATTTTGGAAATTACTCCATCGACTTGTTGGAGTACACTAAAACAAAGTCATTATAGTTTTTTCCAACATAAATAAAAACCTTATTTTCATTGTGTCAGTAAGGATAGAAATAGACATAGCACAACAAAAGACACAGAGACAATGAGAAGTTATATACAGGGCATATGCACCATGTATGTTCATTCGTATTGTTCATGTTTTTTACTGTTCAATTTATTCATACGCATATTTTATGTAGTATTGATCAATTTATTAAAAAATTGTTTAATGATAATCTTTATTTAAACTGACACAATGAAAATTAAATTTTAGTGAATTTTACTTATAGGGAAGAAGCTACTTATCTTGTGCAAAAATGATAAAAACCAATATGACAAAGTTTAGTGAACTGCAAACCGTAGCCGTCTATAGACTCATATTCAAAGCGGCCATGGTAAAAGAATAAAATTTTAAAATGTGTTCTGATAGTAAACAGTATTATAAATACTGTATTATAGTATACAGTATATTCATGTATTATAGTACATATTTACATGCCAACCCGCCACACTCAACAATCACTACACTTACTTCTCGATAAGTAAACAATTTACCCCTAGAACTCGAAATGTAAAAAACTTCAGAGTCCAAAGTTAAGGTTTGAATGTAATACTTGTTTTGAATTGAATTTATAATTGTTTCATTCTTGCGAAGACCTACTGATTTGCCACATTAAAAACAAGCAAAAAACATTTCAATTGCTTAATGTAAAACAAGAAGAAACCATCCAAAAGCAACAACTTACAGCCTAACTAAAAAATGAAGGAATGTTTTCTCTCCTGTCAAAAAATTACCTCACCTCAATATACTAACCTACACACAATGATAACTTGAATAAAGGTTTTTGGAGTTGGAATTTCCAGACTTCATTTACAAATAAATGTTCACCACTAATCTGTTTACTCAGAGATATATTTGAAAACTCACTATGCAGCAATTATTTGACAACAATTCTGTAAATATATATTTGATACAAGACAATACTGAGCTTGAAGGAAAGCCTAACAATTCCTACAGAATAACAAAATACTAGTAGTTTTGGAATCAAACAACTAAGAAAACTTCTCTAAAACAAAACTGAGGGTTATGGTTAACAATATTAACTTAAGTTGAAAGTAAACAAGAGTTTATCGACGGTGGAATAAATCATAAATAAATTACAAGACAGGACGACAGGCTTTGATAAAGATAACAGAAGAATAAAATAAATTGACAGTAAATAAATAAATCTGTATGGTTAAAACCAAACCAATTTTCAGCTGTATTTACAAAAACACTAATATTTTGGATAGGACAATCGATAACATATTTCAAAAAGCAATATCTAAAAGAAAGTAACAAACCAAAGCATAACAAAATAAAACCATGCGTTCAACACAAAGAACAGCAGCAACCAGCTAGCACATACCCTAAAGAAAATACGGAGCCAAAACCTGAGTTTTTCAGGGAGAGCAAAGTCAACCGCTTGAGTATCACTGGTTATGATGGAGAGAATGCGACCGGAAGGCGTAACATCAAAGTAGCTAACCGGAGCTCGGAGCAACCTACGTAGCAACTGTACGTGCAACCCTCCTGCGGCTCCCAGCATGCCCCGGTACCCCACCAACGTGCCGGCAACGGTTGCCGAGGCTACAACCACATCAACCACTATACTTCAAATACCCACGAATCCCCCAAACAGAACTGAAGGACTTGAGTTTAAAATCAAAAATCAATATTTGTTACCTATCTATATTTTACACCGCTACTTCTGAAATGCATATTATAAAATGGTCAATCTACAATACAAAATTTGAAAGTGCTGTCCTGGCAAAAACTCATCATATAGCTTATCAATAAGTCGGTTATTATTTATACATATATGAAAATATTCCAAGATTCTATTTCGCCCCATTTGCAGTTTTAACTTACCTGGCGGAGATATGAAGTTTATTTATTCTGATACAATAATATTCTGAAATATTACAATATGCGTTTACTAGGCTCTAAAGTTTACAAGTTTCAAAACATAACAAACAAATACTTTCCCCTCTCAACAAAAAGCATAGGATACTAGGCGGGGCAATTGTTTGACATCAAGTGATCATATGTGAGCTAAACTATATTACACTACAATAAATGATTGGAAATTGTGTACCTATTATTCTTAACATTATTTTAATGGCATATTAATCAAATACTTAAAATATATCTATTACTATACTATTACTATTACTATAAATAAATCTGCATAAAATGCCATGGAAAATATTTACACTACTTATTACATTACCACTATGGATAACAAACCTAAAATACCTCCGTCGCAGCAAACCTGCGTACTCAGCGAATTTCCAATGCATATATATGTGACTCACTACTACATAGAGCTACTTATCAAGTTTCACAAAAATACATCCATAAATAAGTGATATATAGCATTTTATTTATTCTCCATAAGAATAACACTAGGGTTGAGGACGCAGGTTTGCTGCAACGAGGAAGATAAGTAATATGTTTTTTTTGCAATTATCAATATAACTGAACCAGGTGAAGCTATATACCAAGTTTTATTAATTTAGGTTCATAATTAACGGAGATATACAACTTTACTTATTCTCCATATGAATAACATGGGGGCCGAGTATGCAGGTTTGCTGCTACGGGGACTATCAACAAAAAACTTGTTTTGTGTGCTAATATCAATATACCACAACTATTTGAAGCTACATACCAAGTTTCATCAATATACATTCAAAAAAATCGAGATATAGAATTTTATTTATTCTCCATAAGGATAACATTGGACAATGTACTGTGTTTAGCACTTTGAATATCTCTGCAACGGTTGGACGTAGAACAACGATTAAAACACCAAAATGTTTGTTTTGTTGAGCTAAACACATTAATAAACAGAAATGTGAAGGTTTTAGTAAAATTATCTGAGAAAAATCTAAAAACCTTTTTCCCATAAGATTAACATGGGACACGTTTTTTTTTTGATTTTCTCCGCAACCACTTAACGTAGGTTAAATACTAAATTATTTGTTTTTTTAAGCTCTATAAAATGGCTATAACCAAAATTGAGAGTTTTTTAACATTTTGGGGTCAAATTTGCAAAAAACCGATTTTTGGAAAATTGTAAACCGCCATAAAACCCCCTTCCCATAGTGTGATCTATCTGGTTTTCGAACTTAAAGTCATAAATGCTACTCTCCACATTATTTGTGCCAAATTTCATCAAAATCGGGTGTTTCTTTCAAAAGTTATCGCGGTAACGGACACATATATATATATATATATATATAGATATATATACCGGTATACATATATATAAATTTGAATGAATAGTGTTTTTGGCATCTGGGGACCTCAAAACAAAAAGTTATCATGGTCTGGGGCTTAAGTCTTACCATGAGACCTACGGTAATAGCTTCTTCCCTATAGGGGAAATTCGCTAACACGGTAAGTGGACGTAATTGCAATACATATTATTTTTCCAATAATATTACAAATTATCTTATTACTACAACATAGAATAATAATATCTTTCATATATTTTTAGTATGGCTAGATGGGTTTAATTAACATTTCATAACATGAATTTCCTTACAAATGAGACCAAACCTTTCATACATCCCACGGTTTATGCAATTTCACAAAAAGAAAATCAGTACATGTTCTTAAAACTTGGGTTCAGTCAATAATGTAGTTTGAACTCTTCATAATAATGTAGTTATTTAGAGACTTTTGAGTCTATTTTCAAAACCGATGGACGAAAGCCACGCGATATCCAGTGTGACAAAGGCAGGGAGATTGTTTCCGGTAGCCTCTGCAAAGTTTTTCAAGCAGTGTGGAATAAATTTGTACACAACCCGCAATCCAGACACCAAAGCTGCAATGGTTTATAAAAATGATTAAAACAAGATTTTGGCGCTACTTTACTCACAAAAACACTTTTCGGTATGTGGACGTTATTCATGATTTGGTATGAGCCTACATAATACAGTTCATTCTACAATCAAGATGGCACCAACTGGTGTTAGTGACAGAAACGTTCTGCGAGTCTGGAAGACGCTATATTCTATGAAGGAAACTTACATCATCCCAAGCTCAATGTCGGTGACACGGTGTGTATAGCGAAGGAGAAAAAAATTTCACTAAAGGATACAAACGCAACTGGACAGAGGAAATCTTTAAAGTCATACGTGTCATTAGAAATCCAATTCCTGTGTACCAAGTGCAAGAAGTAGCAGGAGAAGTTATTGGCGGTACCTTTTATGAGATGGAACTTCAAAAAGTAATAGTGCCAAAAACAAGGTTTACAAAATTTAGAAAATACTGGTAATGAAAGGTGCGGGAAAAGAGAGGAAGATGTTGGTCAAGTGGGAAGGTTACCCTGTACAGTTCAACTCCTGGATTCCCGCGTCTGGCCTTTTGGATTTAACGCAGTGAATCTTGGCGCAACTGTCAGTCTGGTCCGAGACATCGTCGAGTGAACATGGCTGGTGTCAGTGGTATGTTTAGTGCTGCGACCTGCCCTCCAATGCCTACATCTGGCGGTGCTATAATAAACATAGATGCTCAGTCTTTGCCCAGTCTCAGCTAAGAAGAGGAGGAAAGCAGAACGGAAACCTCGCACAGAAGAAAATCCCGGAACGAAGCAGATACGCGAGAAGACAAAAGTGATAGCAAATAAGAAGAAGAAGGCGGTAAAGAAGACTTTAAAAAGAAAATTACTTTTCAACATTTTTATGTAATGGCCTACGTACATAACCTCTCTGCCGATTGTTCTAAAGCCGATCTGGACTTGTTTTCTCTACCACCTACTCAGACCAACATCGATGGAGGTCAATGGATCCAATACAAGCCACTGTCCTCGCTCACTGACGTTTGCCCAAGGAGTTTGTCGTGCCTGGCCGCGGTGACGAACATTTGGACTTGTCTCAAACCTTAATTGCTGTGAAAGTGAGAATTTTGTAAGAGAACAGTAATGTTTTGGACGCATCCTGCGATAAAGTTGAACCTGGAAACATTTTCTGCATTCACTGTTTATCACTGTAAATGTGATGGAATTAGCTTGATGACTTGAACAAAGACCTACTTGATAATGACGCAACATAGCGTTGAAACCAGGTTGTCGATTTAAAACGAAGATGAAAACTTGAGACGAAAAGTAATTTAAAACCACATTTTAATAAGTCGTACCGGTTCAGGGGCAAATCAGAATGAATAGATTATCTTATAACTAAGATCAAATAACAATATATGTTATACATTTAAAGTATGGCTAGCTGGGGTTTATTAACATCTCATAACATGAATTTCATTACAAATTCAAGTACGCCTACATTTGATTTATTACAATGCCTTATACAATACAATTTCCCAAAAATAAATCAGTTTGTTCTTAAAACTTGAGTTCAGTCAAGAATGTTGTTTGAGCTATTTAAAGTTATTGTCTGTTAAAAAAAAACAAAAAAAAACAATATACTGAAGACGTGATATCAGGTTTTATTACATTGCTCAAACACTTTTATTTCATAATATGCAAACTAGAGGTAATCTATTATCTTGATTGATCATTACTACTAGTAATAATACTAAAATTACCTTTGATTTATTGAAAACTGTAAAATTCCTCTCTCTGAAACCTAAAAACATCTGATAACAGTAAAATCATAAAGCTTCGTTCCACATCAGTATTACAAATCTCTGAAAGAATAACAGTAGCAACTGACACTAAATAGTACATACATCGAAGACACAGGAGACCTGATAATCCCACAGTAGCAACTGACATATTACACTTAATAACACACAAGTCAAGGAAACAATAGAGCAGACAATCCCACAGAAGCAACTGACATACTGACACTAAATAGTATATACATCAAAGAAACATACATCAAAGATGATCCCACAGTAGCAACTGACATATGACCCTTAATAACACAAGTCAAGGGAACAGTAGAGCAGACAATCCCACAGAAGCAACTGACATACTGACACTAAATAGTATATACATCAAAGAAACATACATCAAAGATGATCCCACAGTAGCAACTGACATATGACCCTTAATAACACAAGTCAAGGGAACAGTAGAGCAGACAATCCCACAGAAGCAACTGACATACTGACACTAAATAGTATATACATCAAAGAAACATACATCAAAGATGATCCCACAGTAGCAACTGACATATGACCCTTAATAACACAAGTCAAGGGAACAGTAGAGCAGACAATCCCACAGAAGCAACTGACATACTGACACTAAATAGCACATACGTCGAAAACAAACAGCTTAAATCCTCAACAGTATTACAAATCCCTGTTAATCCCACAGAAGCAGATTTCATGACACTAAATAGCACATACGTCGAAGAAATTGTAGAGCATATTAATGATCCTCCAAGTCAGTTCGTTATCTAGCACATCCATATCTTTAGAGAACCTCGCTAGGATTCGACCCAGAGGGGTGGTATCAGTGAATGTGAGGGGAGCGAACAAAACTGCGTGCAGAATGAGCGAATGCAGCCGCTGATTGGCAGCAATCATTCCGAGTGGTACCAAACAGTCAATCAACGACCCCAAGACACCTGAATACAGCAACAGTAACTCTTGACAACAACATAAGTAACTCTTGATAACAACACAAAATCAGCTAGTTATAAGCAAATTGTTTATTAGTGCTCAACTCAACTTTCTGATTGAGACCTCTGCAATGACGGATGTAAAGATCAACAATGCTGCAGTTCACTGCTGCATCCAGATCACTTTTGAATTGTCTACCAAAAGAACTTTCAATATTCACCCTTATTACAATGGTTTCTATAAGATGCTAGTTTAATCTGTATAAAATATTCAAATTATGTTATAACTCGAGATGTTTCCATAGTGTCACACTACTGCCTACCCAGAGTGTGTACTAGGGAGGTAAGCGTGTAGACACGTGCAGAAGATTGGTCCATAAGATCTCATGCGAACACCTCAGAAATTATACATCACTCGGAAAGTGATCTGTTCCTTCTTTAGTTTACTACATGATCTTGTATGTTTACTGTATGTACCTGTATGTTGTTAAAGTGTCAAATTAGTTGATTTGATGAAAACCTTAGGTTTTCTACCATATTAGTAGTGTTTTCACTTGACTGTAATATATAACATTTAAATAAATCTAAAAGAAATGTTTCCTTGTCTCAACGGCTAACAGATTGATAGTTTGTATTTTTTCTGAATATCTGTACTATATCACAACTTACCAAATATTTAATTAAATTGACAACATTTTAAAAGTGCAATAAAATTCCCTTTACCTTGCAGAAACTTATATTGTGCTCTTAAGGATAAATTCATGCTTTGAGCTAGAACAAACACCACATAATGGTTTTTGATATCATATTAAAATGCACTGTAAACAATTAAACCAGACATCATTAAGGAGTCCCGCGAGAGTATGGCACAGATGCAGGATTTCGTAGAACTCATCAAAAGAAGCCAAAAACTTTATATAACCCTGTTTCTAAATCAATTCGTTTTCCATCTGCCTGCCTGAATGTGATTTTTAATCAATACAGAATATCTTAGGTACCATTTGAGGTATTGCCTTGTAACTTGGCATAAGTGATATACTAGTTTAAGGATAATTTGGTATTTCTATCTTTAATCGTTTCAAAATGGCCACCAAAAAGATTTCAAGCCAAAATGATTATATGAAGATTATAATATATTTTTTTTATATGAAGATTATAATGATCACTCAATCCATAGCTGAGAAACTGAAATATTTATGAGAAGAATCTTGCAAATACTCTGTAAATTACCATATTTACCACAATCCTACTAATATATAAAAATGGGATGATGACGGTGTGAGTCTGCTGTCTAACTGACTGCTTTTTGTTCCTCATCACTCAAAAACAACTGAACCGATTGGCGTGAAAATGTTACAGGAATTGTCCTTATATACCAAATAAACACACTGGCCTATTTTCATATTGAAAATCCTATAGGGCTTTGCCCCATGGGAGTTCAAAGTTCCCATGTATTCCTTATGGACATTAATTTTTGTTTGAGTTAACACTTTGAACCCTAGCCGCTGAGGTCCCTTAATAAAGGCATTACTGGCCATTTTAAGGATACTAATAAAAATTTATAGTTTAGAAAATATATTATGTTACCTAGGAACATTGTATATCAAAATAAAGATAAAACTATAACCTTTCAAATGAAATACATTTTATTATAGTTATAATCTATAACAATTTCAGGATTATACATTTAAATTACAATAAAAAAATGAAGAAAAAAAGTTGTAACCGTCCGTACATACATCTATAAAACACTATCAAATGCTTACTTTGAAATAATTATGGCAACTTTATTGTGCTAAATTGAAGGGAAGAATATGTCCTTTTAGAAAATATATAAATGTACATAGTTACATTGCTTACCTTATATTTTATAAAAAAATATAAATAAAAGTTTGTTTCAGTTCACAGGCAGTTGCAGTTTTTACAAATAGTCTGCCTTAGTATGAAATAATCTAAAACATTCAGGCACACATAATGGGGTCTGACAGTCTGGACACCACCAAGATGTTTCTTTTCTTCCTGCTTTCCCTGTAGAAGCTTTGATTTTTTCAGAGCAGACCTTACAAATTCTCGTGGGATTTTTTTTTCTTATCCGTGGAAGGGATTTTGTCGGGGAAATGACGACCCGTAAGACAATTGGATTTGGTGATTGTTGCAGTGTCTTCTTGCAATAAACTGCCTCCTTTATTGCTCAAAGATTTACCAATAGCAATGATGAACTTCTCAAGATGGCAGAGGGGTCTCAGGTGTGCAGGTCGAGTTTTGCGATAAAGGATGAAAGCGTTTACCATCGACAGCATAAACAAATGGAAGAACATTTTTTCCACCACTTCATTTGCGTTCTCTTGAAAGGGTAGTAGGAAATGAATTGATCATTTCTATCAACACCTGTTTTTTTGATATTATAATCTAATATTAGGTCTGGTTTTATTTTAGGAACCATACCCTGCTTAGTTCGTACCAAGATTTCTGTGGTACTCATTTTATGAGCCATGGAGAGAGCCAAAACATCTATTGTATCTTTCCATTTGATGCACAATAAGTGATTTCTTCTCATAAAAACAGTTTCATTTTTCTCAAGTTTTTTTTAGTGACAGTAACAGGTAACTGCAACCTATTACTCATGCAGGTACCGACTGTTTTTGTCTTTTTTCCTGCAAAAAATCAAAAAGTTTTGGAGAAGAGTAAAATCTGTCATTGTACACAGTGTGGCTCTTATTTAGATAATCAGCCAACAATCTTTCATAAAGAGCTATAACTGTATTACTTGTATCAGATTTTCCAGTATAGGCTTCAAATTTGAGGACATATCCTGTAGAAGCATCACACAAAACATATAATTTCATGCCGTACTTGTCAGGTTTACTTTTATTATATACTCTAAACCAAACTCTACCCCTGAACCCACATGTCCCTTCATCTATAGTCAAATCTTCTTGAGGAGCAAAACACATTGGAAAGGAAGTCAGCAAGTGATCTATATAAGGTCTTAGTTTATGCAACGGATCGTGGCCTGCGGAGTTTTATGGGATGTAACTTGCATTATCATTTATATGGAAATTAGCTAAAATTGCAAGGAATCTATCCCTGGACATAACTGATGGTGCATAAATTGATTTGATAAAATTGTCTGTTGACCAATAGTCACTCAGTTTGGGTTTTTTCACAACACACATATGTAATATTATCGAGAAAAAATGATAAAATTTCATACAACTTTACAGTTGTCCACTTTGACCATACGCTATTTTTTCTCAGGTTGTTTGTTCTTCTCAGTTTATCTGTGATAGCTTTAGCATATTTGTTTGTCTCTGACTTAAATAATTTAATCAAAAACTCAGGAAAAAATATGGAAAACACATCAAAAGGAGTTGACGACTCATCGATAGCTGCTGTAACACCAGCACTTAGCTCGTCAAAGGCTGATAGTTGTGGGGGGTTGTCCTCAAAACCCCATCCAAGTTCTTGGTCTGTAGGTTTTTTTTTTACTTCTTCTCGGTTGAGGTTGATTAGGTTCTAGATTCACTTTATGAGTAGGCAAATCCCCATTAAGCATAGTCGGTAAGTTTTCATTTGGTGATACATACTGATGTCTTTGGTTATTTGTTTTGGATTTAGTTTTATAAGTAGGCTTATGTCCTCCCGATTTTATATTTTGTTTTTTTCTAGGCCTACATGAGCTGGAACTAGTCGAAGGTTGTAGTATATTAGCTTCAGCTTCATTACCAGGCAGATAGTCGGGGTCTTTATCAAGATCATCGGCATCACATTGTTCTTGGTCTGAAAAAACTATTGGCCAAGTAGGCCTAGGCTTAGCTAATTTTCTTTTTTTGCTGATGTGTTGGCTAGGTATACTGTCATCTGTAGGCCTGCCATCTGAACTTATACATAGGCCTGTTTTAGGTGTACTGTAATCTGTAGGCCTTATACACAGGCCTGTTGTATGCTCATCACAATCCTCTTCAGAAAAAATGTTATTATTACTCCGGATTAGGTCTAAGCTGCTAATTTTGGTGTCATCTGCTACAACTGACACAGGGGACGGACACTCATCATTTCCAATATTAGTTGGCTGTAAATCATAATAAATCAGTTCATCAGGATCATTATCGTCAACCATATATGTGACAGCACTAACCTCATTTTGAAGGTTATCTAAATTACCTTCAACAAACTCCCCTTCAGAACCAGAATCATAAATAGGATCATTCAGTTTTTCATTCAGAGATATTGTAGTTGAGCTACGTCCTGAACTGGTAACATTATTTTCACTGGAATAACAACTGTTTTCATCTTCGCTAAGGTCAGATTCTGACAAGAGTTCGCGAATATAATTCAAAGATTTTTTATCAAATATATCACTCATGTTTATACACTAACCATCATACAAATACTATATAATAAAGAAATAATGAATCCAAATACTAATGCTCAATCAAAACACTTATAAATAACAGTAAAGTTGCACTTTATTGAACACCGACACAAACGTAAACAAAGTCAGCAATACTACAAACGACAACAAAGCATCGTCGCGCGGCAATACTGCGCAGTGGTTGCAGACGGCTGGATTTTATTTTCCTGTTGCCAACCAGCTGACCTTTTTGAGACAGTAGGTTAGCAAAATCAAAGCCAGATAAACAAGGAAGAATTACGTAGCAACGAATCACGCGTATTCGCTGTTTAAACTTTGCTATGGAATTAAATGTTGAGGCCCGAGCTATACTCGGGCTTCGTTAGCAGTGACATTCGTGATGCCCCGAGCTATACTCGGGCTTAGGACTCAAAAGTGGTAATGAAAATACAAACAGCTGATCTTGATTTGTAGTAGTTTCACGGGCTAGCAACAGAATGCAGCACACATAACTACTTAGTTTTTCTACTCTGAATATTTTTCCCCATTGCGAAGCACGGGATTAGCAGCTAGTTTTTTCATAAGAATTGCAATTTCTCAGCTATGGGTCAAGTGATCTTTATACCTTTCTATCATTTTTTTTGAAATTGTAAATTTTTTAAATATAAAAATCAAATCCTTGATTATTTTAATTGTGAAGATAATAAGCTTTAAAAAGTTGAACTGGCCGCCGTTTTGAAACGGTTAAAGATAGAAAAACCAAATTTAATACCAAATTATCCCAAAACTAGTATAACACACATACCAAGTTGCAAGTCAACACCTCAAGTGGTTCCTAAGATATGATGCATTGATTAAAAATTACATACAGGCAGGCAGATGGAAAACAAAGTGATTTAGAAAAAAGTTTATAACAAGTTTTTGGCTTCTTTTGATGAGTTCTGCCAAATCCTGCATTTGTGCCAAATCTCGTGGGACACACTGTATATAAACATCTTTTAATTATTCTTTTTATAATTTTGTGCAAAGAAAAGCAAAGCTCCCCGCCTACCACTATTAGTTGGCAAAAGCAGGATATTTGGAGTATTCTTAAACTGCAACCAGAATTAAAACGAGATCGCATGCAGCACGCTGACGTGAGGGAAGTGAATTTCCGCATTAAAACCTTAAAAAGATCAAATAAAGGGTTTAAACTAACACTGGTTACATTTTTGTTGAAAATAGAAAATGTTACTTTTTGGCTGTTCTGATGTTCCTGGTTATATTTAAATTCACTAATAGGATGCCAATGTTGTACATTATAAAGTTAGAAGGCGGTATATTCAGGATAACAAGTTGGTATAGGGGTATTGGGGGTGAAAAAACGATATTAAGATTTGAAAAACAGCCTTTTCCAGTGTAAAATCCCTATAAGACAGGTACTGTATTTTGACAATTGACATTTTCTTTAATAAATCGGTAAGTACGTGTGCTAGAATGTTGAGGGAGGGCTAAAAATGTTTGAATTTTAACGTACAATAATTTAATGTGCAATAAGTGTACATTCGCTTTTTTGACGATTTTTGGGCCCAAAAATTCAAAATTTGAAAACTTAAAATCCCATAAAAAGGGGGTTAGAGTTTTCCAATTGTTTTGGCCAACGAACCTGTCCAACTGATTATAAAAAGGAATGTCTCTAACAAATTTGAAGTTAATCGGACAAAAATTGTGACCGCTAGAGTAAGAAATACATACATATATATAAGGATCATATGATTGTACTTCATTACCAATAGTAAAATTCTAAAATGAACTTGGATTTGTTCAAAACTTGTTAAATTCCTCTCCATGAAAACTAATGTGTTAATAATAATACCCCCGTCGCAGCAAACCTGCGTACTCAGCGAATTTCCAATGCATATACATGTGACTCACTACTACATAGAGCTATTTACCAAGTTTCACAAAAATACATCCTTAAATAAGTGATATATAGCATTTTATTTATTCTCCATAAGAATAACATTAGGGTTGAGGACGCAGGTTTGCTGCAACAAGGAAGATAATTAATGTGTTTTTTTTTGCAATTATCAATACAACTGAACCAGGTGAAGCTACATACCAAGTTCTCTTAATGTAGGTTCATAATTAAGGGAGATATACAACTTTACTTATTCACCATATGAATAACATGGGGGCTGAGTATGCAGGTTTGCTGCTACGGGGACTATCAACAAAAAACTTGTTTTTTGTGCTAATATCAATATACCACAACTAGTTGAAGCTACATACCAAGTTTCATCAATATACATTCATAAATAATCGAGATATAGAATTTTATTTATTCTCCATAAGGATAACATTGGACAACGTACTGTGTTTAGCACTTTGAATATCTCTGCAACGGTTGGACGTAGAACAACGATTAAAACACCAAAATGTTTGTTTTGTTGAGCTAAACACATTAATAAACAGAAATGTGAAGTTTTTAGTAAAACTATCTGAGAAACATCTAAAAACCTTTTTCCCATAAGATTAACATGGGACACGTTTTTTTAATTTTCTCCGCAACCACTTAACCAAGGTTAATGATTCAGGATACTAAATTATTTGTTTTTTTAAGCTCTATAAAATGACTATAACCAAAATTGAATTTTTTTAACATTTTGGGGTCAAATTTACAAAAAAACGATTTTTGGAAAATTGTAAACCCCCATAAAACCCCCTTCCCATAGTGCGATCGATCTGGTTTTCAAACTTAAGTCATAAATGTTACTCTCCACATTTGAGCAAAATTTCATCAAAATGGGTTGTTTCTTTCAAAATTTATCGCGGTAACGGAGACACACACATATATATACATATATATAAATTTGAACGAATAGTGTTTTTGGCATCTGGGGACCTCAAAACGAAAAGTTATCATGGTCTCGGGCTTAAGTCTTACCATGCCACCCACGGTAATAGCTTCTTCCCTATAGGGGAAATTCGCTAAAAACAGACAGCTTAAATCCACAACAGTATTACAAATCCCTGTTAATCCCACAGAAGCAGGTTTCATAATGACACTAAATAGCACATACTTCGAAGATATTCTCAAGCAACTCATAGATATCCCAGGGCAGTTCATTGTCTAGCACATCCATATCTTTAGAGAACCTCGCTAGGATCCGACCCAGAGGGGTGGTATCAGTGAAGGCGAGGGGAGCGAACAAAACTGCGTGCAGAATGAGCGAATGCAGCCGCTGATTGGCAGCGAGCATTCCGAGACTCATCATACAATCAATCAACAACACCAAGAAACCTGACAACAAAAAAGGTAGTTGACAACAACATAAAATAAGCTGGTTGTAGGCAGTGATGTTCATGTCAAAAAGGAAGTCAAAAAGTGAACATCTGATTTTGTGCTCCCTGGTATTTAAAAAAAATCAGTGGTTAAATAGAATTTTTTAATATTATTTTGGTATGTAGGTGAGCAGTTTTATTTTTTCTTCAAATATGTGTAATTAACATTTGCTGGAAAGCATTTATAGATAGATAAACTGTAACTAAAGGAGGAAAGTTGTTTGTGAAATTCAGGAATAATTCTTGGAAGGAAGATAATTTGAGATAAGAAGGGACAGGGTCAAGGTTCCAGGCACTGACCTTTGCAGGAGCAGATAACCAGCCACGGTGACAACCCGTCCCAATGTTTATAAACACTGATTTTGAAGAAACTGTTTGATATATTGTACTACTAACTGTACCCTTTGCCTTATAACTAAAGAATTACAATACTCATTAATTTATTGCTATCTTTCAGATTAAAATGGTACATTCTTATATACCATTTATGCATATCAGAGTTCTCTAATTAATTAATACAAAGTGAACATTAGTGAACTAATCAAATTAAACTTCTTGACAGTTTAAATTTTTGATAATTATTAATTTTTAATAGTTGTCCTGAAATGAATAAATCTCAAGAAAGTCATGATTTTAAAATCAATGACTTAGTGTTTGCCAAAGTTAGAGGTTATCCCTTTTGGCCAGCAAGATTAACTAATATTCCCCAGGAGAAGTACAAGGGTACAAGGATACTGATAAGTTTGAAGTTATTTTTTACTCAACAAATGAAACTGCCTCGATAAATAAAACTGACATTGTCATTATAAAGAAAACAAATTAAAATACTCACTACATTCTGTTGCAAACAAACACAAAGATAGCTATAAAAAATCCCTAACAGAAATAGATAAAACAGGGGAAAATTGGCTAAGTTAAATACTAAGTTAAATACACCATCCCCTTCTGCTATACAGAAAACTCCATCCAATAATACAAAGAATGTGTTGGAAAAAAAGCATGTTACTTCAAATACGCCATTAACTCGTCAAAAATCTTCAGGTAAAATATTTACTTCTCAATCAGCACAAACAGAAATGTCGTTAAACATAAATGACAGTAGAAAAAAAGGATACAGTCTACAAAGCCTTGCTAATAAAATTCCCATATCAGTTTGTCACTACTAAAACATGAATGGATCACGGATGACACAATCCTGCTGTACTATGACAGACTGACTTATTCTGTTTTGTGCTCTGGTGAAAGTGTACTGCTCATGGATGCGGTAGTAACACAAGCAATTAAATGCCTTCAGGATTTAGACGACCTTCTTGTTCTCTTACAATTATCAGAAAAGACACACGTATTTTTTCCTATCAATGATGTGCAGTTTAAAATAAATGAAAATGAAGATACTCAAAACCTCGAAATTGTGACGGTTCCTCAACAATCCAACTCGGTTGACTGTGGTGTTTATCTTACAAAATTTACTCTTTTACCAAAGTAAAAAGCTCGTCTATTTTATATAGTGGATTATTTATTAGATGCATTTTTATTATTTGGTTTTTGAACCTTTTAAGATCTATTATTTCCTTTATATTTTTTTGCAAATGATTAAAAATTGTATTTCTTTATATGAGGGTTTCTTTGTGTAAATAGATGTGTTATGCCTATTGTAAGCCAGTTGGTTACCTTTCCTTTTTTTATACTGATGTTAAGCATTTAATTTTGGAAGCTAATCCAACAGTTATTAAGTTTGATTTAATATAGACGGTTAACTAAAAAATATTTAAACTATAGTGTCATAATGTTTGCCTTTTTGAATTTAATTTCTGTTGGTGGAAAGATAACTGTTATATAATTGTTTATTGCCATGAATACAAATATTAATAGCTTTCAGTAAAGGGTCTTCAGTGCCAAGACAGTTCTCTGCTTGTCTGAGAGAACCAAATATATGGATGAGTGATGAGTGGAACTGCAGCTTCAGTTGGGTTCTGAATCGCCAAGCCAAGGCATAATCAAAAAGCATTTTACTAGCACATCGGTAAGCGCCTTGGACTTTGTTTTCACGGGTCACAATTTCAATTACTGGGTTACCCACAATTGTTTACGAGTTTGAACAGCTTCCTTTAAAAGTACTTGGTGCTCATTTCAAAATGACTTTGGCGTTGGAAAAAGATTTCAAATTCCCATTTGTGATGGCGGGAATCAATGGGGATTAACTCGGGACCCCCGAACCCCCAAGGGCTAAAGTCCCACAACCCTTGATCCTTGATCCTTGATTTGATCCTTGATAGTCCTCAGGAACAAATTTATATGAAAATCCTGTCCAGAATAATGACAACAGGCCAAACTTTACTATCTAACTGTACTTATTTTCAATAATGTTCGAAACGTGTTAAAAAATTCCTGTTTTTACTCTGATTCAAATTCCCTGAAATTGACAGTATTGGACACCCTGCTGAGGTTTGGATGCAGCAGCCAACTCAGCATGCTGATACAGACCTCTGCAATGCTGCGGTTCACTGCTGCTTCCAGATCACTTTTGTATTTTCTATCGAATGAACTGTTTCAATATTCACCCTTATTACAATGGTTCCTGTGAGACGGTAGTTTAATGAGAATAAAATATTCAGGTTGTGTTCTAACTCGAGATGTTTCCATAGTGTCATCATACCACTGTCTCGCACTAAAGTGTGTATTAAGGCAAGGTAAGGGTGTAGACACGTGCAGACGATTGGCTGTAAGATCTCATGCCAACATCTCAGATATTATACATTAATTGGAAAAGTGATTTGTAGCTTCTTAAGCATACTGGAGCAAACGATTGTTTATTATTATTCTTTTTTAGAAGCTTGCTCAGAGTTAGATATTGTTTAATATAATTTTTTTCGACATGCAAAAGTTGTTGGTAGACAAATTTATTATCTACCATCATTATTATTTAGTGGCCTTAATGTAAATATGGATATTTATGTTTCCTTTTATGTTTAGAAGCATATCAATTTTGTACTAAGAATAGTTTTATTGTTAAGACCTTTTCACTGAGTGTATGTCAAGATGTGCTGGGTGATGTAACAATAAATAAATTATATGTCATCAAAGTTCCAAACTAGTTGATGTGATATAAACCTTTGGTTTTCCACCAGATTAGTAGTTCTTCCACTAAACAGCAATTTATAACATTTAAATAATAGAAAAACAAATTTGACCTGCCTCAATGACTAACAATAATAATTGTTATCTATATTATTTATAAATTAGTGTCAAGCCAATAATTTAAATAACGATTAACAACTCAATATTACCTATTTTTATTTTGCAAAATAATAAGGTGTTTCCAAATATTGGTAAATGTTTCCTAATGTTTCCAAATATAAGTAAATATTATTAATACTGAGTTTAGTGTTTTATATGGACTAATCACCTTTGAAACCATTGCATTAAGGCTGGATAACCAAACTATAACATTTCATACCAAATATTTAAATTGGCAATGGTTAAGTGCAAAAAAATACTCTTCACCTGGCAGAACCACGCTCTTAAGGTTAAATAATTTACTTTGTGCTAGAACCAAAACCACAAGTGATGAAGGGTCTGCATTGTAAAACTATTGTAAACTTAGATGATTAAATCAACAGAATGAATCACACCAAAGCACAGTTTAAATTAACCCCCAGTTTAATAATTAACTCACAAAAATATAATTACATATATATTTCTTAAAATTTTTAAACAAAGAAAAGCAAATCCCCCACAAGCAAATGGCAAAAACTATTTCATTTTAATATAAGCTAACCATATTCTCAAAATTAGGAAAACCCCTATAAAACCAATGTACGATATCTTATATAACTACACTGCTTACCATCGTAATGCAATCCAAAATTGTAGTCCCCAACAACCATTTCGGAGATGACTCTATTGACAGGTACAAGTTGCAGTTGACTAAACTAAGTTATTATAGTTTAGCACAATATAAACAAAATTTTGTAATTTTCATTGCATATCGGTTAGGACAAAAATAAAAACTGAATTCAAACAACTAAATACCCCCGTTGCAGCAAACCTGCATACTCAGCGAATTTAGAATGGTACTTCACTAAGTCATGAAGCCACTTACCAACTTTAATCAAAGCATATTAATAAATAAGCGAAATAAGACATTTTATTTATTCCCCATAAGAAAAACATTAGGACTGAGTATGCAGGTTTGCTGCATCAAGGACCAAAAAATCTGGTTTTTATGCAATGGATTACCTCCAAGATGAAGCAACATACCAAGTTTTATCAATTTATGTTCATAAACAAGCAAGATATCAGACTTCATTATTCTCCATAAGAATAACATTAAAGCTGCTGGGTACGCAGGTTTGCTGCCATCGGGACCACAAAAAATTAGTTTTGTATGCAAATAGCATTAAAACCCAATCATATAAAGCCACATACCAAGTTTCATTAATATGTGTTCATTAATAAGCGAGATATACAATTTTACTTATCCTCCATAAGATTAACATTGGACAACATACTGTGTTTAGCACTCTAAATATCTCGGTTACGAATTGACGTAGAGCAATGATCAAAATACCAAATTGTTTGTGTTTTTAAGCTGAATTTAATGGTGTAAACAAAAAGTTGGGTTTAAAAAGAATTATATGTAAAAAGTTCAAAAACCCATTTTTGGGGTATAAAACCCCCCTTAAAGTATAGCGAGCGACCTGTCTGGTTCTCGAACTCATGAAAATAGATGATGCCTTACACATTTATACCAAATTTCATCAAGATCGAACCATTTTTACGAAAGTTATTGTACCTACGGACACATATATATCTATATATATACATACACATATATATGAATTTGAACGAATGGTGTTTTTGGCATCTGGGGACTTCAAAACGAAAAGTTATCATGGTCCCGGGCCTAGGTCTTACCATGCCACCTACAGTAATAGCTTCTTCCCTATAGGAGAAATTCGCTAAAACGTGAATGATACAAATAAACATAAATAGAGCACATGAACCATATATGTTTATTTGTCTCATTCATGTTTTCTATTGTTCAATTTATTATTAAGTGTACTTGTATTTTTTTATTTGTTGAAATATTATTCAATGTCAATTATTTTCAATCGGCACAATGAAATTGAAGCTTTCATTTATGTTTTGCAAAGACAACCAATTAGTTTAGTGTACTCAGTGTGCAACACAACGTTGCCGCACTCACACTTTTTTAAGTTAAATTTTCTTTACTATACTGATGAAAATATAAGTGGTAATTTAACTGTCACAGAACTGACTGACACAGAACTAACCTGAACTGACCGGAACTAACCTCGGAGACTTCGGTAAGCAACCGGGCCGAGAATGTTAAGCGAACTGAGATAATAATCAGAGTGATCGTGCGACCCGTCGGTACAAACATGTGTGCTAACTATGCTTGTGACTGAAAATGTGGGAGGTGAGCAGCGACTTTAAACGTGTTTTTTCAGTGCTTATTAGTAACAAAACAAAAACTGATGAATATTTTTTGCCCGTGTCATCAAGGCCAAACAAACGCCACTGAGAAAATACCGTATTTTAACTGAGGACTCAATAGTTAACAGTTCGCCAACCGAGATGGATGACGAAAAGGTAGGGGATATAACCCATGAACAGGTAGTTAGTTTATTAAGCAACATACTCAATCATAAATTAGCTAATAAAGCAACTAAAGAAGATCTAGTAATTGTACTCGGGAGTGAATAATCGACTTGTACCAGTCGATGAGGTCATTTCTGTAACGGATGCAGTACAAGACTACCAAGTTTGGATTGCATTCTTATGGTTAAAAGTACAGTTATATATTTTCAAGCAATCCGCCACACTCAAGCATCATTATAATAACTCATAGACAGGTAAAAATGTATCCAATAAAAACAGTAAAAACTTCAGAATCCAAAATTAAAGGTTTGAACATAATACTTACACACTTTCAATTGAATTTTCAATTGAATTTAAAATTTTCACACTCTCCTGAAGGCATACTAACTTGCCAGATATAAAACAAGCAGAAACTATTCAGACATGACAAGGTCTACTAATTTGCCAAATATAAAACAAGCAGAAACTATCCAGAAAAGACAATTTGAAGCAAGTTGCCGCGTAAACTAAACAATAAAGGAATACTTTCTCTTCTAAAGAAAGAAGAAAAAAACACATCACTCCAACCTACAAATGTACACAATTATAACCTGAATAATGGTTTTCAGATGTTTTGTAGGAATTTCCATATTTTATTTACAACTGTGCACCAGTGACACAATTAAAAACTCCCTATGCACCAATTATTTGACAACACTGATTTTGAAATGCTCATTATCAAATGGGAAATCTGCATATTATATCAATATGTTGGTGATACAGTAGATTCTCAGAAATCCGGACTATTGTGGCGGATGGCCGGTCCGGATTTCGAAAAATCCGAATTTCCCAGAGGTGGGGATGAATCATCAATTCTGCCTTTATAGTGAACAATTAATACAATATGCGTTTACATTTAAGTGTCATTTGTCACTGTGTGTTTAAGTGTCACTGCTGATTTACATCATCAGTGATGAGTCTCGACAGGAGAAGACCTCAACAGAGAAGCGAACCAGATACGTAAACAATAACAAACACCAATAACAGTACGGTTGGGAAAAGCGAGGATGGGTTAGTGCGCCTGACGATGCAAACCACATGACATTTGTGTAACACAGTATAAATCGCATATAAACTGAAGGCGCTAAACCGTGAAATTCCATTTTTTTTGTTTTCATATGCAACAAAAAATTCAAGGTCATCAGTCAGGATAACCGGGAGTCCGGATAAGTGTGATCCATATTTCTGAGAGTATACTGTAGTTCCTACGTGTACACAAATTCTGAAAATATCCAAAAACTCCTCAGGGCCCTATTGGTATTTAAAGTATTGATGTCAAGAAGATACACTTATCCTCAACAACTACATCAGAGAACTAGTAGCCAGAGTGGATAGTATTCACCTTGTCGATCTAGACATTCTAAGGAAGTTCCACTTCTCCCAGCACGGTTTACATTTAAACCATTGAGGAAAAAATTAGCATTTCTGATATTAAAAGCTTTAACACAACCAGGAGCCCAACCAGCTGGGATGAACCAGAAGTCGTCTTCAAAATCTTATGATGAGATTCAGCCTGCAAATAAGACCCGAGAGGATACAAATCATAGAGGGAAATATGGAAGAAGTAATTACAAAATTTCAGTGCAATGAATCAGTCGCTTTTTCCCACTGTATCTCGGCTGACTTTGACGCAGAAAAACATAGGAGTGCAGGTGTTGCTGTTGTTTTCAAGCAGTAGTTTGGCAGGCCAAGTAAAGATTATTGTACAAATTATTTAGCCTTACAAAAGTCAACAAAGGAGCTACCATATACAACAGCCTTGTAACAAAACCTACATTTGATTTCAAGCCTTCAAAAATTGATTACGATACATCTTTCCAAAAGCTTACAGAAGATTTCAAAAGAAGAAATTTAAAATATTTAATATGCTTACCAATGGGTTGTGTCCGAAACAAAATCGCTATAGAACATTTTGCAAGTAATATAGTCTCGTTTCAAAGACAAACAGAAGCTTTTGTTACAATTGTAGCTTATAATGAGAAATCTTAAACAACACTAAGAAACGGTTTATCCCATGTACACTTTCTTAAGCACTTGGATAACATCATAATTATTGAGCAGTCAATGTCGCAGATTGAAAAAGGAACTAACAATAAATTAATATCAACATAAAAAGTCATAAAAGTCATAAAAAATATCAACATAAAAACAGAACTTGGATAGAATTCTCCTTCTTCAAAAACGGGCAATACGTACCATGTTGAATTTGAATTTTGGTGTTTCTGTTCGTCAGTATTTTTCAAGTTTGGGCATAATGACTGTCTATAGTCTTTATGTTTTTCATACAACTCTCCACTTAAAACAACTCTGCAAAAACAATTTGGTTCCCAGGCTAGGCGACAGTCACTCATATTTCACAAGAAATAGAAATAAAATTGCCATTAATCTCCACAAGCTCACTTTGTTTAACAAAAAAACATCTTGTGCTGGTGCAAAATTTTTATCTAGGTTACCTGTGGAATTGAAGGACATAGGTAATCTTGAGGTGTTTAAAAAGAGGTTAAAAATGTATTTGATAGATAATCCTTTATATGATTTTGCTGAATTGTAGCTAGATGTCTATTTTAAGATTATTGACATTGTAAACTGGTGTTAGTGATAGTTAGTTTAATGACGCCATTCGATGTATACCATTGTATACTTTATGAATAAAGATATTTTCAATTTCAATTTCAACAGGCAAAAACGGTGAACAACTTTATTTACCAATGAAAGGTCGAAGGGAAATTGAAACTTCAATAACTTAAGTGAAAGACTATCCCCCACTGTCAAATTTACCTTCTTTACTTTTAAGTGATGTTTTGTCTCGTACTTCCAATGAAACCGTAGTTCTAAGAAAAGAAAGCAGTAATGTAAAGCCAGTTGCAGAGTCTTTAAACTCCCTTCAACAACACAGTCTAAAACAAATTTAGAGAAAAAATATGAAAAAAGTAGTTTAAAAATGTTTCACCAAAATGTAATCGACTTAAAAACTAGTATGGAAGCTCTGGAAATAACTTAAGTTGAATTAAATCCTCATATTATCATTTTAACAGAGCACAATTTGACAACCATTGAAATAGAACGTTTAAAAATTGGAAATTTCAACTTAATTTCATATTACTCTCGCACCACTACCACGGGACTCCAGGGACATACAACTTGCAATCTAGATTGTGCGGTAATATTATTTTTAGTTATGAGATGGAACAAAAAGCAAAATTTGTAGGGACTAGTTTTTAACTGGGAAAGGTTAGCGCTTCAGAGTGCCCTCTGCCACCTACCCTGGCCAGTAACGGCCCTTTGGGATCCATTCTTACTTTGCCTACGTGAGATGAGAAACTGTACAAACTAAACTCTGAATGGCCCAGTCAGGAACTGAACCCGCTACCTCCCGAATGGGAGGCGCATGTGTGCTACTCATGAGAATTAGTGAGTAAATATATGAGCACTTGATTATTGATTATAAAAACACTATCTATATGCGTACTTCTACACTAACAACAACTTCAGTATTTTATGCAAAAATATTACTTCACAAGTCTCCAAACATTACATGATTTAATGCAAAATCATCATTTGTATTAGATTAAAGGCTCTTAAATAGTAATTGTCTATGATCTAAATGCAAGTGGATAATAATAGTCTACAATTTATAAATCATCACAAAAAAGTTCTGTATGTTCTTATGAGTTCAGATAGGAGAACACAAATCCAAAGAAATGCATATTTTAGTAGTGGTAATGAAATAGCATTACCATTAGTAACATACAGTAGAACATGGCTGGTTCAAACTTTTTTCAAACTATAGTTACAATTTGTTGCTTGTCCATAGTATTTCCCATAGAAACAATGTTAGAAGAACTTGAAAGAACAATAAAAAAGTGGCTACAGTTAACAAAACTAGGAATGCCCGAAAACAGGAGTTGCACAGTTGTAACTCCTAACTCCGGTGCAATGGCAACTAATGTGACTGAATTTTGAAAACATCAAAGAGCATGAGGCCAAAGTCTCTACCCTCTACCCTGTTTAGAGGTGTGTCACGGCAGTTGGAACTGGAAGTACTTAAATTCAATGCTCCAAGAGGGAAAACCGTTCCAACGAGAACAAGAATTCAGTTCCACTTAAAACTTCTTTTTAAATCAGCTGGTTACAATGGCTGTTGATAGTGCTGCAAAGATATTTTTCCCAAAAACAACTTCAGTGTCATGCAGATAAAGGTAGCTGCAGGTGGAACTAGTTTTGGAAGCAGTTACGCAGACTCTGTGGAACTAGCTGCAGCTATTTTGTGTAACTAACTGTTTGGCACAGCTCTAACTCTCCAACACCATATTCAAGGTCACTGTACAAACCCCTCCCCCCCGCACATCTAGAACATCCTTATTGTTTTGCAGTAGTATGTTATTTGTTACATTTGACCAATAGTTCAAGCTACTGATTCAAATACAACAAACGTTTTCTTTAATGAAACATTTTCTCTGAATATAGAAATTATGAAGGTTTCCAGTTTTTTACATATTCTGTAATTAGAATGTTTAGATCAATCAAATTTTGTTATCAGTCTCTTGGGGTTCGAATTATCCATGTTCCACTGTATTAAAATATTCTTGAATTTGTTAAAAAAAAGTTAAATACCTCTGAACAAAAATATTTGTATAATAAAAACATACAGCTTCATTCAACATCAGTATTACAAATCCCTGTTAAACCCACAGAGGCTACTGAGATACTGACATTAAATAACACGTACTTCGAAGAAACATTCGAGCAACACAATGGTCTCCAAAGGCAGGTCGTTATCCAGCACATCCATATCCTTAGAGAATCTCGCTAGGATCCGACCGAGAGGGGTGGTATCACTGAACGCGAGGGGAGCATACAAAACTGCATGCAGAATGAGCGAATGCAGCCCCTGATTGGCAGCAAGCATTCCGAGTTCTATCGATAACCCAGTCAAAATCACGGAGACACCTGACAACAGTGGTAACTCTAACAATAACGCATAATCAACTGTTTGCAGGCGTTGGTGTTTCTATTCATTTTATAAAAATGCAAAGAGCTGATGGCAGAGGTTTAAATGTAGTTAATTAACAGAGTGCCCAGTAAACCAAAATTAAATTATCAGAATTTCTGCGTATTTTAACACCTACAGAGTATTAATTAAACCAACGGAAAAAAGCACTGATTTATTTTTTGCAGGTGGCAAGCTTATTATTATTATATAATTTTGTATTACTATGAATAAATATCGCATGGCCTTCAGTGGAGGCAGGTCTCCAGTACAAAAGCAGCTCTCTCCTTGTCTAAGAGAATTTTATCAGTTTTTTGTTTTTGTTGAGTGGTTCTACAGCTTCAGGAAGGTTCTGAAAAATCAAGCCACGGCATAATCACGAAGCTGGCGTCGGTGGGTTAGTGCCTTGGACTTTGGTTCAAGAGGTCACAAATCAGTTACCAAAATGCCTAACACACACAGGTTCAATTATAAGTTCCTTACAAATGCTGGTAAACAACTGCTGTTAACCAATGGTTATTGGCAGGGGTCAAAGGAGATCAACTCATGACCACTGCGGACAAAAGTAACACAACACTACAGGCCGTGCCCTGTAGTCCTCAGGGTTGAGTATACTGCCCGGAATAATTAGTAACAGGCTAAAATCCACCCTCAAAGTGTCTTTATTCTTGATAATTTTCCAAAATATTTCATCACCCAGTCTTCTAATTAAAATTCCCTGACGTTGTCAGTGTTGGGTCAGCAATGCTGCGGTTCACTGCTGCTTCCAGATCACTTTTGCATTGCCTACCAAATGAACTGTTTCAATATTTCACCCTTATTACAATGATACTTGTAAAACAGAAGTTCAATCTGGGTTATGTTTTTGAATGGAATGTATTAATGTAGTGTTAAACCACAAGATGTTTCAAAATTGTCACACTATTTTTACTCAGCGTGTAGCTTATGGGGGAGCATTTTGACTTATGCAGAAGTTTGATCCAAGAGATCTTATGTGAATTTCTAAAAAATTATGCATAAATTGGAAAAGTAATTTGTAGCTTCTTTAAAGCTCTGTAGATTTAGAAAAACAAAATTGTTAATCATATGTCATTATAGTAACCAGGCAAATTGATGTGGTGTAATCATTTGGTTTAATTTAATTCGTGTCAGCAGTAGAGCTTTTCCTTGACAGTAATTCTGAACATTTAAATAAAGGAAAAATGTTTCTCTGCTCTGATTGTAAAGAAATTAATAATTTTTATTTATATATAAAATTGGTACTCAACCAATAATTTAAATGTAAAATACAAATTTAATATTAATTAATATCTTCACAAATAAGACAGTAAAAATTGATTTTTAAATCGTGGTACGACATTTTTTTTATTTAACGCTTTTGCAGTAAAAATATTTACCTTACATTTTATATTGTAATAAGGCTAAATATCTAAACTTTAACATGGAATACACAATATTTATTTAAATTGACAATTTGTTTAAAGTTCAGAGGGAAATGATATACAACGTTTTTATTTTGTGAATCGTAAACTGGGAAATGATATACAAAGTTTTACCTTGTGATAAAATAATTACAGCAAAGTGTGGTTTAAATGTATACAAAGAATTAACTCCCATATGGTATTAGCAAATTTACATGTATTCGTGTTCTAATTTATTAACAAAGAAAAACAAATCTCCCACTACTTAATGCCAAAAGTAAAATAATTTGAATATACTACAGAATCAAAATATACATTACAATAATGAAATGTAAGATAAAATTGTAGGTGAAATTTAAATCTACAAATTAACAAGTTTCTCAAAAAATGAAATAATCAAATCTAAGCTGTGATAATAGCTTACAGCTGAACAATTTATCCATAATAATTAAAAAATGTTAAAAACTTCAGATTCAAAAGTTAAAGGTGTAAATTTCCCCACACATTTTGAATTGAATTTATAATGTTTCAATTAGTCAATTAGTTTACCAAATTTAAAACAAGCAGAAAGTATCCAGGAACAACAAATTGCAGCCTAAACTAAATAATAAAGAAGTTATTTCTATCCTGCCAAAAAATTACATCACCTCAATTCACCAACTTACACATGTTCTTGATACCGAGGTAAAATGTTAGGTACACAGCCTGAATGAAGGTTTTTAGGAGTTTTGTTGGATTTTACAAATCTGATTTACAAACAAGTCCCATTAATATATATTTCTTCATCAATACATTTGAAAACTCCATATGTAGAAATTATTTGACTGATAACCAGACTGTAAATACATTTTCAACACACGCCTGAAGGAAAGCCTACAAATTCCAATAGGATTAAAAACTACTAGTAGCCCGTCGCGGCTTCGCTCGCGATCATATAGTGCAACATTATATTTGAAAAGTTAGATGCATATTTGACAAAGCACTTCATCACCTGGGGGACCGAGCTTTGCTTAAAAAGCGAGTCGGTTTGTTCAAAATGACTATATTCACGGTTCCTCTCCAAGGCGAGCATATTTACTTTGTTTATTTGCTCGTTTCCTTTTATTATGGACATGTCTGCTTTATATTAATTTATTCTATTTAATTTGTAATGATCTATACATGTATACACAACCTAATAATCTATACATTAAATTTATATACACATTGCTTCTAACCACTAATCCCACAAAAATCACATGCTGATACTTTACCAAGTAAGTGTCGTTCTTGCAATTGACCGGTTGTTTTTGAACAGCTGTAAAGATTCTTTTGTTTTTATTTACAAATCTTAACCCTAATCACAATGTTGTTTTTTCCAACAACTTGTTATACACAACTACATTTTTCCGGGGATGAGGCCTAATTAGAACTAATTTCTTTGTCCAAAAATTCGATAGCCCAAAATTTGGAGGGCCCTAAAGCAGTTTTGGAACAGGGGTAGACAAAGATCGTGATTTTATTGTAATGTATTATCTATCTTTCTAACAAATGAATGTTCAATCGGTTCAGTTAACTAATACCAGTCAGAGTTGTTTTAATTAAATGTTAAAGGCCAACGGAGCAAAGGACATAAGGGACATAAGGTATAGGCCTATTTCTGCTTATGGTGCATTCCCACTGCCTGCTGTCTTTCTACCAATTATTTGTTCAATCGGTCTAGCAAGTATGTGATTAACATGGAAATTTTGAAGGTCATTAATAGGGCCGAGCCTCATTAGAAGCCCATAACTGATTTTCGGGATGGACCTATCTTCTTCCAAATATATTCTCAATAACTCGGACCTATCTTCTTCCAAATATATTCTCAATAACTCATCTAGTTTGCGCTTGATGAGCTTAACAACACATAACAAATTCAGCATTAAAATCACAATGACTACCTAGACAAACTGAGGTTTAAATACCCCAAGGGTAGGCTTATGTGTTCCCTACCCAATGTTTCGTTACTGTGCCGTTATTTTATATTGTTTAGTATAAAGTTGTGGAGTAGTTAGTAAAGCACGTGTTTCCGCCATTCTGTGATAAAAGATAAAATATCTGGCTAAATGCTCATTAGAACAAATATGGTGCATTCTACAGTGAAAGGTTGAGTAACCTGTACCCACAAGATCTCTTTGGAGCAGTGACGGACCAATGGGCATAACATTAATGACGTACGTAATGATTTGCTGGAGCCTAAAAGTTCCATGTCCTACACGAAAATGAGCAAAATGTTTTATTTAATTCGGTTCAGTCTTTTTTTGTAAAAGCGGAAGAAACCTGGCTTATAAACAAACATACAGATAAACAAAATTTAAATATCCCCGCTGCATATAACATTTCACTGCTCAAAGATATGTAGAAACAATACTTATTTTATTTATATAGATAAATACTTTCCTAACTTGTAACATCTGGTATTGCTAATAACCTATCCATAATGTGTTAACAGCTGCAATTCAAATAAAATTATTCCCCATGTTAATCTTATGGGTAAAACACAAACTTTGAGGGCAGCTCGTAACCTTGAGAATAAAAATATCGAAATAAAAACCTTATTGCAAAACTACAAACTGAAACAAATTTTTTGACACTTAAAAGATTAAAATTGGTCAAGAAATAAGGGAAGAGTTTTGTTTACAAAAAACGGCTTCACGTATTATATATAAGGATTTGTTATTTTCAATGTTACCCTAATGTTGGGACATGTTAATGAAAAAACTATTTTTAGTGAGAACGCTACCCTCTGAGAACAGATGGGGCTTTAATCGAGTATTTCAC
Organism: Allygus modestus; assembly: GCA_963675035.1. Taxonomy (NCBI): domain Eukaryota; kingdom Metazoa; phylum Arthropoda; class Insecta; order Hemiptera; family Cicadellidae; genus Allygus; species Allygus modestus. The sequence goes on from OY776117.1 coordinate 98,509,023, forward strand.
CGAGTTGGTTCTGGTTCAGTAATACAAACATCCTAACTGCCGGAAATATATTGAAAGGCATCTGTAATTATTTTGTATTTTTTTTTACCAACAAACCTCATTTTGGAGTTAGAGGTACCATAAACAGTAGCATGCACAACAAGACCATGGAGAAGTAGATAGATGTGTTATGTTATTTATTTGCAACTTTGAAAGAAGAAGTTGAGATAAAGTCACCAGTGTTAAATTTTAGTGTTACAATCAACTGGGAAAATTGCAATTTATTTCATACCTGAGTTTACAATTTTTGTATACAAGTTTGCTGTGACAATTTTACCTTTACTTTTAAATAGGATGAATAAACTACGTCTCACAACACTAAAAAGTATATTTACACTTAATACTGTACTTCCATATAAGACGGTAAAATATACACAAAAGATGGTACAAAGCGATCGATTTCATCCAGTTATACCGGTCATCATCAGGCCCAATCAGAGAATGACAGAAACAAAATGGCGAACAGCTTATATACTAATGAATGCATGGGAAGAGTTGGTTATTTTCAAGGAAAAATGTAAAGATATGGAACAATTTATTAATGAACATGTTGACTTTGACTCTGGTGGTACTTATTGCAACTTGTTTCCAGAACTTCCGGTAGCCAATAGTATATAAGCTCTTCACCATTTTGTTTCTGTCATTCTCTGATTGGGCCTGATGATGACCGGTATAACTGGTTGAAATCGATCGCCTTGTACCATCTTTTGTGTATATTTTACCGTCTTGTATGTAAGTACAGTATTAAGTGTAAATATACTTTTTAGTGTTGTGAGATGTAGTTTATTTATCCTATTTAGTTGTAACAACACGTATCATGCTACTAAAGAAATTCTTCAATTTTTGAATTCATTTTTTGTTTGTTAACACATCACTCCTTTCGCACTCTAACCTGAACATGGATTTACACATTTCTGTTAAATTCACACGATCGTTTTCTTCATCACATCGTCTGTTTGTGTTGTGGTTTTCCTTCATGCCCGAAGTAAATCTATTTACAAGGAACAGCGGTTCGGCACGGCAATTGAACGTCGTTGTCTCATTGCGGCTAAGCTGTAGCGCTAAGACTTGGCCGAGTCCCGAAGCCAATTATCAACGCAACTGCTGCGTGGTACAGTTTCTAATGTCACGTCGGAACTGAAACGACCCACCTCTACTTACAAGAAAATACTTGGAGTTTACTTGGAGTTTCAAGAAAATAGAAGCTGAAACTGTGTAATATGTTTAAAATTTGCTTGAAGACAAGACAATCGAGGACTGGAGGCTTAAATCCAGATTTGGGTGACTTGGGATTTTAGGGTGATTTTGTATCGCTAGAAATTGTATAAACAATTATTTCTTAATATTAATAGTATATATGTCAAGATGGTGTTTTTACTGATGATTGTTTTTCTAAAAGAATTGTAAGCGTTAATTAAACTGTAATCATTTTCATTCAAGTTCCCTTTTTCTTGGTGATGAGTAGCCAATTAATCATGAATGTATGTTTAACACACTAACTACTCTCGGATTACGTTTTCTATACATTACAAACTGAGCATTTAAAACTTTCAACCAAAATTGCGACATACCCTCATCAAACAAAATATCCAGCTTCGCATACTCTCTGGCAAAGGACTGTCCAAAGTATCGATATCTTTGGAAAAGCGGTTCAAAATTCTGCCCATGGGAGTGACATCGAAAAATTCCATGGGACTGCGTAAAGTGTTAGAGACCAATAGAAGGTGCAGAATCCAGGCTGCCTTTAGTGCTCCCACTGCCATAGTGAGGTATTGTAGAAAAGATGTGCCAACTGCAATGACACATTCAGATCAGGGTTAAGCTGGGGTAAATGTGGTTGGGGCTGTCTAAAAATTACTATGCTATCAGTTGTTGCCAATTTTCTGCCCTTCTCCTCTGTTACTATTATTATCCTGCCAGCAAGTTGCAGCAAACCAACCCCTCCTACCTACACTATTAATACAAATTATATAAGATAAGTGGAATTTTTTAAATGCTAACATACTTTTAGTTCAATCAATGTCTTTTAAGTAGTTGAAAATATCACACTACTACTTCTGGATTTTCACTTGTCATGGTAAGCCAACATTTATTCCAAATTATAAAAACGTAAAATAAAACTAAAACACTACAATGAAAAGTAATAAAACAGTATAAACAACAGTCTTAACAAATTAATAAATAATTAAGAGAAAATTTGTTAAAAATCAACATTACAAAAATATTACCTCCTTCCCCAGAGTTAACTCATCTCAAATTTGTAATACAAACCCCCTCACATTCTTATGACTTAAATGGAGTAATTTATTGAAAGCCTGTTATACCAATGTTTGCACAAAAATTCTTTTGCAGATGAATAGATGAATTTTGTTGATATGATTATTATTCCATAGAAATCCCTCAATTGTTAATAATAACGTTTTAATTGATTTACATCTTATTCCCATGACCAAAGAAAAATAAATTAAATAATGAATAACACATAAAACCGAGCAAAGCAATAAATCGTAGTTGGGAAAGACGAAATACTTAAAATTTATCAAATTTCATGATAATAACGGAAAAAACCGTAGGTTTGAGAGGAGGTAATTTATAAAAAATATGGATGAGTAATATGAGCAAGGAAAGAATAAATATAAAAACTGAATTTTTTCTAAATAGAAGAAAAACTAAAACCCACCTGCGGAATCTCACAGTATAGGTATTCAGCCTGTTGCATACAAATAACAAGGATATTTTGTTGTCCATCCTTCAAACCAATTAAAAAAATATCCATCACAAAAATCCCAAAAATGTGTACAATCAAGCACCAAGAGATCAACATTTTAGATTTGTAAATCGTATATATTGCATTTTAAATGCAAACTTAGTTTATGCTGAAATGAAAATACTGAAGTCTGAATTATAAATTTGTTAATACAAACTTGGTTGGTCTAATTGTAAGCAACTTCAAAATCAACCATAGAAATTGAAAATGTATTATACAATCATTATACAGATAACAAATGCACACCTGAACTGTGATAAATAAATTGATTACAATAGCACTATAGTACAGGCGTCACCGAGTTGCAAAAAGTAATATAAAATTTGGCAAAGTGTTCTATTTCCCATGTAAGGAATGTCATGCAGCCGACGACTGAAAGGTCATTGGAGTCAAAGGTGCTGCTGGGTGAGGCGAAACTAAGAACTAACTGTAAAAGATATCACGCGGCTGATGATTTTACACACTACTGTACTAAAAAGTAGTACCGATAAGGGGTGTGCGATGCATCGAAAAGCATCAAAATTTTGATTCGATGCTGTAGTAATCAAAATAGCGATGTATCAAACGTATACTTCCGCCGTTTACCCGCACTACCAAGGAAGTGTTTGGGTTGGCGGAAAAAAATCTTACCTTGGAGATAAGGAAGAAAGAGGGACGTGAGGGTAGGGGGTGGGGTCCGGTTGAAAGCAATAAATCGATCGGCTGACCAACATTATTTCTTTGAGTTATTATCTTACAACCACGTTTTTTCCCATTATAGTCATAGTCATAGTCAAAATACTTTATTCAATAAGCAGTACAGTAGTGTACAAGGATGGTGTCTATAAATTAAACAAACAAAAAATACATGTAACTCAACTCCTAAATCAGTTTATAGTTAAATCATAATATTATACAAAAAACATGCATCTCATTATATCATTAAAACATTTTCTCTTAGTCAAAAACTCTGAGAGGGAATAAAGCAATTGAATTGTAAGAATTCTTAAGTGTTGTAAGACATTTTATTACATCCTGTAAGTAATAACAACACTTAATATGCTAATCAAAAAGTTGTTCCTTGTTAAATAGTTATGATTTGAGCCTAAAACTGGGAATGAATTAAAAATTTTCTTTATGTGAATTGATACAAATGAAAACAAAAACTGTACGAATTCCTAACATTTTGAAGTATTCTTTTAACTGAATCATTATGAATTTATATTAACAGTGAGTTATTTGAATAACGTTATACTTTCACAAAACTATTTCTAGGGTGGGTAAATAAGTATTTTGTCAAAAGTGCAGTAGTTTTACTGGCATGGTACGATAGTGGTACTTTACAATCTGGCAAAACTGTCTACATTGTCACTCGTTATTTAACTTTGGCGCTCATTTGTATTCGTCCGTCCTTTGAAACTTAAGTAAATACAATTAAGTTTAGGTTATGCGTTTTAATTGCAAAAGTTTTTGATATGATAGATCAAGAGAGGATGGAAGAAGATAAATTAATTGATCAAATCAGAAAATCACACCCTTAGTACCGATATAAATTATTACAACCAGGCTTGGGTTGATTTTTCATTCCAAATTATAGGTATACCCCAGTGGCTATCTGTGTGAATAAAAACACCATGGTCGCTAGAATATTGCATCTAAATAATACCTTTAATTATTTATTTAGATTTAATTTCAACTGCCTGCCAAGAAGAGTGTATTCATATCAGGGCCCTATAACAAGGGCTATACCATTTCTTTGTTCGCGGCGCGTTGCCGCCGTGACCCCCTCCCGCCCCGCTCCCGCCCTGCTGGACAGCGGGGTGACGTCACTGCGCTGACAGCCGCTCACCACGCGCTTGGCGCAAATGCTAAATGAATACTTTTTCTCAACTGATTTCTACGAATCTGTACGTCTAAATCTATTGTCCAAGGGCCCTTCTGTTCACTCGTTTCCTCTCGTACAAGTGTTCTGATCTATTTTTGAATATCCTCAAATATAATCCTGGTATTTGGCTCAGAAAGTGGAAAGTGTTGCTTACTAAGCACAGGGAGCTTGGATTAGTTTATTTACTTCTTGTATATCTCGCTAATTTACCAATATATTATGATTAAAATAATTATTTTTTAACACTTATAATATACCCACACTATTTAAGCACAATATTAAGTAACATAAAACCTTCATAGTAAAATTGGTTAACATATCAAGAGCAGTAGGTACCGGTAGCCATGAATTACACTATCTCAATCACAAAAAATATTACCGAAGAAAATTATTATTTTAAAACAGTAAATATCCAGTTTCAACGCATTAAAATGCGGGTAAATCTTGTTTTTCAAAATTTGTAAAAAGAATGTTAGTTAATTTTTGTCATTGCTTGCACACGTAATTTTTTGGATTGTAATATTAAACATTATTTACCTACATGACAAATTCAAATCGAAGTCGAAACATTACATTTCAAGTGATACAACTATTTTTCTGTTTTCAGTGAAATCTGGCTGTTGCATAAAAAATATTGACGAAGAGTGGAAAATCAAATTAATCTGTAAATAGTTGTATGTTAACATTTAGAAATATTTTATAATGAGTATGATCTGTATCTATATAAATATAAAATAAACCATTGCAGGTGAGTGTTTCTTTTTCATTATCTAAGCGTTTTATTTTGCTTTAACAAGTTTCTTGAATTCTCGCATGACTCCGCTGCCGCTAAAGGAGGATGTTTGTTGGTTTTAAAAACATAATGTGACTTAAACTACCTTCTTTTATTTTTAAATTGATCAAAATCATTCTTCTGTAAGAGTATTTAAGTTTTATTTTTATATACCGATAAAAAACTCATGGATTTTCAATGTGATTCCATTTAACTTAATACAAACCACTATTTCTTACTAAATCGTTTTATAAATAGTTCAGCTGCCAATCCTTTTGAAAATTATATCGCATTAAAGCCTGATTCATCTACAAAATAACGGTGAAGAAGTATAATCACGGTGTCTTAATAGAACACAAGTTTCAGCCGTGGAAGTTGTAGGGGTAAAGCACTGGTAGCGCGGAACTTCGAGCCGGCTATCAGCGCGGTGACGTAGCGGGTCACGTGACAGGGGGGTCCGTCCGCTCACAGGCGAAATGTTACGGCCCTTCTTACCTGGCCCTGATTCATATGCACTGACAAGAGGATACAGTGTTTTCCTGTAACCACGATGGGTCACCTGAACGCAGGCTAACCTGTGACAAACAACTGTCGATTGGCTCGACATCTGTTTAGTAAAACCATGTTTTATGATTTTGCCAAATGTTTTGAACAAAATGTTGTTTGAAACTTTTTAAACAAATTTACGTTTTGTTTGTGAAGTAGAGTCTGATAGAAAACCCCCTTAAAAATTATTAAAAAGGTGCATTTCTTAATATGTTGAAATTTATTTAACCATAGAAAAAACTGCTCGCAGATAAAATTTTCTTAAAACCCCTTTAATTTGAGACGTCATTCAAAATTGTCCGATCCTAAATAAATGAGATATTGTGCTTTCAATTTAACGAGTATAAATGCAACTTGTTCTCTTACTGTCTTGAACGCCCTCTTAAACCAAAGGTTTGATATGCAGCACACACAACCAGAAAACAATCATGATAACAAATAAAAGTGAATAAATTAGGGATAGGAAAATAAGTGTTCTAATTACAAACTTAAGAAAAATAACTTCCCCACAGTAACAATGTTTGCACATTAAATACCTTTGAGAAATCCGGTAGAGGAATGAATGCATGTTGAAACTAGTCGGGTTTAGGTTGAATTAAAAAAAATGTTCTAAGAAAGTACGAACTGCAAAGCAGATTATAGCTCATGGACTCTTTTTCTAATAAAAAATTAGCTAAATTTGGGTAGGATTTGATAATTCTTAATTTATTAACAGTACAACAAATTTTGTTTCAAAATATATTATAATTTCAATAATTGAAAATTTGTTGGTCAGAAACATTTTACTGATTTACTTTATTACCTTGAGAAACTGGCAATTTCAAGATTCCAAGTAGAAGAGATGCATTAAAATGAAGAACACTTTTTATTTCCAGTAAAAATTACAACGGCAAATAATGTTAAAATTGTTCTACAGGTTGTGCTGTACTTTAGAGGAACATTTTTAAAGTTGTTGAATAAGATATCTGTTCATACCTAGTCCTATTCTGTCAACAGAGAAAATGATCAAAAATATGAGAACACTATTCTTTCACAAATAAAAACACAGCAGACATCGTACTCTAAATAATTTGTTTTTGTTCTTATCTGTAACGTTGACCTTTTCGTAGGAGCACTGAGACAGACTGGACCATGCTAGTAACTATAGAGTGCACTCACTAGTTCCAAGAGACAGTAATTTTATAAAAATAGAATGATAAAATGTAATATCCACAGAGCAAAATTTGAAGGTGTTATTACGACGAACCTCAATATATTTGCTGTAACTTCTATATTTATAGAAGTTACAGCAAAACTCCCGAGTACCAATTCCAATTTCCAAGTACCTTGCTGGCATTGGTGGCTTTGAGAACAAGAGGTCACGGGTTTGATTCACAGGGAGTCTAACAAACAAATGGGTTTGAACCACTTTCCCTAAAAGTAGCTATTTTTCTCAACAACTCTATGAACAAGATATCACACTAGCATTCTCACAGAAAAGTATCATCAAATCTTCAGCAACCGTTTCATGGGTTGACCTACTAGCCTTTAAAGTTTTAATGTTGGTGTACTGAGTTTGAAGACATATAATTTGATCGGATAATTAATAAACAAATATTCCTAAGTTTTCAAAGAATGCAGCAAAAAACTACATTGTACGATAATCAATGCAAAGGCAAATAAGAGGAAATATTCTTGGTGTTCCTGATAATTCTTATCATACGAGAAGAAAACACAACCCGACTGGGCTGATGTGGTTACGGCATCTGTTAGACAAAGCCAGAACTAACCGATCCCCTATTCAAACGGGTAGTTTGATAGTTTTATAAACAAGCTGATTTAATTCCTGAGTGGTATAATAGCTATCCAGTTGACTTGGATTCAACTAGAAGTTTTCAGTGCCAATTGCTACCTTTGACAGTGTTACTATCAATTGCAAATATAGCAGAGCAACATGCCGGCAATTCCACAATCGCGTGAAGAGCGGTGCACAGAAAAAATGCATCAAGTACTCCTTTATACCTTAGCTAACTCTTAAGAAATATTCTTGGTGTAATCACGGTCATGGGCCCTCAGTACTTATAATCCTTACCATACAAGAAAAAAACAAAACCTAACATCAAACAACAAGTTATACTCTTTCTCATTTAAAATATGTTGTACAAAATGTGGAACTCTGCAAACTGAATTATTTCCAGTTGTCACACGAAGGATTAATGACAATGCATCACCTGTCAAGTATTACAAATCAAACTTTCAAGACACAAAAATACCTTTAAAAAAATGTACAAACATTTTAGACAGTTTACAACACCCAGCATAAAAAAAGTTTAGCCGTGCATTTTACCATTAACATTTATAAACTGGCGACCTACCCCCATAAAACAATAAATCCAGCCTCGAATAGTCTCAGGCAAAGCACCGTCCAAAGTATCGACATCTTTGGAAAAGCGGTTTAACAGTCTGCCGACGGGCGTGACATCGAAAAACTCCATGGGATTGCGTAAGGTGTTGCAGATGAGTTCCTGGTGGAGATTCCATGCTGCCTTAAGACTTCCAAGCGCCATCATGATCGAGGAGACAGTTAAGGTGCAAGCTGCAACGAAACTCTGGGGTATGCAACAGACAACAACCGAAGACATTCACAACACAACAAACAAAGTGCGACAGAGAGAGAAGTGTTCGACATGTAGAAGCAAATAAGGAGGCTAGAAATGACAGATCTATGTAAACAAGGGGAAAGGTAGGAGTGAGACATGCATTTTGAAACTAAACATTCCAACTATGATTTTCTACGTATTAAGGAAAAAGGCCCAGGACAGCAACTAACACTGATAAAAAGGGAAACGCCTAAAAGGAACGAACACCTTTATAAAAGACAATTCTTAAACAATTTCATTATTTCCCGTGAATTAAAAGTAGTAGTTATGAAAGTTTACTCGTACGTCATTGCTACAACTGTTAGTTAATGCCAAAACAATCAATCAACACCAAAAAGCTAGTTTTCTGGGAATTAAAAGTAGTAGTTATGAAAGTTTACTCCTACGTCATTGCTACAACTGTTAGTTAATGCCAAAACAATCAATCAACACCAAAAAGCTAGTTTTCTGGGGTCTGGTTTTGAGAAAGGAAAAAACATAAAGCTTGGACATAGTGACAAATTGTATTACTTGAAGAAAGTCATAAATTTAAAGGTTAAACAACAAAACACTATGGATTGCAAAATTTAATTCAAAAGTACCTTGACTTAGGGAAACACCCTCAACTGTTGTGACATCTGCACAATATTGTGCCCCAATAATGTAAACAAACTAGAGATGAAAACCACCCTCAGATTATAAAATTTCAGGACACTTAATTGTAAGAATGATTTTTATTAACTGTCCTGTTTGTCGTATACAACACCTTCATCGTAACAGCCAGCCAATTTCCCAGTAAAACCTAGTCATGATAAAATAAAATTGAAAATCTTAAGTGACAAATGACCAAATGAACACCGCAATCAGCAGAATACCACAAGGATACTTTACAACTTCCTGAAGCGTAATAACATCGGGGATACAAGCCACATTCAAAACATAACAATATAACCAGCATTATACAGTATACCATATTGTTTTAATTTCACCTAAAAACTCTGAATATAAAACTATAAACTATTTTCAATGTTGACAGTATTATGCGATTTGGAAAGTGTTAAATTAACTTTATGAAATTAACCTAAGGACATGCCCAACACTGAATTTTTCAAATTTTGCGGATAAATTTCCACTTGAATAAAACAATACTGAACTGACCAAATTTCCTAACCAAAATATTAATCCACCACCACAATGAAATTCACACTCGGGTTCCAAACAGAAAAATCTCATTATATAAAAAGCAAAGGAACAAGAACACCACCTCACAGCGGTTTATGCAACAACAGTGGGCACTAAGCACAAATCTATATTAATGACAATGTAAAGCATTACCGAGATGAGGCATGTTAGTTGAGACGAGATGACTTGCGGCAACGCGTTATCAACTGTGTCGATGTCTTTGCTGAACCTGTTGAGAATTCGTCCGATCGGGGTCGTGTCAAAAAACGAGAGGGGAGATTTCATGACATTGCCCAGGATCAACTCTTGCAGCCATCGTGACGCTCCGAGGCATCCGAGAGAGAGAGCGATCGATGAGACCAAACGGCTCACAGCTAGAAACCACCAACACCTTAACACAATCTGCCCCCGAGAGGCGACAACACTCTATGAAATATGGCATTAGATCAGAGGGTGTAGTGTTATGTAGAATTTACCCTCTCTAAACATGAGCTACGGCCAGGTAATCTTAATATTTTTCAAAAAGTACTGCAAATTATTGAAAGAGCTGGAAAGAATGAAGATTTAGGCCAAACTTAAAAATAAACTGGCAATGCTTGCAACTTTCACTGCCTAAATTACATTATGACAAAGTCTGCATACAGGAAGTAGTCAATACACACCAAACATTTTCAAGACAGAATGAATTTCTCTTAGCTCAACATGTTTATTACTGAATTGTGTAGCAATATATTGATTATTTTTTACAACAAAATGTCTAGTTGATTATGTAACCTAAACAACATAATCTTGTAATAAGACACACAAATTTTTTGCCAAAGTAGTAGGTAAAATATCTCTGGCAAGTAAAGTTCTCAAAATTGTAACATACACTTTTTGAGTTCTAAATTTGTTTAATTCAACAATAATGAAAAAAATCAGTAGATAAATACAATTTTAAAATGCAATACAGTTTTTAAAATAATACAATTTACAAAATTGGCACACATGAATCAGACGGCCTTTCCGTCATGGTACGTAATTTACAATGAATTCTTCTTTTCAATTACAGACAATTCTGTTTTAGACAAAAGAAGAATCAACTGAAAGAGGGAGGTGGATATGCAACGTCTACAATAAGCTTTTTAGTTTTGAATAACATTTTTTTTCTTGAAGCAAGATATGTTGTAAATGGGACGTTCATCTCAACATTACAAAAATAAAATAAATATAAAAACAAAAAACACAAGGTTGGCCAAAATAGTACCTGGAATAAGCATTGTGTTTAATTCTACATAGCATCCATAATCATGCAATATTATTATGTAATTGGTTCAGAATATGAGTTTTCTGATAATACACAGGGACAGTTAGTTTTTATTAAAATAAGATAAAATAGTTTTAAGCATATATTAAAATAGTTAACAGGTCGGCATGATTAGTTATTATTTTAATTAAAGATTAATACTAAGTGAATTTCAGAGTAACAAGCTGAAGTGATAGTAGTAATTTAAAAAGAGGAATGGGAATTTTTAACAGAAATAAAAACATAATAAACAGGGACGGACGGTTCTCAAATTTTTGGGAATACTTAAGTAAATTAAAATTCTTGTTTATTAGAAGGGATTTTTTGTTTCAGAATATTTTTTAGTTGGTATTATTGTATGCTGAACATACAGATACAAAAAAAACAACAGGCACTCTAAAACATCTATAAACATTCGACAAAGTGAGCCTTTAGAATGACAAGGAAATAACAATTATATTTCACCACCATCTTCAGAATCGATTCTAATCTAGGGCAGTTCAAATCTAATCTAGAAAAGCCTGTAGCCTCTAGGCTGTTAACACAAAAGAAACACAACAAATATCTGGCCAATACAGAAAAACACTCAACTTATTGATTTTTGTGAAGGAGCAAGTCAAAATCATTACCACACAATTTTTATAAAAACAAATATTTCTCAAATATTGGAAGAAATAAAATCTTGTCCCTAACTAAATCATAATTCTCATCCATCTATTACAGAGATTAGAATTCATATAACACAACAGCAACAGAATTATCATAAATCTTGAATACCAGTAAAAATATGTCATTTTTCCAACTGTAATTACTTAAGAATTAGGCTTAACTCGTAAGTAATGTTTATTAGCCCATGTCAAAATCAATCAAGCATTCACAATTAATCTAACACTAAACCCATTCAAAATCATGCTATGGAGTAAAACATTTATACCAACACGATTTAAAATTTTTCTCCGGGCAAACACAATAACAAAACCGTTAGGAGAGCCCCTTCACAATCTTGACACAAAGCAAAAAAGACCTTCAGCAACACATCTGTTGAGACTGACATCGATGCTGTACCCTCATGCCCCGCAGACCTAGAGTATTATCACGGAACGCAGAAGTTATACAGACCGACCAGAGGCAAGTGACCCAGGAGAACAGATTTGCCGGGATCAGTTCGTCGACGGTGCTCATCTCCTTACTGAGCCTGTTAATTATTCTACCGATCGGCGTGACGTCGTAGAATGATTGAGGAGCTCGTAGGATTATGTGGACGAAGACAGAATGGAGCATCTTGCTGGCGTGAATCCCGCCGATGAAAACACACAACGTGCTGGAAATGCGGCATACAACTACAACACACTGCTAGCTGTCATACACTGCCACTGAGCAGCCTCATGTTCTCGTTAAAATATAATGTAAATTCCTCTTTAAATGTTTTAATTTTGGAATCTGAAGAGTTTACATTTCATGAAATAAAGTTTATAACCAAAGTAATATTTTGATTAAAGCAACAAATAATGTGCTACGTTTAGATAAAAAACCCACTTGGGTTTTACATACTACACGTAGAGTGAAGCCCTGGGTTTACAAAAACCCAGTTTGTTTTTAAGTGCACAGGTTCAAACCATTTGTGAACAGACTTTGTTGCAGACGTTTTGATAGTAGCAGCATGAAGTGTATTGGATAGTGTATTGGATAGTGAATCACAATATCAAGTGTTACAAGCTTAGACACCTAAACTATGTCCATATAAAGTCATAATACAAGAGGTAGAAAAGGGAGTGACTACATGAAAAATTAAATCGTACTACTATTGAAAACACTACAAGCCCATCACATTTGATAAAATAAAATTATCAAGCAAAAACATGCAAAAACTAAGTCGTTCTCAAGAATCAAGCTAAATATGCTACATAAGTAGGAAAATTATATGTACAAATGCTGTATAAAAAGATTCAAAAGCTAAAAGCAAGCATACAAGCCAAATAATTTACAAATATATACTTTACAAAAACATGAAAAAATGTATTCAATGCAAAATCAATTCTTGGAATTGTAAGAATTAAAAGTATATATTAAATTTTAGTACAGTCTCAATAATCTGACTTGATATGAAAAATCTATCCATAGTCAAATGGTACCTTTAACTTTTTTTATGTTGGAGAGTCATTGCCTACCTTCATTTCAATTTGTTCCAAGATTCATCATGGGTGTTATAGTAGGCTCGTAAACCTTGCAGTGGTTTTAGTACTTATAATATAGTACTATTATACTAAAGGGTTCTGTAAGTGTAGGGTAAGAATAATTATTTCACAGCCCTACAACATTGAAATGTTTGCAGTGCACCAACCGGTAAAAAGCGAGAGTATTTTCAGTTGCAAACTGAAGTTGAGTTGTCATTTAAGAGTTCCCTTGGCTGCTTTAGGGATATAGTTATGACCATGCCTCCACTACCAACAGATTAGTGAGGTTCTACTGTATTCATTCTTACTGCTTCGCTAAAAACTCAATAACACGTCAGTCTTTAAATTGTACATACAAATTCAAAGTCAACGTGCATTTAAAAAAAAACTGTCAAGACATTAACAAAATTTCAAACTGGTAAAATCAAAAATTATTAATTAAATCTCTGTATAAACTAACGTTAAAGCTTAACTGTTAACGTTAGGTCATCAAACTAGTGTGCTTGGTTTTAATTATTTTTATCGGACTAAAAAATGTTAATTCATAAACATATATTTACCTTGTCCCACTCCCAGCCCAGCGTATACTGCCAGATACATGTCACGCTTTGATGTATCTTGAGTCCCGTTCACCACCAAAGTGTCATCAGTCGACCACTTTGACAGCCAAATGCTCGAGCCAACGGCAAACATTTGGAAAATAATGTTGAGAACGATGGTTGAGAATGCTAGAAACGCTCCGATTGACTTCATGTAGTAAATGTATACATGTTTCTTAACCTGTTAACAAAAAAATAACTTATGTTGTACATTATGAATGAAAAGTAGGGAACGGAAATTTATTTTTTGAGATAATTATGGCTTTGGCATTTGGCATTGCTTACACTCAAAACTCAAAAATTAAAATATAAATTAGTCGAGTTTTCTAACAGGTACTACAGGTAATAGTTATATTTTCCCTATCTATGAATTTTTTAAAGCAACAACTCTAAAGGCCTAAAACAGAATATAATAGAGTAGACAATTTGAAATTTATAACAACTTTATTTCATTAACAAGTCACATTTATGTACAATAGAACCCCGCTAACCCAAACCAAACCTAACCTATGGTTACCAAAAGCATGGTTGGAACACAATTATTTATATGAAAACGTGATAAAACTATAGTTTGAAGTGAATTATTAAACACACGTAACACACAGGTATTCATACGAAACTTACAAATGCACTTCCTGTATCAATTGTTACCGGTCTACTGATTTACATTGTCAATCACGTCGACAGGAAAAGACCTGAGCTGAGCAACACACCAGATATGTAAACAATAACAAAGACCCATAACGGCACAGTCAGACTAAGCGAACGGTTGTACCACCCGAGGTCGGATTAACGGAATTCAATTGTATCTGCCGAACAAAGACTAGATTTAAAGGTTTATGACTGTCACCAACGTTGAGTGAACATCATATTTTTATCCTATTCTTAAAAGCTAACTTTAAAGCCTTTTATTTTTAAGACATATTTCGGAATTTGAAAATTAAAAAATGCCTTCTACATTTTTCAATGTGTCAGCCATTCTGAATAGTGTAACTATAAACTACTCTCTTCTTATAATAGACATAATCATAAAATAATGTTTTGCAAATTTTCCTACACTAATCAGTTTAGTAGAGAAGTTTTATCTACATGACTTATAAATTACTTCTAAATTGTTATGTGTTCCAGAGAAGTTAAATTAGAAATAAAAAATTTACTGAACTTTATTTTTATAAATCAGCCTAGTTGAAACTTTACTTACACTTCCAGTTTCCGCTTTTTCCGCCTCTATAAGCTTGTCTCCTGGCTTTGTGACATTGTTTTGTTGAAGATGTTTTGATAGTGATACACTACTTTCAGAAGAAGACCTTCGCCTGTAAAAATAAACTTTGAAACCATTGTACAGAACTTCATTTTATAGAGATGAAATAAAGCAGGAGTAAAACGAGTCGCTGACGTGATGGAAGTGAATTTCCACATAAAAAACTATAAAAACTCAACATCAGTTAAAAACATAAATTTATTCCAATTTTTATTCAAATCTGAAAACATTGATTTTTTGGCTGTTCTGATGCTCCTGGTTCTATTTACATGCAATGCTGGGAAAACAATTTTGCACATTATAAGGTTAGGAGAAGGTCCAGTCAGGCTTTAAAGTAGGCGTGAGGTTGTTGAGGACGACAAAAGTACACCAACAACTGAATAACAGGCTTTTCTAATGTAAAACCCCCCATCAGACAACGTACTGTGTTTGGTCGATACACATTTTCTTTAATAACTCGGTAAATATTTATGCTAGAATGAAGAGAGAGGGCTTAAAAGTTTTGCCACACTAATTTCCATCTTTGTACATGCATTAATTTCACATTTGGGGCTTTTCTGACCCTTTTTGGGCCTAAAGATTCAAAATTTGAAACCCCAAAAAAGGGGTTTAGAGTTTTCCGATTCTTATGCCCAACGAACTTGTCCAACTGATTATAGAAAGGAACGTCCCTACCAAATTTGAAGTAAACGAACAAAAAACGTGACTGCTAGAGTGCATACACATGTGTGTATATAAATATATATATATACAAACAAACCCCCAAAACGTGTTCAGGGGTCACGTTAGGAACTTCTATGGTGGTCCCGGGCTTAAGTTTCACCGTGCGGGTCATGCTAATAGTTCACTTTCCATAGGAAATTCACTAAGAAAGGAGAATGAAAAATCTTTCAAAAAATCAAGGAAACTTTTTGTTATGTTTGAATTCTCTACATTGCACTGTATTATTACAATATTGTTATTGTATTACTACTGAACTCTGAATACAATCACTAATTCAGGACAACAAACAAACCTTCAGGGCTTCAGTCTACCTACATTACATATGACAAGGGTAATAAATAGAGATGTGCGAGTACAGGTTTTTTAAGTCAAGTCGAGTTCGAGTCGAGTAAATGGCAAAAGATTACACACAGGTCTAGTTGAATTGGATCAAAACAGTGTATAAGGGTTCCATTAATAAATGTTTTTATTAAAATATACTTTTCTAGTCACTATGACGTGAAAATAACAATAGTAAGTAAAATAAATAGATTCCTGCTTTACTGGAAAAAGGTAAGTACCTACATTTATCTGAAAATAAATCATACCAAACTAACTGGATAAAATTTTGCCATGAAGATAAAATACTTTTAATCTTTTAGTATTAAGATTGTTATATATGGTATTAATTGACAGTATTTAGTGTATAAAACTAAAATTGTTTTCCATTTGTCAGTGTATGTAAATGTTGTGTTAGTGTATTGTTTTTGACTTTTTGTATATGTATTTGTTATTTTTGTCTTAGTGTAATTAAAATGTAAAAGAAAATACCCCCGTCGCAGCAAACCTGCGTACTCAGCGAATTTCCAATGCATAATATATGTCTTAATACCATATAAAGCCGCATACCAAGTTTCATAAAAATATATTCATATATAAGCGATATATACAATTTTAATTATTCTCCATAAGAATAGCATTGGTGATGAGTACATAGGTTTGCTGAAACAAGGAACACAAACAATTGGTTTTTATGCAAATATAAATATAATTTAACTAGGTGAAGCCACATACCAAGTATAATCAATATTCAATCATAAGTAAGCACTATATAACATTTTAATTATTCTCTATAAGAATAACATGGGAGCTGAGTAAGCAGGTTTGCTGCAACAAGGAACTAAAAAAATGGGTTTTTATGCAAATATCAATATAACTCAACAGGGTGAAGCCACATACCAAGTTTTATTAATTTATGTCCATAATTAAGGGAGTCATTACATTTTACTTATTCTCCATAAGAATAACATGGGGGCTGAGTACGCAGGTTCGCCGCTACGGGGATAATCAACAAAAAATCAATTTTTTGTGCAAATATCAATATACCAGTACAACGTGACCCCACGTGCCAAGTTTCATCAATATACATTCATTAATAATGGAGATATCAAATTTTATTCATTCTCCATAAGGATAACATTGGACAACGTACTGTGTTTAGCACTTTGAATATCTCTGCAACGGTTGGACGTAGAATCACAACTTGCTTCGCTCGCTGGGGGCTCCGCCCCCAGACCCCTATGGGGGGCTTCGCCCCCAGGTCCCTGTCGTAAATTATACCCTTAACTGATGTATAATGTAGCCTTTAAAAGGTGTATTTTGAACCTTATAAGGGATACGACCACCGTTAACTATCAAATTTTATTTATTCTCCATAAGGATAACATTGGACAACGTACTGTGTTTAGTTAGCACTTTGAATATCTCTGCAACGGTTGGACGTAGAATCACAATTTAAACATCAAAATGATTGTTTTGTGGAGCTGAGTTGATTGGTAAAAGCAAATGTGAAGTTTACATTAAAATTAACTTAGGAAAAGCCAAAAACCTTTTTCCCATAAGATTAACATAGGAGATTTTATGAGCAGGTTTTTTTGGATTTTCTCCGCAACCACTTAACCTAGCTTAATAATTTAAAATACCATATTATTTGTTTTTTTAAGCTCTATAACATGGTCTAAACCAAAATTAAGTGTTTTAAAAATTTTAGGGTAAAAAATGCAAAAAACTGATTTTTGGAAAATTTAAAACCCCCATAAACCCCCCTTACCATAGCCCGATTTTTCTGGTTTTCGAACTTAAAAGTTATAAATGTCACTTTACACATTTGAGCCAAATTTCATCGAAATCGGACGTTTTTTACTCAAGTTATCGCATTCACGGACACACATATATATATATATATATATATATATATATATACATATATATAATTTTGAACGAATAGTGTTTTAGTCATCTGGGGACCTAAAAAAAATTTGTCATGGTCTCGGGCTTAAGTCTTACCATGAGACCTACGGTAATAGCTTCTTCCCTATAGGGGAAATTCGCTAAAATTAAGAAAATCCAAAAAAAATGTAGGTTAGTTAGGTGTAAGAACTTGATATTTAGATGTAAGTAGGGTTCACTTGATAACGGGAGGAGTTTCCTTACCTCCCGAAACGTAGTGTAGTTGTAAACACTAGAAGCGATAGGTAAAGTCCAAATAAATAAAAAAAGTAAAGGTATTACAATGTAATAGCTAATTACAAGGTCTTGAGGTAGTATTTCTTAGTTTTAAATTCAGTATATTAGTTTTCTGTTTGTTCAATAATAATCCATTATTAATTAACCATCTCCTTATTGTTTGTACAAAAGTAAGTTGCAAAGACAGGAAATGAATCTGTACGATTAAAAAAGCTCATGCTTCATTTAACTACTACTTAACAAAAATCTGAATTAATTGCTCACGTCTGCGATACGTGGGTGAAGCTTTCACTATCTCGAGATCTCTGCCTTGTAATCCTCTGCCTCAGTCCTTCGTTCGATTCTATCAGCTGAGTCACTTCTTCAGGCACTGCAACATTTTATCACATGATATTTTTGATAAAGAATCAAAATTCATGAATCTTTATTAACAATTAAATACAATTTTGTACTTACTTTGGGCTTATTCAAAAATACAATTAAATTAAATTTGAAGGAGTGTGACTGAAGATGGATTGTTAATAATCCAAAATCAGTATAGCCTATCGCCTATAGTATGAACAAATTTGGACACCTATAGGCTACTACTACCAAAAAGCAAGCCTAAATAAACTAAGGTTAAGGTTAAGTTTTAAATTAATTTATGTTTGGAAAACTGAATGACAAAAAAAAACTTAAATTTGTTTACCTTCACCAGATTACTAACAAACCTCAACTTATGAGCCCTGTAATCTTTTACCTATATATCTAATTCCGTAAGCCCAAATTTGACAGTGACATTGTGAGCGAACGGGAGGTCGTAGCAAGTTGGGAGAGGGCTCATTTTAAAGGTCTGGTCATGAAATTGTGGAGCAAATTATTCATTATTCTTAATTATGTACCGAAAATTTATGATGGAATAAAATAATTCCCATTTAAATAGCAAGGGGATTTAAAAACATCTTTATTTACATTAAACATATGGTTACGTGTCTACATTATTTACAAACTGACATGTATTCCTACTTACATTGTTGTATTTTCCTCAGCATGTAAAGAGTAAACAGATCAGAAGGCCGAGTTTTGGAGTAAGGTTAGGGGCTATGGCCCCTTCATGCGACTAGTAAGTTGTAAAATCTGATTATCATTGAGCCACACAATGTAGTGACATTTCACCATGTGAACAGAACATGCAGTTCACTTGCATGCATATGTTCGTCTGCAACTGCTTCCTCAGCTCCCCTGTGACATTGCCGCTACAGTGGAACTTGGATAATTCGAATCTCAAGGGACCGGTACAAAAATATGAATTATCCAAAAATTTAAATTAACCAAGTTGTTTTAATGTTGTTTTTGTAGTACTAGGGACCAAGCAAACATTTTAACTAAAGAAGATTATGAATTATAAAAGACTGAATTATCCAAGTATCATTGTACTCGTAACTTGGGACATTTTTCTCATAACTTTTTGCCAGTTTAAACGTTGTGTTACTACAGTTGAATTGAGACTGGGTTTATTACACATCATATCGATGGACTAGTGATGGTCAAAACCAGAAATTTCAAATCTCGAAACCGAAACCAAAACTTAAAAAATCGAAACTCGAAAGTAAAATTCCAAAATCCTTTTTACTTGCCTGGTTATGGTTATGAAAAATAAATCCAGTTACTCCAAATAAACCAGTTAACTTACTGCCATTCTCGAAGTATCCTAGAAAAATATTAGTTTCAGAACTACTAGTGAACCAATTATTTGTAGCTTAATTATAAACTTTGGTTAGAGTTGTTCTTTCACAAATAAAAAATCAATAATCCACAAAAGGTGAAGGTAGACGACCGATGACAGTAGGCTTTTGACCTTCACATTATTAATCAACACTTGGGCGTGATTTCTGTTAAAAAAACAATGACACAAAAAATCTCGGCAGTTTTGAGTTTTGATTCTCGAAACTCGCCGATCGAATCTCGAAACCGAAACTTTTCCAAAGTTTTGGTGGTTTTGAGATTCGAGTTTTGGTTTTGACACATCACTACGATGGACCATTGAACCTTAAATAAAAATATGTTTTGGTTTGATGGTCCATCGCCCTATTACAGAAAAAAATAGGGGAGGATTCATTTAAAACTCATCCTGTATATATACTTGTGGTTTACCTATTCACAAACTACTATTATTTAAACATTTTTAACTCAGCAGATTACTGAATTGATGGGCAATCGATCCGTGATTAATGTTTATTTAATGAAAGTTTGATGGACCATCGATATGATGTGCAGTAGAGCCTATATTATAAAAATGTTTAAATAAATGAAGGGGCTCTATTACACATCAGATCTATGGACCATCGAACCTTTCTTATTTAATAAATATTAGAGTCTCGATGGGCCATCGATCTGGTGTGTAAAAGAACCTCTATTTTAAAAGTTTTAAAATCAAAGTAATGGCTCTATTACTCAGCAAATTGATGGACCATCGAGCCGTTGTTATTTTATAAATGTTAGAGGGTCGATGGTCCATCGATCTGATGTGTAAAAGAGCCATTACTTTTATTTGAAAAATTTAAAAATACAGGTTCTATTACACGTCAGATTGATGGACCATCGACCCTCTGATATTTATTAAATAAGGAAGGTTCGATGGTCCATCGATCTGATGTGTAATAGAGCCACTACATTTATTTTAAAACTGTATAAAAATAGGTTCTAGAATTCTAGGTTCTAGGTTTAGAATTCAGAGGGTCGATGGTACATCGGACTGAATTCGTATAAACTCGTTTTGGGTCGATTGTCTATCGACCCAGAAAGTAAATATAACTTTTATTCACTTAAACGGTTCGATGGACCATAGACCCTCTTGTATTTTTTAAAGTTTTACAAGAGGGTCGATGGTTCATCGATATGATGTGTAACAGAGCCGCTCCCGTTGATCCAGAGCCAAGCTGTGGCATAAGTAAACTAACCGCTTCGTGAGCAATGTCATAGTTACTCTGGACCCGCACTTGACAACAAGTTGGTAGCAGACACCAGCGCCCACTTAACTATCTGCTTGGTTAAGTTGGGCAGAGGTTAGGTTGGTTAAGCAGGTAATCTCTTTGATAACTGGACACGGCCACTTCAGTAAAAATCTTTACACTTTTGGAATTACAAACGAGAGTCAGGAGTGTAGACTTTGCAATCAGTCTGAGGAGACTGCTAAGCATATCACACTGGGCTGCGAGAGACTCAGGGCAAGGAGAATGGCTCTGTTTAGTTTGAAGAACCCTATTGGGAAAAAGTCCTCCATCTTGTAAAGGATACAGGTATTGGTTTACCAAACTAAGACACAAAGGGTACATAATAAGTAGGGGTGTGCGAGTAGTGATTTTTTTAATCGAGTCGAGTCGAGTAGTGCCAATTATTTTCGAGTTTCGAGTATTTTCGAGCGAGTATTTGCCATCAGTTGATAGTTTAAAATAGTGTAATGGGATTTGGATACCACCCTAGATTTGATAATCTAAACATGGTTTCTAACTAATACATGAGTAGCAATACAAAGTTTTGGCTAGTACATTCAAACTGGATTACGTATTGACAAACTAAACACGTTGGTTACGGCCGAAATCACGCGGTCCGATCGTCATTTTCGGCTGATTTTACGTGATGCGATCGCCTTTTGTGGCCATCACTACACGTTTTGGCCGGTCTTAATCGTTCGCGGTCGTCATTTTCGGCCGATTTTACGTGATACGATTGCCTTTTGCGGCCGTTACTATGCGTTTTGGCCAGTTGCAATCGTTGGCGATCGTCCAGAAATCGGCGAGAAACACTCGCTCGAACTTTCGAGTAATTTTCAAAACTTCGAGTCGAGTTCGAGTATTAAAATACTCAGCCGAAAACTCGAAGTTTCGAGTACTCGCACACCCCTAATAAGCTTCAGTTGACATGTGACGATCTTTGAATCCATCCCTTCAATAGGAAACATAACATAACATAACAAGATACCTTCGGCATTCTCGTCAATGTTGGCCTCCTGCAGGTACTGGACCAAGAAGTCTGCGAAAGCTCCCTTCTGTGCCAACAACTCCTGGTACGTTCCAAACTCCGAGACCTGTCCGTCCTTCATTACCACAATAAGGTCGGTCTCTGGTAGGTAGGTGATGGCGTGGGTGACAAGAATTCTCGTCTGGATCAAACATAGAAGCCGATGGTTAAACACTATAGGTTGGCGGAACAATGGTATTCTAAAGTCAATAGCGATATATCCAATTATTATTTAATTTTAATAGTTCAAGAACAAATAATTAATTTGTATAATCAAGTACGAACTATGTGAAGTAAGCACTGCCGTAAAATTTCTGCTACAGAACATCCACTAATCATTTTAAACAAAACAACTTAGTTTTTGGTAGGAAAGTCCAATGTAAACTATTTTTTAAAAAAATACTGGAAAAACAACGCATTCCACCTACCACAGTTAAATTGCATATTTAGAAATAATTTGTTTTCAACAAGAAAGATATTTCAATTTTGATCTACTGCCTATATACTACACATTACTCATATTACTTTTTGATCAACCTGATGATAAAACTTGTTTCCCCAACAAGAATACAAATCATACGAGATAACAGATAAGCTCATTATATTTTAAGAGAATTTAGTTTTCAAATTTGATTTACAAATTTAAACAACTTATAGAATTATCTAAAAAAATATGTTTCAGAAATTTTAGAGAAGTTAGATTTATGGATTAGGAAACCATGGTAGAGCCGCCCGGCACTTCTACCGCAATGGGATATTTTTGCAAGCCACCAGAAAGAAAGGCACTTGTATAAATTTAAAAGCAAGTTCGGAACACAGAAACCAACTTGACCTTTGCCCCTTACTCCTGTGATGGCTGGCTATCGGCTTTCCTAGGATAATTGACTAAGTATCCAAGTACAGCTTCCACAGACTACCCCTGGTTAGAAATAAGAACCAAGGTGATAAAATAGATACTTGAAATATCGGATGGCCAAAGGACAATCCACATTCTACATAATCATTTGTCCGTGTATTAATATTGACCTCCAGCTTGGCAAAGACCAGTCAAAGAGACAGTAAAGTCCTTGGAGAGTTTTACAAATTGGAGGCAACAATGTAGAAAATGACAAAAAGACATGTTTCAGTAGATTATTAAATTGATTCCAACAATGATAAAAATTACTAAATTTGTTTAGTTAAATATGTTTTAAACAGCGTATTTAATCAAAAAATATAAAATAAACATTGTCACAGAATATGGTAAGAGAGTTGTTGCCACAAACAGTATTTAAGTTTGTTTAGTTAAAAATTTTTTAACCAGTGTATTTAAGCGACAAATATCAAATTAACATTGTCACGGAATACGATAGGAGAGTTGTTGCCAATATGGCAACCATGTTGTAAAAGTCAGTCAGTTTCAACATGTTACAAAGTTCAAGCAGACGAGTCTTATTTATAATAATTTGGGTTAAAGGTGCTTTCAAAAATGTGCAGTAACACCAGTTAGAGGAAATATTCCAGGTTTTGGTTTCTTTCTTGTCCTGTAAGTCTTTCCTGCATTATTTACATCTTGCTGAACTTTCCTAAACAACTTTGAAATATCAATCTGTATTATTTTACTTTGATTTAACAGTGACAAACACACGATCGATTTAACAGTGAGTAAATCAGACAGTGACAAACTTTAACTACTAGCCGACTATCCATGGTTGGGCATGTACAACGTTGCAGCATGCATGGCCTAAAAACTGTTGGTAATATGCCAGGTCAAATTATTACCGACAAAAGACTTTTCCAAAAAAATAAATACCGTATAATAGTTCAGGATGTTGTTCTCATTTTTTTTGTAAGTAGATGTAGCTTGCAATGTTTTCATAAATTACATAAGGTACAACAGTGTTAGTCTCAGCCTTCAAAATAAGCCTAACAATTCCAACATTCACCTTCTTCTTGAGAAGGCCGTTGGGCCCGATGACGCTGTCAAAGATGTGTTTGCCCACGTGGGAGTCCACCGCACTCAGAGGATCGTCCAGTAGGTAGAGGTCCGAGTCACTGAACACAGCCCGGGCCAGACTCACCCTCTGCTTCTGGCCGCCACTCAGGTTGATGCCCTACGACAAAATAGGAAAAAATAAGTCTCAGTACATTTAAAATTTACTAGCTGGTGTCCCATTCTCTGGAATGGGACAGATAGTCTGAAAACATAATCAGCAGATTTGCTATATCAAATTACTCAATAAGATTTGGTATAAAAAAAAAAAAAATTACTCTTAAGATTAACACGAATAAGAGGCCAATGTATAGGGTGTATTTAAGGTGAATATGAACGAATTATGAGTGTAGGAAGGGGAAGATGCCTTTGTAGCCTTTTTACTGACTAAGATCGCACGTCCTTTGGTCAGGTTCATTAATTAATAGCTCAATCACTAAGGATCATTTTGAAAATTGAAAATGATGAATCTGTTAAGAGACATTTTGTTACATTAACGGTATTTGGTCTACATATTTTTGAATGTATAATGTTTGTTAGAACTCGCTATTCTCAATTTAAAAGTTATGGTGAAAATCATCCGTACAATACTCAAAATATAAGTGAAAAGTTATTACCTCGGCACTATGAAGAATTCTTTACAAAAAACCATCATATACTGGGATAAAATTTTTGAAATTCATTCCAAAATAAATTTAAGATTTAAGTTGTTATTAAAAGATGTCTTAATATAAAAAAGCCTGTTACTCAATAGACAAATTGTAGAGGTAGAGTAAGTTTATTTATTTAAGAAATTGTAACATTAATTTATTGATGCTATTTCTTGTACCTATGTACTAACTAGGGGTAAGCGAGTACTCAAAATTTTGAGTTTTCGGCCGAGTATTTTAATACTTGAACTTGACTCCAAGTTTTGAAAACTACTCGAAAGTTCGAGCGAGTATTTCCCGCCGATTTCCGGACGATCGCTAACGATTGCAACCGGCCAAAACGCGTAGTAACGGCCGCAAAAGGCAATTGTATCACGTAAAATCGGCCGAAAATGACGACCGCGAACGATTGCGACCAGCCAAAATGCGTATTAACGGCCGCAAAAGGCGATCGCTGTTGGAGAGTTGTCAACATCATCCTTATTAACTATATGAATTATCATATGCCATGTTATTTGTTTATATTAACACATGTTTCGATTTTATAATAATAAATGTTGTGTGTATTGAGGGAATGAATAAAAGAGTATTTATTTCAATTTTATCAGATTATGAGACTTAAGTATTTGTAAAGAAATGAGTAAAGCAAGTTATAACATAGAACTTTTAACAAGAGAAAACTATGATACATGGAGAATGCAAATGGAAGCCATACTGGTGAAGAATGATTGTCTTGGATACGTTTTAGGAACCACTAAAAAGCCTTTAGATGAGAATGATGAAAAAGTAGCTTGGGAGATTGCTGATGCAAAAGCAAAAGCAGATATCATTTTGGCTATAAGCCCAAGTGAATTAAAACAAGTTAAAGGATGTAACACATCAGCTGATGTGTGGGAAAAATTGAAATGTATTTATGATTCCAGGGGACCAGCCAGAAAAGCATCTCTATTAAAAAAGCTAATTTTAGCAAAATTGTCTGCTAATTGTGATATAAGAGATCATATCAATGATTTTTTTGATGTTGTAGACAAGTTAAATGGGATGGAAATAGAGATAAACGACGACCTTTTAACAGTTATACTTTTATATTCCCTCTCAGACGATTTTGAAAATTTTCGAATTGCTATTGAAACAAGAGATATACTACCTTCTCCTCAAGTTCTGAAAATAAAAATATTAGAGGAGTGGGAAGCTAGGAAAGAACATAATAAGGAAGACGGTAGTAATGAAGCATTACTCGGAAAATTTCAGAGGAAAAGTGTTTTTCAGCCAAATTTCAGAGTCCCATTACGATGTCATGTGTGTAAAGCAATTGGACACAAAGCAAGATTCTGCCCACAAGCAAGGAAAGAAGTGCAAAATTCAGCCGTTGCTAAAGAAGAACGTGCTGGTTTTCATTCTGCTGTAGAAGACACATGTTACATGGGAAATATGTTAAATAAGCAAGACATTCGGTGGTGTTTAGATAGTGGTTGCACTTCACATATGACTCATTTGTACAGTAAATTTGTCAACTGTCAGCCTGATATGGGTAGAAGCGTAAATCTTGCAAACAATTCATCAACAGATGCAAAAGGAATTGGCACAGTTAATTTTTTGGCTGACAATGGAAGAAAGACTCTGAATATAGATTTGTACAACACTCTGTATGTACCCGAATTACGCACAAATCTCATGTCAGTTAGTAAAATTACAGATCATGGTTATCAAGTTATATTTAAACAAGATGTTGCTTTGATAATTGACCAAAATGGAGAAACAAAAGTTTGTGCTAACAGAATCAATGGACTTTATTATGTACATGAAGTTAATGAAGAAAGTCATGTAAGCAATGAGAAGTCAAGTTTGCTCTTATGGCACCAACGATTTGGACACTTGAATTTTAGAGACTTGAAGAGAATAATAAATTTAGAAATGGTGAAAGGTGTTAATGTAAAATCAACAGAAGGAATCCCACCATGTGAAGTATGTATCCGGGGAAAAATAACAAAAACACCATTTCCTAAAAGTGAAAGATCAACAGATATACTGGACATTGTTCATTCGGATCTATGTGGTCCAATGAAAACTGAGTCACTTGGAAAATCCCAGTATTTTATCACTTTCATTGATGACTGTTCCAGATGGGTCGAAGTGTATTTTTTGAAGAGGAAGAGTGATGCGTTAGAGGCATTCAAAACTTATAAGAATAAGGTAGAAAATTTTACTGGAAGAAAAATCAAGTTTCTTCAGACAGACAATGGAGGAGAGTTTACAAACAGTGAGTTTAACGAGCTTTTAAATAACTGTGGGATTCAAAGAAGACTTACTTGTAGTGGCACACCTCAACAAAATGGAGTAGCAGAACGTATGAATCGAACTCTAAATGACATGGCCAGATGTTTACTAATTGAGGCAAATCTACCTCAAGTTTTTTGGGCGGAGGCAGTTGCAACAGCTGCTCATGTGAGAAATAGGTGCAATTGATGCAATTGATGGTGATTTACCATATCAGCGATGGATCGGGAACACTCCAAATGTTTCCTACTTCAAGAAATTTGGATGTAAAGGTTTCATACACAACCAAACAAACGACAAGTTCCAACAGAGAACAAAAGAAGGATTTTTTGTCGGGTATTCTGATGTTTCTAAAGGTTGGAGAATGTGGTTACCGGAAGAAAAGAAGATTATTGTGACAAGGGAAGTGTCTTTTTGCCCGTGTCCAGCACAAAATGCTAAAATTGATACCACAGTGTCTGTAGACCTTTTTCTTCGAGAGCAGGAAAAGTTCACTGAAAATAAAACAAAAGAAGCAGAACATCAACCTAGAAACATATTAGAGTGTTCATTAGAGGAGCCTGAAAATGGAACAAGGGAACCCTATATTGTGACTCAAGAAGGAAAGGCGTTTGAAAATATTGTAGCAGATCAGGAAATGGACGTAAATAAGAAAGGAGGTGTTGCACCCATTGTGAGGAAATCTGAAGCAGATCAGGAAATGGACGTAAATAAGAAAGGAGGTGTTACACCCATTGTGAGGAAATCTGAAAGAAGAACAAAAGGTATGCCACCACAAAGACTTTCATTGGTAGCTCAAGGAAACAAAATAAATGTAGGTGAACCAAAATCCTGGAATGAGATGGTTAAATTACCAGAATCTGAAAAAAATCGTTGGATTGTTGCAGCTAAAGAAGAAATGAATGCACTGCTGAATAATGATACGTGGTCACTTGTCGATTTGCCTGCAGGAAAAAAGACTGTTGGGTGTAAATGGGTATTTAAAACAAAGTATGGAGGTGATGGTACAGTTGAGCGTTATAAAGCCCGATTGGTAGCTAAGGGATACTCACAGAAGTATGGGGAAGACTATGATGAAGTTTTTGCTCCAGTGGTTAATTCAACAACTGTACGAATTTTATTGACTGTAGCAGCAACGAAAGATCTGACAGTGCATCATTTTGATGTTAAGACAGCCTTTCTTAATGGGAAGTTACAAGAGGACATTTATATGGAACAAGCAGAAGGTTTTGTTACACCCGAAACAAAAGGAAAGGTTTACAAACTTAAAAAATAAATCTATGGATTAAAACAAGCAGCTCGAGCCTGGAATGATATGCTTAACACAACGATGCTAGATATTGGATTTGAAAGGAGTAATTCTGATCCTTGCTTATATATAAATAACTTAAGTGACAGCTGCACGTATGTAGTTATTCATGTTGATGATATATTATGTGTTGGTTCAGCAAAAAATGTAAAGGAAACTTTTGAGAAATTGACAATGAAATTTGAAATGAAAGATTTAGGAGTTGCTCGCAATTACTTGGGTGTCGAAATAGATAAAGTAGATGGAAACTACTACATCCACCAGAAAAGAAAAATTGAAAATATAATTATTGAATATGGGCTAGAAAATTGCAAACCAGCTAGAACACCAATGGAAGTAGGATTTCTTAACACAACATCAGCGTCACCATCTCTCCCAGATAACAAACAGTACAGGAAAGCTATAGGATCATTACTGTACCTTACTGTTACATCAAGACCTGATATATCTTCAGCTGTTGGCATACTGGCCAGGAGAGTTGAAAATCCAACTCAAAGTGATTGGAATGCTGTAAAGCGTATTATCAGGTATCTCAAAAGTACAATTGATTCTAAACTTAAGTTGGGCACAGAAGAAGAAATAAAACTTTCATGTTACGTGGATGCTGATTGGGGGGGAGATTTAACAGACAGGAAGTCAATCAGCGGAATGGTTTATAAGATAGGAAATCATACTGTAAGCTGG
This sequence comes from Allygus modestus, assembly GCA_963675035.1. NCBI lineage: Eukaryota > Metazoa > Arthropoda > Insecta > Hemiptera > Cicadellidae > Allygus > Allygus modestus. Next base: position 98,538,249 of record OY776117.1, read on the forward strand.
ATGAGCAAGAAACAGACTACAGTAGCTCTATCGTCTACAGAAGCAGAATTCATGGCAGCAAGTATTGCTACCCAAGAAGTAGTATGGATGAGACTTCTATTAAAGGATATGGGGTATCCACAGCTAATGCCAACCAAAATATTTGAAGACAACCAAAGCTGTATAAAGTTTATTGAAAATGAAAAGGTCAGTGGTAGGATAAAACACATGGACATTCAAAAACATTACATAAGAGAAAAGATTTCAAAAAATGAAATATGTCTTGAATATTGTCCAACAGAAGACAATCAAGCTGATCTTTTGACCAAACCAGTTCTAGGAGGAAAATTCCAAAAGTTAGTTTCAAGTCTTGGACTTTGTTACATCTGATGTTGAGGGGGTGTGTTGGAGAGTTGTCAACATCATCCTTATTAACTATATGAATTATCATATGCCATGTTATTTGTTTATATTAACACATGTTTCGATTTTATAATAATAAATGTTGTGTGTATTGAGGGAATGAATAAAAGAGTATTTATTTCAATTTTATCAATCGCATCACGTAAAATCGGCCTAAAATGACGATCGGACCGCGTAATTTCGGCCGTGACTAACGATTTTGTCATTTAATATTGATTATAGGCGATGTCTGGACCAGGTGATTTTGGTCAAATGACAACCAGACCCTGTTTCATCGGCTAGAAACGAATGTCAAATCGTGTTTTGTTTGTCAATACGTAAGCCAGTTTGATTGTATTGGCCAAAACTTTGTATTGCTACTCATGTATTAGTTAGAAACCATGTTTAGATTATCAAATCTAGGGTGGTAGCCAAATTCCATTACACTATTTTAAACTACCAACAGATGGCAAATACTCGCTCGAAAATACTCGAAACTCGAAAATAATTGGCACTACTCGACTCGATTAAAAAAATCACTATTCGCACACGCCTAGTACTACCTATAAATAAAGAGATTTTTTATTTGATTTGATTTTACATACATTGTAGCAGTAATAGGATGTATTCAATGTAACCATGGGTTTTGTTTGAAAAACGATATCACAATATCTGTCAACGGATACTTTGGTTAAGCATCAAGACATTTTATTCATACTATTAGTATTTACAACAAATTTGTCACCTTTTCTCCGATCTCAGTCGAGTCCCCGGCAGGCAACATATCAAAGTCCTGTTGGAGAGCACAGGCTCGAACTACTTTTTTGTAGTTTGTTGGTTCATAGCTTCTTCCAAACAAAATATTATCCTTGAGTGTAGCATTCTGGATCCAAGCTTGCTGGGGCACATATGCAATCGATCCCTGCACACAAAAATGTATATTCAAGCTTAGATATCATATTACCTCCCACATAAATCTAATCCACAACGGTCATAGCCATCTTTATTGTCACAAAAAACATTTGCAATATTCTGGTTTACAAGTGAAGTTTTTTAACTGGGTTGTTTTGGAGATTAAATGTATTCAACAATAAATACTACTGGATGCTGGGAACTACTGGAAATATCATATTAGATTTCTGACCCAGAGAATATACTTCATAACAGATCTCAATTTTAGCTTCGCCAACAAGAATATTACAGGGCGTGAGTAACCAATGCGATTAGCTTGAATATCTCCCAATTAAAAAAAAAACTACAACCGGCAGATCACCGAATGCCGGATTAGCAGGCTTTTACTGTACAGCAGGTTACGCAAACACTTCAGGCAGCTGCTAACTGATATTTCCAGTGCAGCACATACTACGAGAATAAAATATACTAAAATGTCTATATTTCCAGTGCAGCACATACTAAGAGAATAAAATGTACTAAAATGTCTATATTTCCAGTGCAGCACATACTAAAAGAATAAAATGTACTAAAATTTGTAAGTTTTTTAAATTTTCAATTCAAACTTTCTTTATTCGTTACACAAATATACATGAATGGTGTCTATTTCAATTATTACTATTAATAATTGAAACTAAAAATAGCAAAACTTTTTTACAACCTTCATAACAAACTCTCTAATTTTTTTCCGGTTTCTAGAAACTTGAAAGACCCATACAATTTTTACACAGTAGCTAGACACTAGGGATGAGTTGATTCCAATTTTTTTTTATTCCGACTCCGGTTCCGATTCTTACAAATCGATTCTCGATTCCGATTTCATTGATTCCTAATAATAGGTGAAATAGCAAAGTAATGTTGTTTTAAAAATTATTAAAGACAATAATTTAGTCAGTAATTGATTTTTATTTAATAAATTAAGACAAGTTGGTGGTATTTTTCACTAATAAAATAAAATTACAAAATAACTAACAAAAAACTAAACTAAGTTGAATTGCATGTTTACTTTTCATATAAGTGTTGCTGTAAGTTACATATAAATCTCCCATGAAATTGTTTGAAATTAGTTTTCTTGTGTTATAATACAATCACTTTGGATGTTAACTATTCATGACCGATAAAAATACATATTCCATGTTAATGTTAAATGTGGGGTTTTCAATTTTAGAAAGAATTTTGTTTTTAATAATTGATTTTTAATTATTGTAGATCAACGTTTTTAAATATACTGTAATGTTAATTAGCAGCTTTTTATAGTTAATTATCAAACTAATTTTTAATGCAATTTATACATAATTTAATGTTAATATCACTAGTATACTGTAGTAGTATAGAAAAACAAAAACTGTTTAGTTTAAATTCATATCGGTAATTCATGGGGAAAAATGTGGTTGTAAGATAATGACTCAAAGAAATAATGCTGGTCAGCCGACTGATTTATTGCTTTCAACTGGTCCCCATCCCTCCCCTCCTGTCCTGTCTTCCTTCCTTATCTCCAAGGTCAGATTTTTTGCCCCTGACCCAAAACACTCCCCGTGGCCCTCTCTTACTTATCTTACTTCACAGGTACCCACAAATAACTCACCCGTCATTGTCTACTTTCATATGAGCTAAAAATAGATTTTAGGCTTATTTTTCTTTATTTCAGTAATATATTTTACCAAACATTAGTTAGCAGCGTGAATCTGGTATCAATAGAACCGGAATCGACTTTGGGCCATCGATTCTCGATTCCGATTCTAAGCCTGCGAATCGGTGGAATCGAGAATCGACTCATCTCTACTAGACACCACTACTCATATTAAATCACGCCATTACCTTGGTGTTAACTCTGCCGGTGACCTTATCCATCTCTCCTAGTATGGCGGACAGTAGCGAGCTCTTGCCTGACCCGACAGTTCCCACCACTGCCACCAGAGTGTTCTGTTTCACCCTCAAACTGATGTTACGCAGGATCACATCCTGATCTTGGTTGCCGCCCCAGGAAAATGTCCCGTTCTCTATGACAACCGGGTCCGCTGAAAATAATAAACAAAAATATTATTCGGGAACAAATCCTAAATTGTGTAGAAACACAACCTTCCTCTTCCCTTTATTGCTAGGTTGTACTTTTTTCAATCAGTGAAGTTGACGGACCTTTTTAACTTTACTTTTCCCACTCACGCAGGACTTGGGTACATCAACTTTGGGCTTGAGTAATTATCATTGAACTTGAAACTACTTACAGGTCAGAATTAATGGCCTTCTGCCATATTTAATAAATCAAACAAACTCCCTGTTTTTCACTGGTTTATGACTTAAACAGACAATTTATTATTTTTCCCCGGTTCCACAACATAATTTCCAGACCATTCATAGTCCCAATCCTCCTAGTTTTCCGGTTTTGCAGTTTGAGATTTTTCTCACTGTAAGAATTGTATTGTCTTGGATGTTATTAGTAGTCTTTATTCATTTTATTTATTCAGTTCACGTGCTTCATTATGCAGGTATAATAACCAAAACACCACAGTAAAACAAATGCTTTATTTTTATTTATGATAAAAGGCACTTCAAAATTATTATATTATATTACATTAAGATCTACAAGGAGTAAAGCATCATCATCTGTGTGTCTATGACCGATGTCTTGTGTAATCTGTTAGAAATAACATAATTTAATTTGCATTTCCTTTTGTTTTTCAAAATTAAATTAAAAAGCATAACTTCAAAGGTCATATATTTTTTAGTCAGTATCACATGTACGTTGTGTTAGAATAAGTTGGTTAGAAACAGTGCACATGATTAATTACAAAATATAACGTTTTAGGCAAATAGCAAAAAAAGGTTTACTTACATTCTGATTGGTCATGTTGGACACAATTTGGATCAAGCTCTTCTGAGTTCATAAACTTGTTTATTCTTTTGATGGACACTCCTGTCTAAAAAGTAATAAAATTAATAATATTTAAATTATTATTTTCTAAATTATAGGAAAACAGTTTTTATTTTGTTTCTTATAGACGATCACAAAATATATTAAATCGTCCATTGATCTAGCGTGAATGTAACAGTTATTAAGACAACTTAGTGCAGCAAACAACTTTTCTAATATATATTATTCACTTCAATTTAATTTATTATTTTTTCCATTAATTTTATATCATTTCATGACATATAAAAATTACAAACTACTCAATTGCAAATATATGTAAACTGTAAATAAAGTACAACCAGGCAATCATTAACAATAAATTTCTGTTATTAACCTACTACATAATAAATTTATTTATAGTACTTAATTTAAATAAATTTAAGATGCCTAAATTGGCCATTAAAACACTCGAAACTTAACAGCTTCTCAGCAGTCAAGAATATTGTTGAGCAAATATTGAAAACTTCATAACTTCAAATCTCAACTATAGAGTTTTGTATCAATGCTGGGCAAAATAATAATTTGTACACAATAAATAATTTATTTTATTTATACAAACTTAATTATTAATATGAACAAGCCGTGACATAAAAGAGATAAAATAATTCCCATTATCAATAATTCAATTGTTTAGTGTGTTTTTCCTCTAGCTCTGTTGCAATTTAATTGCTTTCAAGATTTTTTTATAACTTAGCAAAATAAATTAATGTTAACTGTTGAGCATGCGATTTTTATTTATCTGCATGACAATGAATTTTCAGACTTCATACAGAAAATTAGGCTTTCAGAGTTTTTGCAATGGTTTCGTGCAAATAAAAAGACAAAAATCTACTAATTGTTTTTTTTTTCTTTTAGAAAATCAGTTTTTCTACATATTACACAGTAACAGACTAAATTTAATAAATATTAGATTTTTACACTGTTTTCTATTTTGTATTATAGTTTTATAGTTGCTAGACACCTTGACCATTTTACAACTGAACATGTTACAATGAACATTTACCTGCACCATGTTGGAGATGAGAAATGGAAGCATAGAGAGCGGAAAGCGGAGGATATTGAAGAGCGAGAGTGCTACGAAAGCTGTTTGTGCGTCCAGGATGTTGTGTTCATCGCTCAACACGTAAACGGCGAAAGTCACCAGGGAGACCTGCAGTTACAGGGTTAGTGAAGCTCTATACACTAGATTGAACATCACCCATCACCTGGGGCCTTGTGTCCCAATACCAGACAGTGCTGCCTGGGTGAAGTGTGAAGGAGGGGATCAAGTACAGTCAGGTCAGATCGTAGGTGCTCCTAGTTGCACTGACTGTACTCGGCCAAATCCGTGAAGGGGAAGTGGTGAGAGACGACTCTGCCTCAAACACACTGTCCTCTGTGCTTCACCCTAGGTGGCTCTATCTGCACTTGCATTAGAAACAGGGTAGCCAAAAAGTCCCAGTACACAAAAAATATGTATATTGAATGAAATAATAATAAATATTTAAATTACTAATTTACAATCAAGAATGTTAAAGTTATCATAATAGCCTTGAATATTAGTAAACCTCCTTGTTTGTGGCAGAGCTTGAATTAAAATCATTATGACTAATTGCAAATTCTTCTCTTCTCTCAGCTCACCACGAACATAAAATAATGTTTGAACTAGGGATGAGTCGATTCCATTGTCGATTCTCGATTCCACCGATTCTTAGGCTTAGAATCGGAATCGAGCATCGATAGCCTAAAGTCGATTCCTATTCCATCGATTCCAGGCCGTTCATACTCCCGCCGTTTACCCAGATTTTCACCGCTACCCATAGAAATTTTGAGTCGAGTAGTTGAAATTGCGTAGCTATTCCCGCCGTTTTCCCAGATTTAAACCGCTGACCATCAAAAATTTGAGTCGAGTAGTTGAAAATTGCATCGCTACTCCCAACGTTTACCCAGATTTACGCCGCTAATGTTTAACCAAAAAATATATGACTGAAATAAAGAAAAATAAGCCTAAAATCTATTTTTAGCACATATGAAAAGAGACAATGAAAGGTGAGTTATTCATGGATACCTGTGAAGTAAAATAAGTAAGAGAGGGGTCACAGGGAGTGTTTGGGTCGGGGGAAAAAATTCTGACCTTGGAGATAAGGAAGGAAGACGTGATGGGAGGAGGGGAGGAGTGGGGTCTGGTTGAAAGCAATAAATCAGTTGGCTGACCAGCATTATTTCTTTGAGTCATTATCTTACAACCACGTTTTTCCCCATAAATTATGAATTTATATTAAACAGTTTTTGTTTTTTCTATATTACTACAGTATACTAGGGAATTTAAAATAAAATTATGTAAAAATTGTATTAAAAATTAGTTTGATAATTAACTATAAAAAGCTGCTAAATTACATTACAGTACATTTAAAAACTTTGATCTACAATTATTACAAATTAATTATTTAAACAAATTGCTTTATAACTTTTATACAAAATTTAAAACCCTAAATGAAACATTAACATTACAAAGGTATTTTATCGGTCAAGAAGAGTTAACATTCAAAATGATTGTTTTATAACACAAGAAAACCAATTTCAAAAAATTTCGTGGGAGATTTATGTAAGTTAAAACATAACAATTATACGAAAAATAAACATGCAATTCAACTTAGTTTTTTTTAGTTATTTTTTTAAGTTTATTTTATTAATGAAAATACCGCCAACTGATTGTCTTAATTTATTAAATAAAAATCAATTACTGACTAACTTATTGTCTTTAATCATTTTTAAATCATTACTTTGCTATTTCACCTATTATTAGGGATCGATTGAATCGGAATCGAGAATCGATTTGTAAGAATCGGAACCGGAATCAAAATTGAAAAAAATTGGAATCAACTCATCCCTAGTTTGAACCTGTTCCAAAAAAACAGACTTCTTATAAATGCATAATAATGAAGAAGAACCTTATTGTTATGCATAATGTCTAGATAAATATGTTCTTTATTTATTTCTTTATTGTTGTAGGGCTGAAATTAATAACAACCATCTGCTTGGTTCCTAATTTTTAGGTTCTGTGATCATGTAAGTTTTTTTTATTTAATTACTGCGCAATACGGACAAAGTTTATGGTGGGGGCTTTATGAATACAACAAACCGACAGCTAGTTGCAATGATATAGCTGTTTGACACATTTTGGTTTGAGTGTCAGAAGATAACTAACAATAATCTCATCCTTGGCAGAGGAATCGGACCATTGTCGCCAATGAGTCCATAGAATCTAGTATTGTAAAAGGAGATTAGCAAAAGAAGGCATGGTTGAACTCTTGCATAACCACTGAGGCCTCCTGATGTTTCAGATTAATATTCATCATTCAGAATATTCAGTTTTATAATTCTTCTGCATATCTTAGTGTTTATAAATTATTATTACTTTATTTAATGTCATTAAAAGTATATCTTTGCTGAAAATAACTTTTATGGCCACCCTGTAGATAAGTAAATCACAGCAATCATGTCTGCTGAAAAGTCTGAAGCATTACAAGCTCATCAGGTTTTATAGATTGCCGATTCTGTTTCTGCTAATCTAATTCCAAACAATGTACACTTCCCCAGAATGTAAAACTTACTGAGATATTTCTAATAGGTAGAAGGCCTATTGAAATGTTTTAAAACTTTTTGACAAGATATATGGAAATTACATGTTAAAGACAAATCTCACTCAACAGTGTAAATGTAATGAATTGTTTTGTGTATTGTGACGCTTGCACAATAAAATGGAAATTAGAAAAAGTAATGATTTACTGCCAATTGAATTTGTGGTGAAACAAATTTTACAATATGATACATTTTAATTACATTTCAACTACCAGCACTGAAATGAGTAATACATTTTTCATTATATAAAAAAGTAGTAAATATAAAGTGAACATGTTATCGAACCTGGTGCCCAACAAAACACACAAAACCATTAATACTAGACTTGGTCACTATTAACACCCAATGTAGAACTTGCTCCAGTGATTCTGAAATGTTATCGGTGCCACATAACTCTTCCAAGTTTTTCCCTTCCAACAAAAACCATTTTTACAATTACCAAGATTAATCCATGGAAGTAAAAAAACCACGTTATATTAATTTTGTATTTACACTCCTCCACCAGTAGTAACTCCTTTAATATATTACAGCCTCACCATCCCTCACACACCCTAATCAGACCTTGGGCTGAAAGTCGTGCATCCACTGACCAAAATAAAGCTTTAGTGAGTGCATTTCCACCTGAAGGACCTGATGGTACCTCAATGATTCCTGCTAAAAACATGGGGAACAGCGCCATCGGGAAACGCATCACGTTGAACAGCGCCAGCCCAACAAAGGCCTTCTCTGCGTCCAACACATTGTTATCGTCTATGAACACATATGTTGCAAAAGTTGCTGCGGAAACCTGGGAACGTGAACATGTGAAACACAAGGCAAATTTAGAAGCTCCGACTCAAATTTACACCTTAATTTTGGAGTTTTAACGATGCTTTGGTTTTTTTTAATCACAACACTTTACTACGGTAAATATATATTTGATGTTGAAGTTAAACATTATAGTATAATATCAAAAATAAATTTCCTTCTATAATTTGCACCATTTAGAAGGTGGATTGTTACTTTTTTATGTTTACAGAATAGGCCTGGGATACTGTTTTGTATAAAGGATCAATTTCCCTCCTTAGAAATCCTTAGAAATCCCTATAAATGTATTAAAGTAACCATAAGTGATTTCTTCATGTGGTAGTAGTGACTCTTAAAATACAGCAGGTTTACTTTTTTGCCTTTAGTAATTAAGATATTTTAAGTTAAAGATAATATTTAAGATCAATAAACGTGGTTTCCCCATATCATATCTCGCTTATTATCAGTAGGGGGGGAGATAATGTTAGAATTTTACATTTTATATTACAATATGTTGTTCTCAAAAAATGGCTAGATCACAGAATTGATTTTACATTTCACAAGTGAAACAGAGGCGTCAGATTTCCTTGTTCGTGAATCAATTAAAAATTAAATTAAATTATTCAATTATGTAAACAGTTGGCATTTCCAAATGAAATTCTATTTGAGATCCACCATGTAACCACTCATACCAAGAACGGAGCACAGGCCCATATGAACGAAGTGCAAGCGTTGAGGTAGGCTGCATGTCTCAACACCTTCATTTCTTTCTCTCGGATCTTCAGGACTTGCTGCTCGAAACTGGGCTCCCAAGCGTACAACTTGAGCACCTAAATCACAAACAACTGTTTTAAATGAATAAACATTACAACTAATACAAGTTGTTTTTAGACAGTTACAACTTTTTAGATGGTTTACAAAAATAATTGTTGAATATTCTTGTATATTTCCTGCTGGACATTCACATTTTTCCGCAAGTAAATATTGCATCCCACTATCAATTCCGCAGTTTTTAGAAGATTATTTAATTTTTAATGGAGTTTCATTGGCCGAAACAGCGATTAGACCCCAGTTATTGTCTGAAAACAGTAATTTGATTTAATGAGCGATTTGATACACTTTTCAGTTTTATATTAAAATTGTTGTTATATGATTATCTTGTGCTCTTTAATATACATCTCCAAAGATTTTTTTAAAATAATAGATTTTCTACTAGGTGAGGTAACGTAAATACCAACTTTCCCAAGATTAATGATAACCTTCTTTCTGACACTTCCATCCAGTTGGAAGGCCCTTTTTGTTAAGTAAAACTTTTTAAATTGTGAATTCTTGATTATGATTATTACATTTTACAAAAAATATTGCCTATTACCATCAGTTTATTCCCATTTTATTTTAAAAAAATTAATAAAAAACAAAATAATAATATGTCAGCTACCTTTAAATTTAATGGCAGTTAATTACTGGCATCCAAGACTTTGGTTGTAAGTGACACGGAAAACCCAAGAGTTAACTAATGGGCAATATCAGCTGGACTTTAAGTATGTCGAAGCAGAGGTTAGTAAAACAATCTATGTAAGCTAAGCTAAAATCAAGAAAACCAGAAATTTCCAGATATAGTGTTTATAGTGTTATAAAGAGTTCTGTGAAGTTATACGGTTCCTCACCAGTAATTATTTACCAGTTCTGTTAATTTCTTAAGAAGATGGGCAACATTTTAGACTTTTAACTAAGGCAAATAAAATATAAAATAACTTTAGAAACTGCACTACGATCACAGATTATTTAACAGGCAGCCATCTTGAAAGTATTTTTCAACTTTGAACAACAACTGAAACATGTTTTATAAGCTGAAAATAACAACCAAACCACATTATATGCTGAAATGGCAATCTACCTGTGTTTTATTGCATTAAGATGGCTATCAGACTGGATTTTCTGGCTAATAAATAAAACCATATAATGTTTTATAGGATAATCACAATGAAATGAAACAAACAAATTAAACAAAACTAGTAGGTGCCCGTCGAAATTCAACGGACACAATACATTAATAACAACTGGCATGACATATGAATTTTGCCAGGAGGCGGAGCCTTAAAGATGCTGGGCGGGACGTATTTACGTTGGGGTTTCATTCAAGAAATGCGGTTTTTAAAACTAATCCAAATAACCACATGTCACATGTCCCATGTCAAAATCAGAGGTCGGGAAGTGATAGAAGAAGCCAGTGAGGTGGAGCCCTGATGTCTGGAAAAAATTATCCAAAGTTTTGTATCCTCCTAACAACCTGGTATCGCCCGGAAACAGATTTAAGGAGCCTTTTTCGCAATTGCCTGGAGTACTGTTTCCCATAAAAATAACATGGCAAAATTATAACAAATGTTGGTGAAGGGGAGGTGTACACATCCAATGTTGCGGCATCATTCAAGTCATGAATCTTTGTAAAAAAAAATACCAAAGAACCATCACAAATCAAAGTTGGATTCAGATTCGGATTCATTTATTGCGTCAAATAGAATTTACACAAGTAAATATAGGACAAGTCAATTACCAAATATACAATTATTACAACTGCTACAAAAATAAATACTATTCTAACAATATTATATACAAAAATCAGGTCTTCATGTTCAATACAAAACTAAATTAAAATACAAGTTAACCTTACATGAGGATGTTATCCATAAAAAGTCAGCCAGGGAATAATTTATGCCTTTTAGCGAATTTCCCCTATAGGGAAGAAGCTATTACCGTAGGTCTCATGGTAAGACTTAAGCCCGAGACCATGATAACTTTTCATTTTGAGGTCCCCAGATGCCAAAAACACCATTCGTTCAAATTTTTATATATGTATATATATATATATATATATATTTATATATATATATATGTGTGTCCGTAAGCTCGATAACTCTCGTAAAAAAGGTCCAATCTTAATGAAATTTGGTACAAATGTGCAAAGTACCATTTATTTGAACGAGTTCGAAAACCAGATGAATCGCACCATCCGAAGGGGGGTTTTTGGGGGGGTTTTGTACCCCAAAAATGAGGTTTTAGGGGTTTTCACATTTAATTTTAATTTAAATCAAATTTTAATTTATACCATTGAATTCAGCTTAACAAAACAAACAGTTTGGTATTTTGATCATTGCTCTACGTCAATTGGTTACCGAGATATTGAAAGTGCTAAACACAGTACGTTGTCTAATGTTATTCTTATGGAGAAAAAGGAAAATTGTATATCTCGCTTATTTATGAACATAAACTGGCGAAATTTGGTATATGGCTTGATCTGGTTATGGTTTATTGTTGTTTGTACAAAAAAACAATTTTTCGCCTATGGCTCCTGTAGCAGCAAACCTAGGTACTCGGTCCCCATGTTATTCTTATGGAAAATACTTAAAATGTTATATATCGCTTATTTATGAATGTATATGGATGAAACTTGGTATGTGACTTCACTAAGATGAGTTCTATTGATATTTGCATAAAAACCCATTATTTTGTGTGCCTTGTTGCAGCAAACCTGCGTACTCATCCCCAATGTTATTCTTATGGAGAATAATTAATATTTTTAATATCGCTTGTTTGTGAATACATTTCTTATGAATCCTGTTAAGTGTTATAATGTGTTATGTTATATATTCATTGGAAATTCGCTGAGTATGCAGGTTTGCTGCGACGGGGGTATTTTAATAACACACTCTTTAGTTCCGTTTTAAATTTCTGGTAAGAGTCAGTATTTTTTAAGGCGGCCGGTAGTTCATGAAAGACTTTTAACCCCATGTACAAAGGCCCCTTTTCCAAAAGTGACAGTCTGTGAACCGGACACAGTAGAAGCTCTTGGTTCCTCGTATTGTGTCCTGTGTTGCCGGCGATACTCCATCATCAGATATTGGTTTGATCTGAAGAACATCGCCAGCTCCAACACATACAAAGACGGGAGTATCATTATCTCGAGCCGCTCAAAAGGGTCTCTGCTTCTGGCACCTGCAATTAGCAGTATAGCCCTCTTCCACATTTTAAATACTCTGTCAATAGTTGAAGAAGAGCCCCAAAGTACAATACCATATTTCAGATGGCTGTAGAAATGTGAGTAAATAGATCGACTTTATTGTTTTAGCGAATTTCCTCAGTTTATTTTAATGTAAACTTCACATTTGCTTTTACCAATCTGTTCAGTTCAACAAAACAATCATTTTGGTGTTTAAATTGTGATTCTACACCCAACCGTTGCAGAGATATTCAAAGTGCTAAACACAGTACGTTGTCCAATGTTATCCTTATGGAGAATAAATAAAATTTGATATCTCGATTATTTATGAATGTATGTTAATGAAACTTGGTATGTGGCTTCACGTAGTACTGATATATTGATATTTGTACAAAAAATTGATTTTTTGTTGATTACTCCCGTAGCAGCAAACCTACGTACTCAGCCCCCATGTTATTCTTATGGAGAATAAGTAAAATGTAATGACTCCCTTAATTATGAACATAAATTAATAAAACTTGGAATGTAGCTTCACTTGGTTGAGTTATATTGATAATTGTATAAAAACCCATTTTTCTGTTCCTTATTGCAGCAAACCTGCTTTCTCAGCCACCATGTTATTCTTACGGAGAATAACTAGAATTTATATAGCGCTAGAATATTGATGAAATTTAGTATGTGGCTTCGCCTAGTTAAATTTTATTTATATTTGCATAAAAACCAATTGTTTCTGTTCCTTGTTTCAGCAAACCTACATACTCATTACCAATGTTATTCTTATGGAGAATAATTAAAATCGCTTATATGTGAATATATTTTTATGAAACTTGGTTTGCGGCTTTATGTGGTATTAAGACATATATTATGCATAGGAAATTCGCTGAGTACGCAGGTTTGCTGCGACGGGGGTATTTGAATCTACTACAGGAAGCATAACTCTTATTGCAAAACAAGCACTTTCTAGTTTCTTACATCGTTTTGTGATGTCGTTCCATTTTATATATTTATCTACAGTAAGTCCCAAAACCTTTATGCTGTCAGAACACATCACCTCATTTAGTTGCTGAATTTGCTGTCCATTGTGTCAATTTTTAAATATTTTAAGTTTTGTTTTGTCTTTGTTAATTTTTGGACCATTCATGGTCTACCAGTGAGATAATTGCTCTACGGTGTTCATAAGTCTTTCCTGGAGCTGGTTTTTGGATGTGAAATAAGATGCCAGTGGGGCGGAGCCCTGAGGTCAGTAAAACATTTTCCGAAGTCTTCAAGTCCCCTAATAACCTGGCATGGCCCAGGAGCAGATTTGATGAGCCTTTTTAGCAATAACCTTAGGTACTACTTTTTTCCTCCATATACCCATGACAATGTTTTAGCGACTGGGGTGGAGTCCTAAGTCGGGGTCATAAAAACCTACTATACCCTAATGTTATGGATTAATGCCAATTGGCTAAATCACACAAAAAAAACTGAGAGAATAACATTACACTTTTGTCAGGTAGGCGGAGGCCTAAGGTTTGTGGGAGGATGTGTCCAACGTTGGGGCATCATTCAAAACATGCAAGTTTGTAAAACAAATCCAAAGAACCGTAACAAGTCCAAATTGGACTTCAGGAAGTGATCAAAGAAGCCAGTAAGGCTGTGATAAACTTTCTGGGGGGTCGAAAATGTTTCGGACCGTCAGGCGAATCCGAAATCCCAGGAAATTCGTCACGGTCTGTCGAAGTCCCAGGAAACGCTCAGCTCGGCTGCTGGGATATTTCCAGGGGGCGAAGTTCGAATGTAACAGTGGTTATACGATTTATAAAATCAGAGAGCTCAGTTATGTCAACTCGGTTGCCGGTCAACTCAGAGTTGCCTCATCCTTGCCCACAGAAAAATTGGTTGGGGCCTAGAATTTTGAATCAACCTCCCCGGGGGTTTACTTAAAATTCAAACTCCTCAAGATGAGATAGGGTAATTTAATTTAAACAAAAAAATTTAAAGAATATAGAATTTAGAAAAAAGGAAATTTACAAGCAATCAATAAAAATTAATTTAAGTTTAGACAGTAACCTCTCGGGATCGACTCGCTGCCGCTATCGCTGGACTGGGCGCTCTACTAGGGCTTAGTACGGGCCTAGCAGAGAATTCCAAAGAAACCCCAGTACCAGAAATACTTCTCACAGGAGTAGGGTTACCCTACGCTCCGGTTAGACTTGCAGGTTACAACCAGTGTTCACCTGTCTATACTTGGATTAGACTCGCAGGTTACAACCGGTGGTCACCTGTCTAACTGCAGGAAAACGAGGTTACTCTCAAAGAAATAAAAAGTTATAAAAATGCCTCACAGGCTGATTTTAATTTGTTTACTACTAAAATGAAGTTAATAGATAAAAGTTGACACCGGGATAATAATCTTTATTACCCAGTTACTATCAACGTGTCGGGACGCTAGGCTATCTTATGTTAAATTACCACTTTACTGGCAAAAGTTAATAATCGAGCCTAAATATGCTAATCGTAAGAATCGTAGACGTACCTTTATACCAAAAAGCAGTCGTTAGAACGAACTTTAAAACTTGTCACGCACTTTAGAAAACCTCGCCGAGAAAAATCGTAGTCAGAAGAACGCACAAGCTATCACTAGGACGGTCTCTTCCAGAGTGACGCTATTTCTCCACGAGGAGCAATCCTTCCGCCTCGATGAATCACCACAGCTGATCGGCCAAGGGTCAGTTAAACTCAAAAATCAAGGGCATATCCGGCGACCTTCTTCTTCACCAGCCAAAAGTAATTCCGAGAGAGAAAGAAGAACCCACCTCGTCATCTGTCAACTGTCAAACTCAATCACGGTCGATGAGGGGCGAGGTTATGTTGGATTGTTGTGGTTCGGTCAACGAGTAAATAATCGTTTATTTTCATCGAAGTGGTGAATCTTATTAAAAGTGTTGTCGTTTATTTATCCCTGGTTACATGCTTAACATGTAATTCCGTCACCTTAGAGAGTCCATAGGCTACTCACAGTTGAAAGTTTGTTTACCAAATCTAGGCTAAGATAGGCCTAGGCTAAGGTTATTGGGATGCGGTCAAACGACACTGCAGGTAGGCCTCACAATGTGCTAAACTTTACCCCTCTACACATTTAGCACATTACAAGGCGGAGCCCTAAGGTCGCGAAAAAAATATTTGAAGACCTTTAGTCCCCTAATAACATATTATGTCCCGGGAGCAAATTGAAGAGCACTTTTTGCAAAAACCTGGAGTACTCATTTTACCATTAGAATAACCATGGCAATGTTTTAGCGACTGGGGCGGAGCCCCTAAGGTCGGGGCCATAAAAAGCCTACCCAAATGTTATGGATCTTTGACAATTGGCTAAACTCACGAAAAAACAGGGAAAATAACACAAAAATTTTCCAGGGGGGCGGAGCCCTAAGGTTTGTGGGGGGGCGTATCCAACGTTGGGATATCATTCAAGACATACGGCATTGAAAAAAAAATCCAAAGAAATATCACACGTCCAAATTGAACGTCGGGAAGTGATAAAAGAAGCCAGTGGGCGGAGCCCTGAGGCCGCGAAAAAAATTATCCAAAGACCTTTAGTCCCTAACAACGTGGTATCGTCCGGGGGCAGATTTGTGGAGACGTTTTCAAGCCATTTAGGAAAAACCTTTTCTCCATAAGAATAAAATGGCAGCTTTTGGTGCCACTGGGGCGCATCCCTGAGGTTTAGGGGAAAACAAAAAAAATACACAGCTAAAATGTGTTGGTCCCCTACAACGTCGTTTTCGAAATTACTTGTGACACACACACGGACAACTACTTTATTAGCTCGAAACTTTTGAGTTTTCGGCCGAGTATTTTAATACTCGAACTCGACTCGAAGTTTTGAAACCACTCGAAAGTTTGAGCGAGTATTTCCCGCCGATTTCCGAACGATCGCTAACGATTGTGAGCAGCCAAAACGCGTAGTAACAGCCGTAAAAGGCGATCGCATCACGTAAAATCGGCCAAAAATGACGATCGGACCGCGCAATTTCGGCCGCAAAAGGCAATCGCATCACGTAAAATCGGCCGAAAATGACGACCGCGAACGTCTGTGACCAACCAAAACGCCTAGTAACGGCCGCAAAAGTCGATCGCATCACGTAAAAGAGGCCGAAAATGACGACCGCGAACGATTGTGACCGGCCAAAACGCGTAGTAACGGCCGCAAAAGGCAAACGTATCACGTAAAATCGACTGAAATGACGACCGCGAACGATTGCGACCGGCCAAAACGCGTAGTAACGGCCATAAAAGGTGATCGCATCACGTAAAATCGGCCAAAAATGACGATCGGATCGCGCAATTTTGTCCGTGGCTAACGACTTCGTCATTTAATATTGATTACAAGCAATGTCTGGACCAGATGAAATTGGCCAAATGACAACACGGCCCTGTTTCATCGGCCGGAAATGAATATCAAACCTTGTTTTGTTAGTCAATACGTGATGCAGTTTGATTGTACTGGCCAAAACTTTGTATTGCTACTCATGCATTAGTTAGAAACCATGTTTAGATTATCAAATCTAGGGTGGTACCCAAATCCCATTACACAATTTTAAAACTACCAATTGATGGCAAATACTCGCTCGAAAATACTCGAAACTAGAAAATAATTGGCACTACTCGACTCGATTAAAAAAATCACTACTCGCACATCCCTATTTATTAGTATAGATGGATAATACACAAAAATAAATCAAAAGCTTGATGACCTGATCAGCTGTCTAATGTAACTCATCGAGTTGGGATTATAATCAGACGTTTGTGTAAAGAAAGCATACTAAAATTCCCACCAAAATGGTTTGTAGGCATGTATGTTTTGTATCATATGACAAACTTAAAAGGCGAAAATGATACATCTGACAATTTTGGGAAGTATTGCAATGTCTAAGCTTCAAATTAGAACAAACTACATGACTTCAACGTTGCCTGGTTTTCTCAAACTAATGCCGAGTTCATCAAAATCCTAGGTAAAAATTCTCCCATATGTAACATGGAGAAATTTTATGATTTTACACTTCTTATCATTTAACAAACTTAAAGGGAGAAATTGATAAATCTGACAATTTTGGGGAACATCGGAATGCTTAAGCTTCAAATTGGTACAAATTCCATGACCACACATTGCCTGGTATTCTCAAACTAAGGCCGAGTTCCTTTAAAAATATTCTCCCATTTAAATAATATGGAGCAATTTTTTAACTGTCAATATTTTAAAAACTAAAGCGTTATATTTGAGTTTTACAATTTTCTGTTAATCTGCAGTGTAAAACCTTTAAAATCACACATCGATAGTGCAAATCGGTTGAAAAATAAAGACGTAGTAGGCCGAAAAAACAAAATTCCTTAGCTAATTAATATATAAGATGAACAAAATAAATTAAACTATTTAACTGCATTTTATAAGCCAGAAACAAAAAACCGAAAGGTGTATTCCACCAAGAATGGCCAATAAGGGCCAAAAATGGTATTTTAATTTAAATTTCTGAATTATTCCTAAAACACCAGTTTCCCATGAGAGAAAATGCCTGTATAATTCTCAGTCAGCGGACACCCTATTTACGCATTAATACAAAGAAATCTGTATAGTTAATTTATTAAATAAATAAGTTTAAATTGTTATGCAAACATAGGGAGGATAGTTTTTAACTAGGTTCCAATATTGCTTGTTGTAAAGAAAATCATAGCAAAATTACTTAAGGCAATGCAATGTAAAAATCAAAATTTTTGAGTTTGTGACACAGTTCAAAATTCGTCATGCTCAATCAATTAGGATCACATGTAAGACATAATTTCATTTACAAAGGAGGAAAGCACAATCAATTCTGGATGGTAACAATGTAACAGGAAAGAAAGCTTTTATCAAAACTTACTAAATAACCCACATCCCACCCACTCTACCTTTATTCCTGAGAGGATCTCGTTCATGAGTTTGACTCGTTCATCTTTGTTCTTCATCTGTTTGATCTGCAATGTTTTAACTTTGTTGGCGACCCACCCGTTAATGGGAATGAGGACAATCATAACAGCCAAACCAGCCAGCACGGACGGTCCTGTGGATAATCAAGGTAGAAGATAAATGGTTGGGTATATTGGTTTATGTTGTATGGATATTATTTTGTGGCAAGAAGAATAAAAACCTATTCTGAATTATATTCTCTTACTTGTGAAAAGAATAACATACAATTACTGTAAAACAAATTAAACTAGGCCCTGTAACTTAAAACTCAAAAACCTTTTTACTACTATTAGCTCTAACAAATGAAAAACTACCATTAGGGAGAGTTAGATCCCCTAATTTGTACTAATAGTGCTGGATGATAGTTAAAAAGAAGGTTTTAAAAATTAAATCCGCATAAATTAGGACACTAAGACCATATAATGACAAAAAGATAATACTTTGCTACTTATAGGAAAAAGATATTAATATGTAACCAGCTCTGTGTGGGCTGACCTAATGCTTATTTGGGTAAGCCTCTGAAGATCTGACATACGATATACATCTGAAAATCGTGAATACAGTTTTATTCTATAAATTAAAGTTTATATTGTACCAACGAGGTTGATGGAGTCCGTGCACCAATGTCACATGATCGAAGTAATATGTGGTCCGTCGGGCTGCACTTGTTTAGAGGCTTTCGGCGAAAAACCTGAAAACAAGTGCAGCCCGACGGGCCACATATAACTTCGATCATTTGTAATTACAGTTTGTGTTTTAATAAATAAGCTGAATTCGCAAATGGCAACCGTGAGAATAGATCCTTTGACATCCTTTTTACGTGAAATTAAAACAATACAATCCTTTTCTACCATCTAACCTCCTGACACAGGGTAGGCCTTCTGCTGAACTATTTTAGCTAAAATGAGATGAGGAACCGTTCAAACTTAATTGAGAAAGTCCCGTCCAGTAATTGAACCCACAAACACACGACTTAAAATGAAAACATCCACAGTGACTCCACTTAATGCAAGTCACTTCAAACATTTGGTGAAACCAGTTTAAGCAAGTCTGTACTAACCGAGAGTTTGCCACAGGAAGAACAGAGCGAGAGATATCTGTAGAGGGGCAGACCAGATCATGTTGAGATAGGCTGTGAGGTCCATAAACCTCTGGGCATCCACCGACATCAAGTTGACCACTTCACCCACCGTCGACTCTTTACGAGCAGTGTTGGAGATTCGCAGAGCCTGTAACAAAAAGTCACATCATGTTACAGTAATTTAATTCTTTTTAATTCTTTTAATTCTTTAATATTATTAAAAAGTAGGCCTATATAGCACAATGAAGTCCGATTCATCCGGATTTATGTGGCAGTGTCCTGAACCAGATGGCCAGATGGCTGAATCTGGATGAAGTGGCATAATGATAAGAACGGTACTTCAATTATAACAACCACAATGTACGGTTAAGGAAAATTTGTTAAATTCAAATTGTCAAATTGTCTTCTACTATTGATTGTTTAGTTTCATACATTGTTGGGAACACTCCAATTCTACAGCAGAGCACAATTTTCATTTTTTATAAGAAAAACACAAACATTTTTAGTACCAACACAGGGATCGGTCACACTCAACCTCCCACAAAAAAATAGTTTAAGACATTTTATGCAAACAACTGACAGAATGTTTCATTAAATAAACAATAACAAAGATTAACGTATATTTATTTCCTGATTCCATCATTTTAACCTTTAAAAATTAGAAAATGGTGTTGAAGTTGGAAGTGTATCATAATTCGGTACCTAATACCTGAAATTTATTCATTGGAAAATATTTTAAAATAATGATTTTACTATTGTGAGATGTGAATACATTCTTTCATCAGTTTTATGTAAATATATATTTAAATAAAAATATAACATCGTTGTTTCGTTAGTATTTTCACCCCGTGACCGGTCTGTAACAGACGTGACCGGCGGGTAACAACAGTGACCGTTTGGTAAACTCAAGTGACTTATACAACTAAAAGTTTAGGCCAAGGTAACATAATACATCTAAAAGACAATAAAACTTATTCATCTATACTTATTTAATAGGCGAGCAGGTTTTTTGTGACAATCACTCCTCCTAAACTACTGAACCGATTTTCATGCTTTTGGTGTCATTGGAAAAAGCCTAACGTGAAGTTGTGCAGGAAACTTTTTTTATAGAGAAATAATTTGTGAGTGAGGTCCTGGAGCCCCTTAAAGTTTAGTTTTTTCCCATATGCTTAGCATTGGGAAATAACTATACGTTTTAAGCAATCAGCTGGATAGAGTAAACACAGTTAATCAGCAGGCCATGTTGGCTTTAGGACGGTAACACAATATTTATACGGGAATGTCAGTACAATATTACGTTGTGATCGCGAGCGAAGCCACGACAGGCTACTAGTTACTATAAAATATGAAACTTACTATTAAAGTTATAGATTCCCTGAAATATCTACAAAACCAGGGAAGAATTGTATCGTATCTCAATTCACAAACAGTACGGTCACACTTATAAATTATAAAACATGTTATTCTTTTTTTGAAAAAGCTAAATATATCATAACAAGTTAACAAGAACTAAACACAACCTCAAAACGTGGTTAGCCTACAAAGCTTAACTGAACGACTATTAAAAATAATGTCTCGAATATACAGATTGGTCACACTTAACAGTATCGGTCAAGTGAGAAATCTGTTTGTGACCAATCTGTATATTCAAGACATTATTTTCAATAGTCGTTCAGTTAAGCTTTGTAGGCTAACCACGTTTTGAGGTTATGTTTAGTTCTTGTTATGATATATTTAGCTTTTTCATAAAAGAATGACATGTTATGATTTATAAGTGTGACCATACTTTTTGTGAATTGAGGTACGATATAATTCTTCCTTGGTTTTGTAGATATTTCAGAAATCTATAACCTTTTCTGAAAAAAACTACACAAATCAAACAAACTGTCAAACGTTAGATGAATGGATCAGATGATTCCAGCTCTTTTTACCGCCGCACCTTTTTCTGGACACTCAATTAGTTTTACACGTCCCTGAATCACGGACGTTCGGAGACATTACCTGTCAATAGGAAAAAACCGTTTTCCCACTCAACTTTCTTCAGACTGATGTTAACATGTAGAATTATAGGTTATGTTGGCATTGGTTATACACCAAAGTTGTTGGCAATCGTTTGCTTGTCATATTTGTTTTGAACAGCATAACCTCCAAGCGAGTTTGAGACGCGTGACCGATGGGTTAATAAACCCATCTTAATAAAGACACATTCATCTTTTAAACTTTATTTATTTATTATTTGGAATGTAGGATAGGGTTAAAAGGTAGGAAAAAAAGGTTGTTTAATCAAAAACAATAAAGGTTTTTAAAATATATAATTTAATTTCTCATTTTTCTCATGGAGACCTAAGTTATCCCATTTGGTGGTACTGACACACCTACATTCAACAAGCAATACGTTGTACAAGAGTGTACAACTGGATAAAGGATAAACCGGGCTTTACTGTAACTTATTGATTAATTCTGAGGTTGAGACGGGTGGCTCAGTTCATTGCTAAATTAAATACATTTTAATAACAATAAATAATAAAATGACATGTCACAAACTTTTGAGTTAGTAAAAATGAAATATCTTAAAAATTATGAGTCCAACTGAAATAAAAATCATACAGGAATAAACTATATGGAATTCTCTAACTTGTATGAAAAAACGATAAAATTCTATCAACAAATAAAAAAGTCAATTTTTAACAGTTAAAACAGTCAGTTTGAACTATTGTGCAATACCTAACTGCTTAGTAAAACGGGAATATCCTTGAAACTAAGCGTCCGATCGAAATTAAAACTACATAGGAATAAACCATATGAGATTCCCTAGCAGGCCTGAGAAAATTATCAAATTCGGTTAGAAAATAGAAAAGTCGATCTTTTAATGAGTAAATATATGAATTTAATAAACGAGATTTTAGCCATTTTGGCGATGTTTACTGCGCATGAACGCGGCGCATTTTAGCCCAAAACCTGGTCGCCTGATCTCGACAGCCAATCAGATTGCTTGGCGCGAGTGAGTCATCCTCTCGCATAAATAGGGCGAGGACGCGCAATTCTTGGTCTTTTGTCATTTTCATCGGTGCGTGAAGGTTCTGTAACATGTATTCTGAATCTAGCTGATAGACGCTAAGATGGCGTCTCCGGAGTGTTGTGTAATCCGTTAAAAAGGGCATTTGTGAACGGTGTATTATCTGTGACAGTGTAATTAGTGACTAGGCCTTGTGGAAAAAACATCGAATTGATAAGTATTTAACTTAATCCAAATGATTTATCGTTGATATTTCTGATAAAGTTACTTAAATTATTTGAAACCTAGGGCTGGGGATAACCTATTTTGGGTTATAAAAAGACATAGCCTAGCTCGTTGTGTCAACTGAAACTATTTGGAACTCAGAATAGGTATAACCTATCCTGAACACTGAAATCGGCAGAGGCTAGGGCTCAGTCAGGACTATGCTAGGGCTGATTAATACAGAGAGGCATAGCCTATCTCTACTAAAAGAAGGACTATAATCAAAATCCAGTTAGTAAATATCTAACTGAATAACAAATTTCATCTAGACAACAACATAATATTTAATGGAACTTAAACAACAGTAAAAAATAAACAATACTCTACAAGAACTTTTATAAATAAATTGTTTTATTCTCAGTGACATTATTTTGCTTCACAAATAAATTCACAGGTACAAGATAGTTATATTGTCTGATGTGATTAGGGTGTATTAGTTTTATCTGGATTTAAGGACTAATTGAACTTTTTTACAACCTTTGTTAAGTTAAGATGTTTAGAAATAAATAGATGTATGTTCAGAATTATCTACTTTTTTATTATCAATGCCTAATTTCCAACAAGCCCCACACGAACTCACAGGATTTCACATGTGGATAAGATTCAACATGGGTCCACCCTGTCGTTAAGAATATTATGTTTTGCCGGCTGAGTTAGTAATTAATAAATCAATGAACCCTGAGATAAATTAAATGGAACCCTGAGATAGCTTAATTGAATATCATTGATTTTTGTTGTTTGAGATATTAATTAAAATTAAAAAATAATAATTAATTAATCAAAGAAAAAAGAGATTGGTTACAAATTGGTGGCCAGCAATCTGGGCTTGTGTAAAATAAGAGATTAATTAATTAAATAATAAATAAAAAAACAAGGTAAAGGTTACAAAGTGGCGCGCCAAGTAGTGGGGCTTGTTGTGGAAGATGGCTAATGATGATTGAAAGAGTATGAACTAGTTATTGTGAATTTTATTATTAATCGGGTGTTAGTTTATAAATTGATTACAAAATGTCATCTGAAGATTTGAGTAAAATGGAGGAGGTAGCAGATCACAATGTACTAGAAAATAATAATCAGAGCCCATCTAATGTGTCTTCAATGTCTGGAGAAGATTGGCCTGGTTGGGATTTAAATGGACTAGGTGTAGGCCCAATAACAAAACAAAATGTTGTAGGCTCTGTAACAATGCAAAATGAAGTAGGCCCGGTACCAAGCCAAAGTAATGTAGACCCTATCCCAGACCAAAATAAGGAATTTCAAAGCCAGTTAATTAAAATGTTGCAATCAATGAGTGACAATATGAATACTAAATTACAAACAATGAGTGATGGTATAAATGATAGGTTTGAAAAAGTTGAGGCTAATTTTAACGATAGGTTTGACAGTATGGATCAGAAGTTTAGTGCTAGGTTTGACAGTATGGACCGTAAGTTTGAGAGCATTGATGTAAAACTAAACGAACATAGTAACAGACTGGACGAGATTGACATTAGAATAGGTGCGGAATGTAAAAAGCTTGAGTGTAAAATGAGTAAAGAGTTAAGTGAGGTAGAAGATAGGGTTAATAAAATGCAGTCCAAAATCCTAGAATCTGATGGCACATTTCAACAGGTAAGTGAACGCACTGTTGCGTTGGAACATAGAGTTAACACTAATGATGGAGAGTTAAGGAAAATTGAACGACAGTTTAATGAAGGTGAGTCAGATAGTAAAATTAGAGTTGAGGAGTGCGTAAAAAAGCAAGACAGATTTGAAGAAAGATATGATAATGAAGCTGTTGTTGTAACAAATAGAATAAAGTCAGTTGAGGTTAAGATAAATGATATGGAATGTGAGGTAAATGACCTTAGACAAAAAACTCAGCCTACATATGTAGTAAGCCAGGAAGTCAAATCAACTAAGCCTAGCACCATAAGTGCTAATGCAGAGTTGTTTTTAACAAAATTTAGTAATGAGCCTAACTCGGTACATCCTATGATTTATTTAAAGTTTGCAAGGAAGTTTGTACAAGTATCAGGTGATAACTGGGAAGTGCAGTTATTACATTTGATTAAATACTTGAAGGGTGAACCAGAGACTTGGGCTAGACAACAGGTACATAAATTTGATAATTTTCAATATTTTGAAAATGAGTTTAAGAGGAAATACTGGGGTAACACTAGACAG
This sequence comes from Allygus modestus, assembly GCA_963675035.1. NCBI lineage: Eukaryota > Metazoa > Arthropoda > Insecta > Hemiptera > Cicadellidae > Allygus > Allygus modestus. The sequence goes on from OY776117.1 coordinate 98,563,409, forward strand.
CGGGAATTTGAATGTGACTTAATGAGCAGTGGTAATTTTAAAATTGGTAAGATGGATTTGCAGACCTATGTAATGAATTACTATGAAATCAATAAAGTATTAGACAAACCCATCAGTATGGAAATGTTCTTAAAACATATTTGTAGGCACTTACCAGAAAGTTCAGCCGCAGCTGTTCAAATGATTATGACAGTAAAAGAGATTACGACAGAGGGTGAACTAGAAAATATGTGTAGAAACCTGGGAACGATACATGATAGGGAAAGTTTACCGATAAGCTACGGTAACTACAATAACAGGAACAAAGATAACTTGGGATTCAGACAAAATAGTCCTAGGGCAAATGTAGGCCAACACAATCAGAACTCGGAGGTTAGGAACAATGCAGATAATGTGGGGGGTGGAGCTAGGCTAGATGACAACAATGATGGTAGTAATGGAGGGTCTGGTAGGTATGTTGAGAACAATAGAAGCAAATATAGGGGAAGTTACAGAGGCAATAACAGGGGTAACTATAGGGGTGGAATAAATAAAGATTGACTAGTTGAACCACATGTTAACTGTATTACTTTGGATAAGCCAGAAGTAATAATAAAACCAGTCTATAATGGTTATGAACTATTGGGGGATTCTCAATTAGTTAGATTTTCAAAACAATGTATGAATTTTCAATCCCAGTTAATATGTGGAAAATGGACAGCAGGCTTATGTAGGGGTGGGCAAACGATTAAGGAATTAAATGGACTAGTAAACCAAAATATTAAGAAAATAAATGAACAGGTAATGGTATTAATAGGGACAAATGATTTTTTGAAATGTAGGTCAACAAATGAAATAATAAGTGATTATAAATTACTTATTGAAACTTTAGTGAAGGCAAACAAAAACATAGTAGTGTTAACTATCCCGCCTATTCCTAAGTTAGCTTTGAGTGATGTTGACCATTTTAAAAAATTAGAACAAGTGAACGCTTTTATTCATAGCCTAGCCTACATAAACAAAATCAAAATCATAGATGTAACAAACCAACTAATTGATAGTAGAGATGAATCCAGGTGTAAGAGAAGCCTATATGAGGAAATGATTTTTCTAGGCAATAAACAAGTTTTAGACCTGGTACATTTGAATAAGAAAGGATTTTTTGAAATTAAGAACGTTATAGATAGTCATACCCAAGTCAATAGGACAGATCAGACACAATCAGATAGGCCTAAAGGTCAAATAGACAAAGTAATGGGAAATGAGAAGTTAATTGATAGTTTGATAAGCCTAAAGAAGGTTAATGACATTTTCTGTTATGATGATCTGAGCAACGAACTTTTAAATGAAAGTAATTACAATGAAATACCGATTGAGACAGTAAATAATTTCTTGCCTGTAGTAGAAGTTTCTATAGGGAGTATAAAGAACAAATGTATTGTGGATTCTGGGTCACAAGCGACCATAGTGTCAGAGGAGTTTTATAGCAAAATCAAAAACAGTGTTGATTATAGGATACCTGAATTACCAGTATCAAATACCACTATAGTAGGAGTAACTGGAGCTAGGAGTAAAAGGGTTGAAAAACAGATACAAATTGAAATAGCCGTCGGTCCGTTGACAGTTAACATTGAATGTTTAGTAGTAAAGGGAATTCATATTGACTTGTTGTTAGGGTGTGATTTCTTAACAAAACACAATGCAATAATAGATTTCAGAGAAAAGAAGCTTAACTTAGTACATCTAAATAAGTATTATAGTATACCTATAGATCACAGTGACAAGGAAAACACAGTTGGTAGTATCAATGTAGTCTATGTAAATTACATAAATAATTTGATTTATGAGAAAGATGATGAAATGAGTAGTAAATTAAATGAAATTAAAACTCTAATGACAGGCTATGAAATTGAACCTAACCATAAGTCCATGGTTAATATTGATGAGATCATAAATAATAAAATTCATAATATTGAAAGCTGTAGTAACATCATTTCAGATGATAATTTGAAAAAATTAAAAGATGTGTTGAACAAAAATAAGGAGGTATTCTCAGACAAACCAGGTTGTATAACAAATTATGTTGCAAAGTTAAACTTGAAAGTTGATAAACCATATATAGGTAAATCTTACCCGGTACCCTATCATAAACGGAAAGCAGTTGAAGATGAGCTAAATAAATTACAACAGATGGATGTGATCGAGGTTTCTAATAGTAGTTTTTCAAATCCCTTGGTGTGTGTAGTTAAAAAAGATTTATCAATAAGAACCTGTCTCGACTCAAGAAAACTAAATACATTTTTAACGCCAGACAGACAATCAACTCAAACAACAGAGGAGATTTTACAAAAGTTCATGAATGTAAAATATTTTACTGCTCTTGACCTAACAATGGGTTTCCATCAAGTGTTATTAGATAAAAATTCCAGAAAATATGTCGCTTTTACGTTTGGAGGTAAAAATTATCAATATAAGAGATTACCGTTTGGCCTAAATGTAAGTACTGCTCATTTTACCAAGGCGATGGATACAATTTTTGGTCCAGAGTTTTCAGAGTTCGTAACATGCTATGTTGATGACATTCTGATAACCTCAGAATCATTTGATGAACACTTAGAACATTTAGATAAAGTATTGAGTAGGCTACAGGAATGTGGTGCTACTGTGAAAATCGAAAAAACCGAGTTTCTCAAAAAGGAAGTGAAGTTCCTAGGATATATTTTGAGTGATAAGGGAATATCTATGGACCCAGAGAAAGTTAGCAAAATTCAGAATTTTCCAGAACCAGACAATCTGAAAAAATTACAGGGCTTCCTAGGCTTATGTAATTACTACAGAGTTTTTCAGAAGAACTATTTATACTTAACGGCACAGTTTAATCATCTATTAAGTAGTAAAAGTAAATGGACTTGGGGAGAGAGGGAACAGAATATTTTTAAGGAAATAAAGGATAAATTCTTGAAATCAGTACTTTTAAGTCACCCTGACTGGAACAAACCATTTTTTATCAATACGGATGCATCAGATATTAGCGTAGCGGCCATTTTATATCAGTATAATGAAATAGGCGAGGAAAAAGTAGTTTGCTTTGCTAGCAGGACCCTAATAAATGCAGAAAAGGGATATTCAACTACTGAAAAAGAGTTACTGGCTGTTGTGTTTGCTTGTAAAAAATTTAGGTCATATATTATAGGACATTTCAAGGTAATAGTTAGATCAGATCACAGAAGTTTGACCTTCCTAAGGTCGTGTCGTCTTTCGAATGGACGTTTGTTTCGCTGGAATCTTGTGTTGCAGGAGTATAATCTAGATATCGAGTATGTGAAAGGTAAAGAGAACGTACCAGCAGATGTATTGTCGCGAGTAACAGATAATGAATTCCAAACTAGCAGGGATATGAATACAATTCAAGTACTAAAGGCTAACGTAAAATGGGGGGTAGAAAAAAGGGAGTTTGATAAATTATTGAAAAAAGTAGGGGAACAACAGAGGCAGGATGAGAGATTAAGGGAAATTTTATTTAGATTAAACAGAGAGGAAGATCACAAGGTAAAGAATAACTTCATGATACATAACGATATATTATTTCAAAAAAAGAGAGGGAATGATGAACAGTTTAGAATTTGCATACCAGAAGGGATAAAAAGTAAATTAATTGAGTTATCACATTTAAAGTATGGGCATATGGGGGGTAACAAAATATACCTGTGCTTGAAAGAATTTTGTGTATTTCCTGCTATGGAAAAAACTATTAAGGATCAGCTGAAAAAATGCATATTATGTCAAAAAGCAAAACAAGTCACTGTTAAACAGATAGGTAAATTAAGGCCTATAGTTCCAGAAAGAGTAAGGCAGCTAGTGTCAGTTGATTTCATAGGCGAGTTACCCACAGGAGTAGGAGGAGTAAAATATATCTTTGTACTAGTTGATGTTTTTTTCAAAATATGTAAAACAGTATGCAATCAAGAGAGCATGTACGAAAACATTGTTAAATAAAATATTTGATAGGTATATCCCTGAAGTAGGCCCAATCGAAGCTATTTTAAGTGATCATGGTACACAATTTACCAGTGACATATGGTATAGTAAATTAGAAGAGGCAAATATAAGGGCAGTTCACACCTCGGTGTATCACCCACAGTCAAATCCAACAGAAAGAGTCAATAAGGAAATAAATAAAATGATTAGAATATATTGTCATAAAAAACACACCAATTGGCCAGCAGCATTGGAGTTTGTTGAGGAATGTTTGAATAATTCAGTTCATGGAGTAACAGAACATTTACCGTCAGAGGTTATGTTAGGTAGAGTAAATGAACATTTCTTAGAAAGTGTGATTGAGTTTCCTTATAATAGACAGTTGGATTACCCTAAGTGCATCAAATTAGTTAAAGATAAACTTAAAAGCAAAGCTGAAAAGAGGAAAATTAAGTTTGATAATAAAATCAATCCAGTAAAGTTTGAAGTGGGAGATAAAGTATTAGTAAAAACGCATCCTTTGTCAAGTAAGCTAAAAAAGAAAATTAAAAAGTTCTTTTTATTGTTTGTGGGTCCGTTTGAAATAATTCAAATCAAAATGGACAATGCATATGTAGTCAAAGATACAAAAACAAATGAAATCATAGGAACTTACAATGTTACACAGCTTAAGAAATTTTTTGAATAATTTTGAAAATACAATGGGTTAGTGATATATCTGTCATGCTTTTTTCTGGTACAAAGTAAAAATGGATATTACTATAGTATGGGCCGTTTGTGTTTATGTTACAATTTCTGTTTCTGGGCCCTAATAATACAAAAATCAAGAAAAGATACAAATGTTATTTTGGTCAAATATGATCAAAATAATAGGACAAAATGTAAAGTATGTTATTCCAATACAAATTATATAAAAAATAATTGTTCAAGGAGTCATATAGTAAAATCATCTAAAACCATACAATTTTATTGTAAGTTAATTTAAATTCTGTCTTGTAACAGAATAGTAATGTTGTTTGATTATATCTCATCAAGTATAAGTAACTGTTAAATTTAATAGAGGAATTTATTATTAAAATGTGAAAATTGGAAAAACATAATTTATTATAAATTACCTGAATTTGTCGATAAAAGTATGTATACCTGAAAGTTGATGAATGAGAAAAGAAGAATGCGCTGATCACTCAACGGAAGGCCGAGTATGTATGTGTTGTTATATTTTAGGGTTAAGGATATGTAACGGTGGGTTGGTTCAGTCTAGGCAGAATACCTAGCTGAATCGACGATAATGTTTTTGAACTTTTTTGACCATATTAAATAGTGAAGCGAACGTGCCGTTAGGTAACGATTGGCGTAGGGCCTTTGAAGAAAAGGTAACCTATTGCCTACGGCGTGGAGTGATCAGTTAGTCCCCAAAAATAAAATATGCTCTGTAACCCGTCCCAAACTTTTTCTAAAAATGGAGCATAGTAGTCAGTGTAAAAACTGACTAACAATTAAATTCACCAATATAACCTCTGTGTCTATGGTGCACATGTTAACAATTTTCAGCCATAGGAAACTCTTCATTCTTTCCACTACCTCTGTGCTGGCAGCACATGTTAAGGTTCTAGCCACTAATATTAATTATCATCTATTCATTATCATATATTTATATTTTAAATGTGTTCAAAATAAATAAGTTGTTTATGTTAGAATATAAAGATATCAATGCGGTTGTATCACTCATTTTAAGGTAGGTATTTGTTTGTTAGAATATAAAGGCATCAATGCGGTTGTACCACACGTTTTAAGGTAGGTGTACATAAGAAACTAGGTATCACATTTGACACAGTATGTTAAAAAAAAAATAAAAATAATAATAAAATATATAAAAAAAATACAAAGTAATAGAAAATAATAAATAAAAATAAAATGTTATAAATAAAAGGTATAATGAATATGGGGTAATGTTGCTGTTTCTTGCTCAGCTGCTCTCCTGTCCCTTAGTTTATTTTTGGAAACAAGGAGAGGTTGATTTCTCGGAGTAGTTATTGTTATGTTATATCTCTCTTTGTAGTAGTTCATATAGGAAACTTGAGCTCCATTTTTATCAAAAGTCGATAGAGGAGTCTCATCCCAATTCACATCTGATATAAGTCTTGTTGTTGTAATTAGTAAAAACGACTGTTTCAACAGACATTTAGTGAGTGCATTCTAAATTTGTAGTAATTTTAAGATTTATGGTTTATTAACATTGAATAATTAGTGCATTGTATTGTAAAAGATGTAAGTAGGGATATTGATTGTGTTAACAATTTTTTTAGTAGTGTTTAAATATTAATTAATTGTAATAATGTCTAAAAATGTCTTAATATCACATCATGAAAAACATTAGTCCCCCTTCGAACAGTATATCTTGTACCTGTGGTTTAAATGGTGTTAGTGAAACGTGTGTGTGCATGGATGAAAGAACAGCATAGTACAACACAGTAATAAACAAACCGGAATCCAACAATGTACCTAAGATGAGAAGGAAGAAGTTAAAAATACCATATCCAAATGAATACTGCATTCAAAAAGGATGTTTAAGAAGAGGAATCCAGTAATTTACAGAGGTAAACTACAAACATCTTGGAAGGTATGTGGAATCATCAGTGATATATGAACTATAAAGAACATTTTGTACATGAACTTTTACCATGATGTAATTTTTAGATTTTAAGATATCAATTTAAAGTGTTTCTTTTATTTCAGTGATGATATGTATAAGAATTGTTAGATTTAAGATTTTGTAATAACTTTGAACACATTTAAAACGTAAGGTTTTATAATAATTTGAACAAATTAGGGTGTTAAAAGTTTTATTTCATAAAAGTCACAAAAGTAAATAGTAGGCCTATACAATAGCATTCACTGTGCCATTAGGTGGTGAATTTTGCAACACGATGCAATCGGGTAGCAAAAATCAGGGGGGTTCTGAGACGGGTGGCTCAGTTCATTGCTAAATTAAATACATTTTAATAACAATAAATAATAAAATGACATGTCACAAACTTTTGAGTTAGTAAAAATGAAATATCTTAAAAATTATGAGTCCAACTGAAATAAAAATCATACAGGAATAAACTATATGGAATTCTCTAACTTGTATGAAAAAACGATAAAATTCTATCAACAAATAAAAAAGTCAATTTTTAACAGTTAAAACAGTCAGTTTGAACTATTGTGCAATACCTAACTGCTTAGTAAAACGGGAATATCCTTGAAACTAAGCGTCCGATCGAAATTAAAACTACATAGGAATAAACTATATGAGATTCCCTAGCAGGCCTGAGAAAATTATCAAATTCGGTTAGAAAATAGAAAAGTCGATCTTTTAATGAGTAAATATATGAATTTAATAAACGAGATTTTAGCCATTTTGGCGATGTTTACTGCGCATGAACGCGGCGCATTTTAGCCCAAAACCTGGTCGCCTGATCTCGACAGCCAATCAGATTGCTTGGCGCGAGTGAGTCATCCTCTCGCATAAATAGGGCGAGAACGCGCAATTCTTGGTCTTTTGTCATTTTCATCGGTGCGTGAAGGTTCTGTAACATGTATTCTGAATCTAGCTGATAGACGCTAAGATGGCGTCTCCGGAGTGTTGTGTAATCCGTTAAAAAGGGCATTTGTGAACGGTGTATTATCTGTGACAGTGTAATTAGTGACTAGGCCTTGTGGAAAAAACATCGAATTGATAAGTATTTAACTTAATCCAAATGATTTATCGTTGATATTTCTGATAAAGTTACTTAAATTATTTGAAACCTAGGGCTGGGGATAACCTATTTTGGGTTATAAAAAGACATAGCCTAGCTCGTTGTGTCAACTGAAACTATTTGGAACTCAGAATAGGTATAACCTATCCTGAACACTGAAATCGGCAGAGGCTAGGGCTCAGTCAGGACTATGCTAGGGCTGATTAATACAGAGAGGCATAGCCTATCTCTACTAAAAGAAGGACTATAATCAAAATCCAGTTAGTAAATATCTAACTGAATAACAAATTTCATCTAGACAACGACATAATATTTAATGGAACTTAAACAACAGTAAAAAATAAACAATACTCTACAAGAACTTTTATAAATAAATTGTTTTACTCTCAGTGACATTATTTTGCTTCACAAATAAATTCACAGGTACAAGATAGTTATTAAATTGTGTGATGTGATTAGGGTGTATTAGTTTTATCTGGATTTAAGGACTAATTGAACTTTTTTACAACCTTTGTTAAGTTAAGATGTTTAGAAATAAATAGATGTATGTTCAGAATTATCTACTTTTTTATTATCAATGCCTAATTTCCAACAAGCCCCACACGAACTCACAGGATTTCACATGTGGATAAGATTCAACATGGGTCCACCCTGTCGTTAAGAATATTATATTTTGCCGGCTGAGTTAGTAATTAATAAATCAATGAACCCTGAGATAAATTAAATGGAACCCTGAGATAGCTTAATTGAATATCATTGATTTTTGTTGTTTGAGATATTAATTAAAATTAAAAAATAATAATTAATTAACCAAAGAAAAAAGAGATTGGTTACAAATTGGTGGCCAGCAACCTGGGCTTGTGTAAAATAAGAGATTAATTAATTAAATAATAAATAAAAAAACAAGGTAAAGGTTACAAGGTTAAAAGAAATATAGAAATAAATTAATATACAATATGGTCCTTACAATAACACTACACCTCCCCTTATATTATCAATTTGAATTGAACCAAACAACAAAACCACTAGTAACTTTTATAGCCTTAAAAGTTCAGTTACACCCCAGAAAATTTATGACGCTAAACAAATTTGTAATTCATTATTTTGTGAAAATAATAAACTTTAATAATAAAGACAAGTACCTATAATTACAAATTCCCATTTTTGTTATTTTTCTTCTGACTTGAATAAACAGTGGTTTATACTACCTTTATCCTCGTCTCTAGATCAAAATATTAGTCTTGAACTAAAACCAGGTTTCAACACTGAGTTGCATCATGTTAACATAGTCTTGTCAAGGGACACCAAGCTGCTATTAATTTACATATTTTCATCAAAATTGCTGCTGTGATTTTTTTAAAATCACATGTTCACAGATTGTTATCAAAAATAACATGTGCACAATCACGATGAGCATAGCTATTATTTCTGAAGGTTTATTTGGGGGTTGGGTTTATGTTCGTTTGCTCATTTTAAATAGCCTATTTGACCCAAATATATCTCATACCTTCCTGTAAATTGCTGAGATGAGCGCGGTCCTGATGCGTAGGCCCACCAGAGACATCCTGTAGAAGTACTGAGCCAACAGGAGGGTCTGGCATGTTGCTGTGGCCAGTAACAATGTTGCGTACACAAACCCCTTCCACATCGGCTCTTCCGATGAGACAAACGCTATCAGCAACCTGCAATTTGAATCGTATTTTAATTGATACATTATTACTTAAATAATAATTAGGGGTGTGCGAGTAGTGATTTTTTAAATCGAGTCGAGTCGAGGAGTGCCAATTATTTTCGAGTTTCGAGTATTTTCGAGCGAGTAGTTGCCATCAGTTGTTAGTTTAAAATAGTGTAATGGGATTTGGATCCCATCCTAGATTTGATAATCTTAACATGGTTTTTAACTAATACATGAGTAGCAATACAAAGTTTTGGCCAGTACAATCAATCTGAAAACGTATTGACAAACAAAACACGGTGTAACATTCATTTCTAGCCGATGAAACAGGGCCCGGTTGTTAATTGGCCAATTTTACCTGGTCCAGATATTGCTTACAATCAATATTAAATAACGAAATCGTTAGTTAATGGCCGAAATGATGCGCTCCGATCGTCATTTACGCGATGCGATCGCCTTTTGCGGTCGTTACTATGCGTTTTGGCCGGTCGCTATCGTTCGCGGTCATCATTTTCGGCCGATTTTACGTATATGATTGCCTTTGCGGCCGTTACTACGCGTTTTGGCCTGTCGCAATCGTCATTTTCGGCCGATTTTACGTGATGCGATCGCCTTTTGTGACCGTTACTACGCGTTTTGTCCGGTCGCAATTGTTCGCGGTTGTCATTTTCGGCCGATTTTACGTGATGCGATTGTCTTTTGCAGCCGTTACTTTGCGTTTTGGCCGATCGCGATCGTTAGCGATCGTCCGAAAATCGGCGGGAAATTCTCGCTCGAACTTTCGAGTAGTTTTCAAAGTTTCGAGTCGAGTTCGAGTATTAAAATACTCAGCCGAAAACTCAAAGTTTCGAGTACTCGCACACCCCTAATAATAATTTAATATTTACTCGTTCAGTTTTTTAAAAAGGGACATATTGTGATTTACAAGACACCAACTGATTCAGCACGTTGCAACGCGTTGGATGCAGTGGTTGTGGGTAAGTTAGAATACTCAACTTGAAGTATAACAAACAAGTTTTGCAACCTTTCCTACTCCATAACTTATCCTAGTTGGTTTCTAGTGTTGGTCAGGCAATTATTACTTAGATCTGTGCTTCTAGCGAGAGTCTAAGCTTACAAATCCAAGATATTTTTTATTTTAGAAGTTGTTAAAGTTACATTACGGTGACAACTGACATGAGTTGTGATTTGTCGTTTGCTAAATCGGTTAATTGTTAATCACAATTACATTATTATAAATTGGGAAACAGCCACATTAGTTGTTACAGCCCTAAATTTAAAACATGGCCAAATGTTATCAAACACCAACTCTTTAGGGGTAACTTAAATATTAATACGTTTTATTCAAATAAAGCTCAGAAACATTTTGATAAGGTAACACTGAAGGCTGAGTTGTTTAGTGTGATTACTTCTTTTTAGCTCAATAATTAAATATTGAATAATACAAAAATTACTACAGTATATACTTTATATTGTGGTTGAAGTAGAAATATGAGTGATAACGGAAAATGGAACTCACTTGAGTATCTGCGGGCTTACAAACGTAAGCAGGTCCTGAATCAACTTCAGGAAGGCACCGAAGAGGAACGTGCTGCCGAAGGCTTTACACAGAGGCATCAGGATGGAGGCTTGGCCGGTCCGCAGCTTGGCACTACTGGAGGACGTGCCGAGGAAGTCGACACTGCCGGAGCGCTTCAGGAACGAGGCTTTCGCGTTGGCCGCACTGTTCGCAGCACATTAACATTTGTTAGTTGGTATGGGAGATGTGGGTTCTTAGCATAATTATAAACGGTACATCAAATTGCAATAAGGAGATAGACAAGTTTACGGTACCGTACAATGAGTACAATAAATATTCCAGGGAATTTTTAATTTTTAAATTTTTTTGGTAAAATTAAAGCAATTGCGTTATTTTACTATACATGCGATCTTAAGGCTTTTTCGACATAGTCAATTTTTCTCTGTTAGAAAAGTCAAACACACACATAAACAGAGGACAATTACAACAAAATGACAACACCCATTGATGGTAATCTTACCCAAAGTTATCCCAGAAAGACCTAAAAATGGTACAAAATTTAATAAATAAATACTTGAACACAGAAATATTTCACTTACATAATATGTGTAAGTTATAAATAGTTTTTATAATGGGAAAAATATGTGCTAATTGGGTTGAATAAAATTAACACACGTCTTCAGAACAGTGCATTACGATTTGTGTATAACCTTAAGAGGTTTGACCATATTCCGGATTATCGCAAGAGTGTTAAGGTTCTGTCTGTAAGATGCCTCTACAAACTGCAAACTATAACAACTGTATACAGGCATTCCAGTTTATTTAAATGAAAAATTATGGAAGAGAGTAGACATGCGAGAAAAAACCCTCAGCAGGACTATGTACTGGAAGTTCCATGCACCAAGCTAGAAGGGTGTTTTTATATATTGGGCCAAAACAATACAATGCTCTTCCAAAACAAAACAAATTGTTCAGCAACAAAACTGTGAGGAGAAAAACTTGAGACATGCTCACGACTGATTAGTAGAAAATTCTTGTTATTTTTATTTTTTGAGTCATTTTGTGAAACAAACATTATTGTTTGAACATTGCTGGGTAAGACTTGTTTATTTATTTTTCATTTATTAGCATAAACATTTTTTAATAACTATATATTATAGCGCTCTTTAGCAGGCTATAATATTTTCTTGAGGTTTAGAAGTGGTCTTTTTAAAATAAAAATGAACTAAATCAATTTTCTTATTTTTATTTAAAACAAACAGAAATATTTTCTTTCATTGTTTATTATTAAATTTATCAGAACTTTAAAATTTCAAAAATTAAAACTTGGTTTTGTTTGTCTATCTTCAAAGTTTCAAAATAAAAGTCACTTCCTCGATTTTTTTAATTTGCTGAACTTTAATAATACAAAAATCTTCTTTCAGTACTTAACAGTCAACACAAACTGAAAGACTGTGTCTGTGACTGTGACTGTGTCTGTGTCTGTGTCTGTTTGGGTATCTTCTACCCAATAAAAGAAACGCTTCGAACCCTGAAATAGAAATAATTGTTTTACAGACTGATCCCCTCTTTTGAAAACAGAATGAAAAGTAGAGCGATAATTCAAACAGTGACTATAAATATAAAAAAAATCAATTTGAACCTTCCAATCTGAAGAAATTCACGCAGGGTAGCCTCTCGACACACTTACAGCACAAGATTTGTACGTTAAATGCTGCAGGCGAGGGTGAATTTATAACCTTGACACAGAACCTTCCAGAATCCAGCCACGTGCGGCCGTCACGTGACTAGGCTCTTGTCCCTTCAGCCCAAAGAATAATTCAAACTACCGACTCCACCTCTGTTGCTACCTCCCCCGGACATGAAAATCGCGAGTTTGCCCAGACTTGGAAAACCAAGTAGGACCCAGCAATTCTTGTTTGCAATTTTCAGCAATTCTTTACAAAACCTCTTTTTTCCAACACAAAATTATTTAAATCAATTATTTAGTGTTTTTAATGGCAATTAAAACTCTATAATATCAAGAAAATACATGTACATTTAAACATTCTTTATGCAAAATACTTTATACTGTAAAATATTCTGATAGTACAGTATAACTCACTTGTTTGTACATGCACACAAACACATACATTTTATATTCAACACTTTTCTTAACATTAAGAAATAGACAATCGGGTTTAAAACTGTCATATAAACTGTTTTACAGATTCTACAGATCCACTTACTTTGACTTCTTGACAACCAAAGCGTTCCAATGTTTGTCAAATTTTGGGACGATTTCTGGCGCAGTGTCCTCGAAATTCATATGCCACAAGTGGTGGGACTCGAGAGGCACTCGGTACCCCTTCCACGCTAGCGCCGAGAACCACGAGAACGTGAGCTTGGAGAAAAACGAGGAAGCTTTCTCTGGACATAACCTCTGAAACATTCAGGTTCATCAAGAAACAACATTACTAGAATAACAAAGAGTTCACTCATTGTTATTGATTTGTACAAGTTTCCTCTGCTAATAACTGAATATATGATTCGGTTTGAAATTTGTTTATAATAATTTTCAGTTATAGTAATTTCAGTTTTCAGTTTATAGTAATTTATCAACTGTATAAAGTGATAATACATTTTTTGATCAGTATAATCAATTTTGGTGGAAAAAAATGTTGCACACGATATGACAGACCTCTCAGACAATTTATTTTGAAAGAGCAAATGTGTATATCCACTTGAGTCACGCTAGTCCGAACACGGGTAATCCCAACGTCCGCTTAATCTGAACAGGTTCTGGATTTTTTTTGTAAATACTGTGCACTAATAATAAAAATATATCTTACGTAATTAAAAGACAAAAGATAATGGGAAAGGTAAAAAATGTTGTAACAAAATGAAAACAAAGTAATATTTTGAAGAACACAAATGTTTTGTTTAATGTGAAAAGACAAAATTTACAAACAGTACAAACAATTGTAACGGGTGACTCAGTTCATTGCTAAATTAAATACATTTTAATAACAATAAATGACAAAATGACATGTCAAAAACTTTTGAGTTAGTAAAAATGAAATGTCTTAAAAATTATGAGTCCAACTGAAATAAAAATCATACAGGAACAAACTATATGAAATTCTCTAACTTGTGTGAAAAAACTATAAAATTCTATCAAGAAATAAAAAAGTCAATTTTTAACAGTTAAGACAAACAGTTTAACTATTGTGCAATAATTAACTTCTTAGTAAAACGGGAATATCTTTGAAACTAAGCGTCCAATCAAAATTAAACCTACATAGGAATAAACCATATGAGATTCCCTAGCAGCCCTGAGAAAATTATCAAATTCGGTTAGAAAATAGAAAAGTCGATCTTTTAATGAGTAAATATATGAATTTAACAAACGGCATTTTAGCCATTTTGGCGATGTTTACCGCGCATAAACGCGGCGCAGTTTAGCCCAAAACCTAGTCGCCTGATCTCGACAGCCAATCAGATTGCTTGGCGCGAGTGAATCATCCTCTCGCATAAATCGAGCGAGAACGCGCAATTCTTGGTCTTTTGTCATTTTCATCGGTGCGTGAAGGTTCTGTAACATGTATTCTGAATCTAGCTGATAGACGCTAAGATGGCGTCTCCGGAGTGTTGTGTAATCCGTTAAAAAGGGCATTTGTGAACGGTGTATTATCTGTGACAGTGTAATTAGTGACTAGGCCTTGTGGAAAAAACATCGAATTGATAAGTATTTAACTTAATCAAAATGATTTATTGTTGATACTTCTGATAAATTTAATTAAATTATTTGAAACCTAGGGCTGAGGATAACCTATTTTGAGTTATAAAAAGACATAGCCTATCTCGTTGTGTTAACTGAAACTATTTGGAACTTAAAATAGGTATAACCTATTCTGAACACTGAAATTATCAGAGGCTAGGGGTCGGTTAGGACTATGCTAGGGCTGATTAATACAGAGAGGCATAGCCTATCCCTACTAAAAGAAGGACTATAATCAAAATCCAGTTAGTCAATATCTAACTGAAAACAAATATTATCTAGACAACGGCATAATATTTAATGGAACTTAAACAACAGTAAAAAAATAAACAATACTCTACAAGAACTTTTATAAATAAACTGTGAACTTTTATAAATAAACTGTCTTATTCTCAGTGACATTATTTTGTTTCACAAATAAATTCACAGGTACAAGATAGTTATTAAATTGTCTGATGTGATTAGGGTGTATTAGTTTTATCTGTATTTAAGGACTAATTGAACTTTTTTACAACCTTTGTTAAGTTAAGATGTTTATAAATAAATAGATGTATGTTCAGAATCAGCTACTTTTTTATTATCAAGGCCTAATTTCCAACAAGCTCCACACGAACTCACAGGATTTCACATGTGGATAAGATTCAACATGGGTCCACCCTGTCGTTAAGAATATTATGTTTTGCCGGCTGAGTTAGTAATTAATAAATCAATGAACCCTGAGATAAATTAAATGGAACCCTGAGATAGCTTAATTGAATATCATTGATTTTTGTTGTTTGAGATATTAATTAAAATTAAAAAATAATAATTAATTAAAGAAAAAAGAGATTAATTAAATAATTAATATATAAATAAAAGGTAAAAAGGTTACACAATAATAGACTACGTCAAGGTTTTGTTATGATTTTGGCACTTGAGCTAGTAGCAGTGGGGAGGCAGACGTACAGTCTCGGTTGGCAGTGCGTACAGTCCGCGTGCAGTATCGTCATGCGTACAGTCCGCTTGCCCGGTCACATCACATCACAAAACTACACACAGTCGGCCAGTGTGCTGTCAGCAATGCACTGTGCATATTGTTGATTCTGCGTTTGAAAGAGTAAACGGTCTATTGATACTTGTGTTTGTGTATCATTCGTTCATATTACAACACTACAGACCCGTTCAGTTGCTTCGTTCTCTATTATTTAAATTATTTCGGCTAATCCGAACAATTAGGTAATCCGAACAGCGTTCGGTCCCAATTAGTTCGGATTAGCCAGACTCATGTGTATATACATATCAGTGACATGCAGTAATTTTATGAAAAACTAACTTGCAAAATGATAGCACAATCTAATCTCATTAGTAAATATTCAATTACGATAACATTAAAATTACAAAACGCAACTTGCTGGAAAAAATGTTACAACTATTACATTGTAGATGTACGCACTTCTTCAGTTCCTAAATTTCAGGATGTTATGTAGGTTTGAGCCTCTAAACTACTGAATATGACTGATAATTGAGATTACACTTTCAGTAGATTTGTAATTCCTGGTCAAATAAAAAAATAAAAACTGCCAAAGTATTTTTTAAACCTACTGTTACATAATTTCTTCAAGGAGTGATGTGACCCAAGATCTTACAACAAATATTAGGAGTACTTCTTATGTTTTTTTGAACTAAATATAAATATTATATAAATCTTAGATAAGTTTCCCATTGAGATGATCAGACTAGGGACCCAATATGTATGTAATGGGCACTTTTGAATGGGCTAATCAATACAGTCGGGCATCTCGCTAGCCTAACAACTAGTAGTTCAACTTCAAGAGGTGCAGCAACATAAAGGTTAGGACCAATTTCCCAAAACATGTTAGCATAATTTCACTACCTGTAAAAATACTGATGGTATTAGTACAACAAAAATACTGCTAATAAATGCTCCTTAGGAGCATAGGACTATGACCTGTGTAGTTATAAAGAACATCAGAACAACAGTAGCTAATGAATAATCTCAGGGGTGTGAAGTTGTTTTATTTTAACAATTAGGCCTTGTTCTATTTATTTATTTGTAAATGGTTTCACCAAATTTAATAAGATTTAATAAGATCGTTTTTGGTCTCGTTGCATCATATCCAATATGATACTATAAGCTATACAATATCTATACAAGAACAAGGTAACAATCTGTGATGTGGAACATGCATAAGAGCTACAAATACTTAGAACAAGTGTGTTTTAGAATTGCAAGTGAGTTCATAAATTTCAAACAGAATCAAGCTAAAATGCTTAAGATAAGTATGCTTCCAAAAATGTAAATGAGTATACACATTGAACATGCTGAGTTAGCTGACTATCTAGCTTATGTTAGCTAATTTACAAAACAGATTTTTAGACATAAGACACCTGGTCTAAAAAAAAACAACAAAAAAAAACAGATTTTTAACCTGCTCTTGATGCATTCCATGACTCTAAAGCATTCTCTTTAAGTGTATTATCATTTAACTAAGCCATACATAACCAATATAACACATTAGGAGAACATTATTTCAATTTACCTCAACAGTTGGATATTCTGAGTATTTAGGCTCAGGTTCCACAAAGAAGTTCAAGATGAAACTCAGCAGACAGGCAGAGTAGTAAACAACGTAGCTGAAGAACAAAAATGCCGGGTCTGGCAAGGCCTAAAAACAAATTTGTTATTTCATTAAGTAATTCATGGATATCTATATCTATAAAAGGCAAAGCCCTGGCTGACTGACTGACTCACTCATCACTAATTCTCCAACTTCCCATGTAGGTAGAGAGCTGAAATTTTGTACACTGATTCTTTAGGCATAACATAGGAAAACTAAATGGTTTTCATCCTGATCTGACCTTAGGGCTCTGCCAGAGACCCCGACAAAGTACCCATGTATTCCTTATGGACATTCAATTTTGTTTGAGCTGATGAAAATACAAACAGCTGATCTTGGTTCGTAGTAGTTCCATGGGCTAACCACAGAATGCAGCACACACAACTGTAATAGTTTTTATAAATCATTTGCGGGGTGAAGCCTGCAGCTATCAACTAGTTACCTATAAAAGCAAAAATTCAAAGAGATGTACAGAAATGACAATTGATTAGATAAAAATTCGGCCTTGCTGTGTTCCAAACTATGCAGATAAATCAGGGCTAAAATATATTGATAATTTTAAAAACAAATAATGGCTTTAGAGACATTTCCCTGTACCTTGAGATCGAGTAATATTCTTGATTTAAATCAAATTATTTTTATGTTTTGAGCTTCCTACCGAGCCAGGCTTTTCCTCGATATCAGTCATGCAACTGCATTTTTCTCCTTTTTTGGAAGAGTAAGCTAGGTGTGAAGAATTTAAGCAAGAATAAATTGCTACATTTGTCCAAGACTTCTTCATTTTGACTTCACATCAATGATTATCAGCAACATTTAGTTGAACATATATTACCAGGCTTTTATAATGATTATCAGCAACATTTAGTTGAACATATATTATCAGGCTTTTATAATGATTATCAGCAACATTTAGTTGAACATATATTACCAGGCTTTTATAATGATTATCAGCAACATTTAGTTGAACATATATTATCAGGCTTTTATGGATAAATTATTATCTTATTCTTTGTTGCCATAACAAGAGAATAGCTGGCGGCTTTCAGATCTTATTTGGAGGCCCATTCTTTTATGATAAATCAGTGATTTTATGTATACACGGTTAAAAACACATACATGGATGGACATATGATGATAGGCTAAAATATAAGTTTTTAATCCTTTCGGATGGTCTTCCCAATTCGTTTAAAATTTGTAGTCTTTTTCCTCATATTGAGTTTACTAGTGTACCGACCAACTTTTGAGGTTGGGCAATGGAGGTTAAAACACAATTGGGAACTGAGAGAATTATTTAAAGATTCAGCACATTGTTTCTGAGGTACGGAGTAGAAGGATGAAGTAGGCAGGAAAAGAAGACAACTCCTTATCAAAGAGAATACTAGAGAACAACCCAGAAGGTAGAAGACCCCTTTGACCAAAACTGAGATGGTGGGATCAAGTGGAAAGGGACCTAAGAAAATTGGGAAGAAGGAAGGAGATGCTAGATGCAGAGACGTATTGAGATAGTGTGTTGAGGAGCCACGTACCATTTAGGGTACCAGTGGTCACAGCAGTAAGTAAGTTCCAACACGTTTGGGTTTTTCCAACTATGCTCACCAAAATCTTACTTATATTCCCATTTCAATCTACAAGCACCACACAGTGCACACCCTGAGGAGGTTACATCACGCCACTGACCTGCAGACGAAGCGCCTGCTGGACTATGCTCCTCAGTTGCGGTAGGCCGCACAGCGCGCACAGGAACCAGAACAGGAAGATCAGTCCTGACGACCTCTGACCCCTTCTCCTGTTGTACCATATTAGCGTGGCGGCAAAGCTCTGTGGAAATATATTTTAATTTACCACCGATAAGTTTTCATTCTGTTTTTCTAAAAACCACCATAGTTTTTACACATTTTAACAACAGGAACACTTTGAGACATGATTGTCAGGAAACTATTTGTTTTAGTACGTGGCCATACACACATTAGCCCCTACACTTTTTTGTCATTTCAGACCCCCCTCCCCCATGTAACACACCTTAACGTTTGACCATATCCCCCCCCCAATGTGTTACGTAACTTAGTCGTAGTGGTCTTTAAAACAGCATTAACCTTGTAAACATCGTTTAATTAGCAATTTGGAGTATGGATTTCAATGAATCATTAAACTTAAAATGACTTTCTTTTAACAACATTTTCTAATAACTTATTTCAAAGCAAAATGTATACAAACAAACAATACTATTAGCCTACTAATAACATAAACAACAAAATAAACCATCTCAGCTAAAACGTAACAAATTTAAAACTAATACAAATCCAAAACAACTTAAAAAATTAAAGATCTGGGTGGGCGCAATACTGTATCAAGTCATGATTTTACACTCTAAAACAACACAAAACTTAGATGTAAAACAATACAGAACTTACTCAAAAAACATTATGTATTTATTTTTAGTTTTACTGTTATTAAAATAGTGTGGCAGAAGTATTTTTTATATAACCAACTGTAACTTTGATTTAGATATCAATTTGATTATTTTTTAATTTTGAAAGATTTATAACAGATCAATAGATTATCAATTATTATCAATAGATACGGGAGTGTGCCAGCTCCTAGGGTTAATTTGTGTGAGTTACGTAACGTTGAACCAAATCCCCCCTTCCCCACATAACGCTACGCCATAGCCCCTCCCCCCTCTTAAGTGCAATACATAATATTTGAATGACCACTAATGAAGTCTAAGTTAAATTTATATGTATTCAAATTTTATTTCTCTCAAATACTCTCGATGAAATTAAAAATCCTTTTTATTAAGCAAAATAAATGGAATCGGAAAACCGCTATTTGCTTTTTCCCTTTTGAGTGTCTATTAATCAATGAATTCCTTTATTTATTTATTTTTTTTAAGAGGTTGACAGCCTTGCTTTGCCTTGTATAGTCCACATGAGACTATACATCTGTGCATGGAACATAGGAAAGCAAGGAGTGAGCCATTACAGTAAGAGTTGAACAGCACTGATAAAATTGACATGCCATGGCTGGGGCTAAAACCCACGACAGGGCTGCTGCCATGGTTCCGGAGTCCGATGCTTTGACCACTAGGCCAGCGACTCACTCCGCACCAAAATAAATAGAATATAAGGGTTGGTAAACTATTTACAGCCATGAACTAATTCAAGCTTAAGAGATCTGAAATGTCTACATCAAAAGGAATCGACTGAATGTGGCATTCATGTGTTACATAATGCTGAAATAGCATTCTCCGTATACACAATAACACATCTTTCACATTAAGCCAGTTATTTATTAGCGAATTCTCGGTCCAGAACTACTACGATAAATTAAACCTACTTTCAGATATCTATGTGAAAACTACCCCGGTTGGAAAATCAAATGTAAACGCAGAATTTATGTCAGGTAATAACTGCATCAATGAAAACATGCAAGATAAGGCCATAGGAACAGATTGGACAGTGCTTAGAACAAAACAAAACACAACACAACACAAGAAATACCCCCGTCGCAGCAAACCTGCATACTCAGTGAATTTCCAATGGAGATATAATGTCTTAATACTACAAAAAGCCACTTACCAAGTTTCATAAAAATATATTCACAAATAAGCGATATATATAATTTTAATTATTATCCATAAGAATAACATTGGGGCTGAGTACGCAGGTTTGCTGCAACAAAAAAATGGGTTTTTATACTAATATTAATATAACTCAACTAGGTGAAGTCGTATACCAGTTTTTAGCGAATTTCCCCTATAGGGAAGAAGCTATTACCGTAGTCGGCATGGTAAGACCTAGGCCCGGGACCATGATAACTTTTCGTTTTGAGGTCCCCAGACCCCAAAAACACCATTCGTTCGAAACTGTTTATTTATATATATATATATATCTATATATATATAATATATAGATGAAAAATAAGTAACATGAGTACCCTGGAGAAAACATTTTAATTAGTTAACACAACATGTTTCGACTTATAAAAGCCATGATCACGTGCTGATTTGCTAAATACATAACCTTATTTTCATTATCATTCACAAAATGTAAATAAATGAAATTTGATAACAGACAGCTGATTGCGATCTCTATCAAATTTTATTTATTTACATTTTGTGAATGATAATGAAAATAAGGTTATGTATTTAGCAAATCAGCACGTGATCATGGCTTTTATAAGTCGAAACATGTTGTGTTAACTAATTAAAATGTTTTCTCCAGGGTACTCATGTTACTTATTTTTCATCTATCATATAGTAGCCCTTCTATGTGAATTTAATTTAATATATATATATATATATATATATATATGTGTGTGTCCGTGGGTGCGATAACTCTCGTAAAAAAGGTCCGATTTTGATGAAATTTGGTACAAACGTTTAAAGCAGTGTTTAAATTTGGTATGACTTTAAGTTCAAAAACCAGACGGATCGAGCTATCCAAAGGGGTATTTTGGGGGGGTTTTGTACCCCAAAAATGGTTTTTTTGAGTTTTTTACATACAATTTTTTAAAAAGTAAAATTTTATTTGTTCCCATTGCAATCAGCTTAAAAAGACGCAAAATTTGATGTTTTAATCATTGCTCTACGTCAATTGGTTACTGAGATATTGAAAGTGCTAAACACAGTACGTTGTCCAATGTTATTCTTATGGAGGATAAGAAAAATTGTATATCTCGCTTATTTAACAACTTATCCTGACGAAACTTGGTATATTGCTTCATTTCATTGTGGTCTATTGATATTTGCACAAAAACCCAATTTTTTGCCGATAGTTCCCGGAGCAGCAAACCTGCATACTCAGCCCCATGTTATTCTTATGGAGAATAATTAACGTGTTATCTCCTTTAATTATGAACATAAATTAATAGAACTTGGTATGTGGCTTTACCTAGTTGAGTTATATTGATATTTTTATAAAAGCCCATTTTTAGTGTTCCTTATTTTAGCAAACCTGCATACTCAGCAGCCATGTTATTCTTATGGAGAATAATTAAAATGCCATAAATCGTTTATTTATGAATGTATATTGATGAAACTTCGTATGTGGCTTTATGTGGTATTAATATAAATTAATATGCATTGGAAATTCGCTGAGTATGCAAGTTTGCTGCTACGGGAGCCTTTAGAAAAAAATTTTTTGAGCAAATATCAATAGACCACAACGAGATGAAGCCGTATACCAAGTTTCGTCAGTATACGTTCATAGATAAGCGAGATATAAAATTGTTCTTCTCCTCCATAAGAATAGCATTAGACAACGTACTGTGTTTAGCAGTTTCAATATCTCAGTAACAAACTGACGCAGAGCAATTATCAAAACACCGAATTGAGTGTTTTTTTTAAGCTGAATCCAACGGTAAAAACTCAAATCTGACTGTTTCAAAAATTATATGTAAAAAATTCAAAAAACCCATTTTTGGGGTACAAAACTCCCCCAAAGTACCCCTTCGGATGGAGCGATCTAGCTGGTTTTCGAACTTAAAGTTATAAATGTTACTTTAAACGTTTATACCAAATTTCATCAAAATCGGATCATTTTTATGAGAGTTATCATGCTCACGGACACACACACGCACACACACACATATATGCATATATATATATATATATATATATATATATATATATATAATATTTACATTAGTCATGATTTATCTGTTCTTGCTGTTGTGGAGTTAAAACGGATAAGAGAAGGGTGATATATATATATATGTAAACAGTTTCGAACGAATGGTGCCCAGGACAATGAGAAGTTATCATGGTCCCGGGCCTAGGTCTTACCATGCCGAATATGGTAATAGCTTCTTCCCTATAGGGGAAATTCGCTAAAATAAGATTGATCATCAGAAAAAACAATCATCTGCAAAGGGGGTTTCTACATATAATAGATTTCAAACTTTAATGGTAAATGTCTGCAGTAGTGAACACTTGAAAAAGAAGGATAAATGTGAAAAGAGGGGAAAACCAATACTTGAAACAATTAAATCATTTAAATTAAATGATGAAATAAGGATTGAATTGTATGCCGACAGTCACGGAGTCACGGAAGAGGTCTTCCAGAGCTTGTTGCCTCAGGCAGTCAGGGAAAGGTTTTCATGGATGGACTGGTAAAACCCGGAGCTGGTATCCAACATGTATACAGTCAAGCTGCCAAGTCAAGGCAGCGCCCTCTTATTTTGCTGGCTGGTACTAACGACTTATCTAAAGGGTACCCACATGTTATATACCAAAAAATGGAAAGTTAACTAAAAAACTTAGTAAATTCAGACCAGTATGTATAACAACAATCCCTCCCAGTTACGATGTGTAGCATGATGATGGTATACATTATGATATAGCCCTAGCAAACAACTATATCAGGTACTTGTCTGACATATGAACAATGTTCACCTTATTGATTTTGATTACTTCAAAAGACACCATTTTACACACCAAGGGATGCATTTGAATTATAAAGGTAAAAAGAAACTTCCTTTCATAATCATTGGCTTTGTCAAAAAAATACATGAAACAAAAATGTTGTCTGGTACAGAAGGTCTCAATGACTCCTCCATGTATGCTAAGAAAGAACAATATGCTAAGAACGTGGATTTATCAAACCAAAACCCTATAAGTGTGACAAACAGAAATATGGCAGAGGTTATTAGGCTCAATCGAAACGATATGAAAGTGGGATTTGCTCACAGTATTTCTGCAGATTTCCATGACCTTCGCCACATGACTGCTGGAGTGGTAGTGGTTTTCAAAAAATATATAGGAAAACCTGGATTTTCTCACTACCTGGCTGTTCAAGATCATCAAGATGTTGCCTCAGTTTTCAGTTTGATCACAAAACTCAGATATTTTAGCAAACCAATTGATCCTGATTATGATGCAGCTTTCCGCGACCTGACTGAGAACTTTAAAAAGAGAGGACTGAAACACTTAATATGTTCACCGATTGGCTGTGTACGAGATAATATCGATTTAACTCATTAGTGAATTTCCTAGGGACGTTCCTTTCTATAATCTGTTGGACAAGTTCGTTGGGCAAAACAATCGGAAAACTCTAAACCCCTTTTTTGGGGATTAATATTTCAAATTTCGAGTTTTTGGGCCCAAAAAGAGTCAGAAAAGCCCCATATGTAAAATTAATGCATGTAAAAAGATGGGGATTAGAGAGGCGAAAGTTTTAAGCCTTATCTCGTCATTCTAGCATATATATTTACCGAGTTATTAAAGAAAATGTGTATCGGCTAAACACAGTACGTTGTCTTATGGGGGTTTTACACTAGAAAAGCCTGTTATTCCTTTGTTAAAGTACTTTTATTATTCCCAGCAAGCTCACGCCTACTTTCAAGCCTGTCTGGACCTTCTCCTAACCTTATAATGCACAAAATTGTATTCCCAGCTTTGCAAGTAAATGAAACCAGGAGTATCAGAACAGCCAAAAAATCAATGTTTTCAGATTGCAATACAAATTGGACAAATGTATGTTTTTACACTGATTTTGAGTTTTAAAAGTCTTTATGTGGAAATTCACTTCCCTCACGCCAGCGTGCTGCGTGCGAACTCTTTTTGTGAATAACATAGTTCAGTTTCAGAAATGTACAAAAGCAAGAAATACTATTGTGTCCTATTTTCAAAACTCTTATAGAATATTAAGAAAGGGATTGCCCCATGAAATCTTTAATAAACAAATGGAAAATCTCATCACCCATAAGCCAAGAACTCTTTCAAGTTCAGTACACAGCAGCGATGACAACCACCTAGAAACCACAGCTCCTGCAGTAACCCCAAAAAATCTGGATAGGGAACATCACTCACGCCAGCTACGCAGCTGCACTTCTGCCACTACCGAGGGAATCAACGACAGATGATGAAACCACGTCACAAACATTGAGTGATAATGAACAAGTTTTAAAGGTGCCCGGTGACCTCACATATAGTGAGGCACTAAAGCAGAGCAGTAGTGGTGATAGTGTTATTATTTGTCCATTTAATAGGAGGAACAGTGTGCCACAGTCACCTGCTTTGAATTTAAACTTTATGGCCTGCGCAACCCAACCAATAACTTAGTCAAATCCAAATCTTCAGTTGAAATTTTTTACCAAAACATCCAGTATCTTTCTTCCCGAATAAATGCATTATAAATAATCTTAGATGAAATAAAACCACATATAATTATATTAACAGAACATGATATGAAAGACGAGGAAATAGAACAAATTAATATTAAAACATACATAAAAGCCCATTTTTCAAGGAGAAATAAATCAAAAGGACGTGTAATGATATTATCAGAGGAAGGTTTTGATATAAAGCAGGTGACTGTGCCAAAATCTTTAAAGGCTACATTGATTTGAGGAGATGCAGTTTGAATTTAGGGTATGTAAATACAACAAAAAGTAAGATTATCATTATTGGATTTTATAGGTCACCTAATTCAAATAACAAAATTTTTCTGGATAGGCTTAGTCTCCTAATAGAATATTTTACAAAAAAATATGATAGAATAATAGTAGGGGGAGACGTGTTAACAAATGATAATAAGCATAAAGCATTTAAAGAAGCATTAAGCGGCCAAAACATTACGTACTTAATAGACTTTCCCACAACAGTAACCGAACACACAAAAACAGCTATAGACAATCTTTAATACAAAATATTGATTCAAATTGTACAGGGATAGAAGGTCTTATAACTAGTTTATCAGACCATGGTGGCCAATTGCTAGAAATAAAATTTTAAAATTCAATAAAATAAGTAAGTTTGCCAGTAAAACAATAAGTGTGAAGGTTCTCACAAGAAAACTTAAAATATTTTTCACAACTATTATCAAAATAAACTTGGGATGATGTATATTTTGCCCCAGTGGAAAGAAAGTATGATAATTTTCATATTTTAGTTAGTTTCTATTTTGATCAGGCAATTCCCAAAACTCCCAAAACTCTTATAACAAAAAATAATTAAGCAAGTAATTGGACAACAGAAGAAATCAAAACTGAAAGAGTAAATATCATTCAACTAACTAAAGAGTATAGGAAAAACAAAAATTGTGTGTTGAAAGTTAAGCTAAATCAAGCAAAGAAGAATTACAAGTATAAATTAAACCAAGCAAAATCAAACTTTTTTCAAATAAAAACTAACAAATCTACTAATATACAACAAAACTGTATGGGGACTAATAAATTCAGAAGTAGGGGTAAAAGAAAGGGAAAAATACAAAAATATTTCGTTGAGAGATGGAGCAGAAATCATATCAGATCCTAAGTTGGTAGCCAATGCGTTCAATCATCAATTTGTTAGGAAGTTTAAGTGGCATTGTCAATTTTAATATATCCAGTAATGTAAATAATCACCTGTTGATAAAGCCAACATTTTATTTCAGAACTATAGATAAGAGAGAGGTGGATAAAATAATAGAAGCACTTAAAACAAAAACTCCAGTGGTAAGGATGAAGTTCCAGTTACGGTAATTAAGGCTGTAAAAACAAATTTAAGTACAATTTTATGTCACTTATAAATTCCTCCTTTGTTTTGAGTATATTTTCAATTAAATTAAAACAAGCAAAAATAATATTCTTAATTATGTCCAGTATCTGTTCTACCAACCATCTGAAAAATATATCAAAAAGCAGTATATTTACAGTTCACAGAATCTTTAGACAAATTTCATTTATTAGACGAAGGCCAGCATGGTTTTAGATCAGGAAGATCAGTCATGAGTGCTGCTATATCATTCATTGAATCAGTTAATAAAGGAAATTATACAATTGGGGTGTTCATGGATATCTCAAAAGCTTCTGACAGTGTTAAACATTCTACGATAATAGAAAAATTAGAAGAACTTGGAGTGGCAAAAAACGCCCTTAACTGGTTTCGATCTTATCTTTCCGATAGATCTCAATATGTCAAAATTACTCATTTTTTAAAAGATAACGATAATTAAAACCTCTTCTCAGTTTAACAGTTTAAAATTTGGTGTCCCCCAGGGGTCCATTTTAGGGCCTTTGCTCTTTCTTTGCTATCTAAGGGGGATGGATAGGGTACTAGTACATAACCTGAATAGTGATCTCTGTCTATATGCCGATGATGCAAATTTGATGGTATCGTCAAGATTGACAGAGGAAACAGAAATTTATGCATGTAGAAAATTAGAAAATATTGAAATTTTTCTTAAAAAACACAATTTAGGCCTACTCTTGAACACAAAAAAAAAAACAATTTGTTAAATTTTAAAACTCCACAAAACAGAATGTTGGCAGGTCCAGTAGTAACTTATGAATCAAATAACATTGAAAAGAAGGATAGTGTACATTTTCTGGGGTTAACAATAGATCAGCATCTAAATTGGGATGATCATATACATAAACTTTTAAATAAAATAAACTCTGGAGTGTATGCATTGGCGAGAATGAGTTACTATTGTGATGTAAATACACTGAAAAACATATATTTTGCCCATCTTCATTCTCAAATTTCATTTTGTATGCACTTTAAGGATCAAAAAATAAAATAAATATGGAAAGTATTTAAAAAAAAAGGCTATTAGAATTATGCTAAAGCTAAAATTTGAAAATTCGGTAAGGGATCACTTTAAAAGTTAGCAAATCTTTACTGTTTTCAAGATTTACACAAAGATTTCTGATGTATATTTTAACAATGTCTTCAAAATAAAGTAACACCAGTGTACGCTATAGTCAAGATAATTGTAATTCTATTGCTGCCAGGAAAACAAAACATCAAGCTGAAGTTATTTTTGTAGAGAATATGAACAACTGTATTGCAAAAAAAGATAAACTTACCATGCAATCATATCATTTATAGTGTTGTAAGACGTATTTTATTCATCCTGCTTAGTTGTAACAACACGTATCATGCTAATAAAGAAATTATTTAATATATATTTGAATCTGTTCTCACAGCAAAAAATGAAAAACTAAATGTTAATATTAAATTAACAACTCATCCCTATAATACCAGAGGAAGGAACAAAATTATCCAGACACATCGGCTAACATTTTTTGAAAAAAAAACAACATATTTGGGGAACGTATTTTTGAAATAAATTCCAACAAATATAAAGCTGATAAAGTCTTGAAATATAAAAATACCCCCGTCGCAGCAAACCTGCATACTCAGCGAATTTCCAATGCATAATATATGTCTTAGTACCACATAAAGCCGCAAACCAAGTTTCATAAAATGTATTCACAAATAAGCTACATATACAATTTTAATTATTCTACATAAGAATAACATTGGGGATGAGTACGTAGGTCTGCTGTAACAAGGAAGATAAAAATGTGTTTTTTTTTAATTATCAATATAACTCAACCAGGTGAAGCTACATACCAAGTTTTAATAATTTATGTTCATAATTAAGGGAGATATAAAACTTAACGTATTCCCCATAAGAATAACATTAAGGTTGAGTATGCAGGTTTGCTGCTAAGAGGATAATCAACAAAATATAAATTTGTTGTGCAAATATCAATATACCAGTACTAGGTGAAGCCACACCAAGTTTCATCAATATACGTTCATAAATAATCAAGATATCAAATTTTAAATATTCTCCATAAGGATAACATTGGACAACATACTGTGTTTAGCACTTTGCATAACTCGGCAACGGTTGGACATAGAATTACAATTTAAACACCAAAATAACTGATTTGTAGAGCTAAAATGATTGTTAAAAGCAAATTTGAAGTTTACAGTAAAATTAATTGAGGAAAAGCTAAAAACCATTTTCCCATAAGATTAACATGGAGATTTTATGAACACGTTTTTTGGATTTTATCCGCAACCATTTAACCTAGCTTAATGATTCAAGATACTATATTATTTGTTTTTTAAGCTTTATAAAATGGTCAAAACAAAAATTGTGGTTTTTCAAAATTTCAGCGTGAAAAGTGTGAAAACTGATTTTTGAAAAATTTTGAAACCCCATAAACCCCCTTTCCCATTGCCCGATTTTTCTGGTTTTCGAACTTAAAGTAATGAATGTCACTTTACACATTTGAGCCAAATTTCATGGAAACGGACGTTTTTTACCCAAGTTATCGCATTCACGGATAGATGTATATATACATACTAGCTGTGTACCCGTCCTTCATACGGGTTGTAAATAAATGGTAGATTAAGTAAAGCAAATAACAATCCACATTATTTTACAATATACAAAGTGGGGGGGGGGAGCAATATTAAAATTACATTTTACACTTTTAATGTACATTTAAATCAAAGTTAACGAAATATACTGGAGATAGTTTGGGTCCTATTGCTAAGTCGAGGACCTCTATCGGGTAGTAAACGGCGTGTGGTTGGCGACTCCAAATCGTTACACGTAACACTTTGGATTCGTTTTTAGAAATAAAAGAACTCAAGAACAAAAAAATAAAAAATATTGTGGAGGGGGGAGGAGGAGCATAAATATAAAATCGGCGGGGGGGGGGGCAAATTATAAAATCAGGAGGGTGGGGGGCGGGGGGGCAAATCAGGGGGGAGAGTAAAAATATAAAATCGGGGAGGGGGCAAAATATAAAATGGAGGGGGCACATAAAATAAAAATATAAAATTGAAGAGGGGGGGAGAAAAATATGAAATTGGGGGTTGGGCAAAAATTAAAATGGGGGGCAGCAAATATATAAAATTTGGGGGGGAATATAAAATGGGGGGACAGAAAATAAAAATATAAAATCTAAGGGGGGGGGGCAAAAATATAAAACCGGGGGGGAGCAAAATATGAAATCGGGAGGGGGCAAAAATAAAAATCAGGGGGGGAGAAAAAATATAAAATCGAGGGGCATCAAAATATATAAAATCGGGGGTGGGGCAAAGACAAAAATCGGAGGGGGGAGAGCAAAACTATAACCCCGGTGGGAGAGGGTACAGGAAGTATCGGTAAAAATTGTTTTTTGTACAAATAAGAATCGACCACAACCAGATGAAGCCACATTAATATTTGTTCATTAATATTAATTAATAGCTAGCTGACGTACCCGTTCTTCGCACAGGGTTTCTCTACCCGTTCTTTAGTCAATGCAATTTCCATTTTAGTTAGCTTGAAACAGCTGTTCTTGCTTCTGCTCTTCAAGCTGTCAAATGGAAGTATCCACAGCTGTTCGCATTACAGTTTCTGAATGTTTACTTTATTCTGAAATGTAAACATTGTAACTTAGGACGTTCACGGGGCGTAGCCCGAGGGGATTTTAAGTAAGTGAATAGGCCTATGTGTTGCGTGGGTTCAAGATCTACCTATGTGTAAAGTTTCAGCCCAGTTGGTTCAGTAGTTTTTGCGTTCACCCGGAACATCAGACAGACAGACAGACAGACACACAGAAACCACCTCTTCTTTATAATATTATAGAATAGATATATAAATTTGAACGAAAAGTGTTTTTGGCATCTGGGGACCTCAAAACAAAAAGTTATCATGGTCTCGGGCTTAAGTCTTACCATGAGACCTATGGTAATAGCTTCTTCCCTATAGGGGAAATTCGCTAAAAATTGAAAAATTATCTAATCAACAAAGCATTGTATTCTATTGAAGAGCTT
Organism: Allygus modestus; assembly: GCA_963675035.1. Lineage (NCBI taxonomy): Eukaryota > Metazoa > Arthropoda > Insecta > Hemiptera > Cicadellidae > Allygus > Allygus modestus. The sequence continues at coordinate 98,594,230 of OY776117.1, forward strand.
TCCACCCCTCTCTAAACCTAAATCTAAATAACTTTGATTTTTATATTTATATGTTAATGATAAGATTCTTTTGTTTATGTAAATGAACTGTGACACTATTTATTGTACTATATGTGCAAAAAATGAATTAAGATTTATGACTATGACTATGACTATTAAACTTCAATTTCATAGTAAACTATTTTTTCCCGGTCATGTTCAACTAAATCCCTTTCTTTGGAGAATTACATACTGTAGTCATGTAATTCATCTAGGGGGTTTTAAGGGGGGGGGAGATATCCTGCTTTCCATCTCCTAGAGGGTTAGGTGTGTTAGCTTAACCAATATCCAAAGTTGTTATGAAATTTATCAGTAAATAAAAACATTTTAATTTACTGATTCTCCTTAAGGAAAACATTAGACAACGTACTGTGTTTACTGCTAAAAAAATTCCAATTTTCACCACAACCACTAGTTACAGAGTAATAATTCAAGACAATGAAATTTTAGTTTTAGTTTAGTTTGAAATTTTAGAAAGCTTTCAAAATAAACAAAAAAATTTTAAAAACGGCTAGAGATAACGTTGAATTATATCTTCACACCACATTCAATAAAATTTGAACCACTGGTGTGGTAACTAAGTATGTCCACATCAAGGTGGACGGAAGGACAGATCCAATGAAAACAATGTTTTTTTTTGGATTCTGGAAGCATAACCACAGATATTTCAACCAAAAACTCAATTAAAAAATGTTAACATAAACAATACTTTCTCCATATACAATATAGGAGCAGAAAATAACAAATTAAGTATAACGAATCAATTCTACTTTGAGTAGCAATATTATGAACCCTACAACTATCGTATTATAATTTTATTAGTTTGCTTTCATTCATTGTAGTCCTGATTGCAATATATAAACAAATTAGCAGGCCAAATTTATCTTTAGTAATCCTTTGAAACTATCCAAAAGCTTAAAATAACGATGAGTGAGCACATTTTTTTTAATGTAACTAGATAGGATAGAGATAGGAAGTCTAAATGACAACTTGAGCACTCTTAACACATTTGTATTATCACCTCAGTAAACACTCAGTATTGCTTCGCGTTTATCTAAGCTGTGTTTAATGCACGTGTAACCTTCACTGGGCAAACAATTGTGCAATTAAACAAGTTCTGAGACTTAACTGCAACTGTATTTTCCCAAAACCAAGCCTTACACAGATCAGAAAACATATTCTGCCGCAGATAATAAAGTCACTCTTTCCTGGAATGTTCCCCTTCCCCTTCTCCGACATTATCAATTCCATTTCTAAATACCCCCGTCGTAGCAAACCTGCATACTCAGCGAATTTCCAATGAATATATAACATAACACCTTAAAACACTTAACAGGATTCATAAGAAATATATTCACAAACAAGCGATATTTGAAATATTAATTATTTTCTATAAGAATAACATTGGGGATGAGTACGCAGGTTTGCTGCAACAAGGCTCACAAAATAATGGGTTTTTATGCAAATATCAATAGAACTCATCTTAGTGAAGTCACATACCAAGTTTCATCCATATACATTCATAAATAAGCGATATATAACATTTCAAGTATTTTCCATAAGAATAACATGGAGACCAAGTACCTAGGTTTGCTGCTACAGGAACCATAGGTGAAAATTTTTTTTGTGCAAACAACAATAAACCATAACCAGATCAAGCCATATGCCAAATTTAACCAGTTTATGTTCATAAATAAGCGAGATATACAATTTTTCTTTTTCTCCATAAGAATAACATTAGACAACGTACTGTGTTTAGCACTTTCAATATCTCGGTAACCAATTGACGTAGAGCAATGATCAAAATACCAAATTATTTGTTTTTTTAAGCTGAATTCAGTGGTATGAATTAAAACCTGATTTAAATTTAAATTACATGTGAAAACCCCAAAAAACACATTTTTTGGGTACAAAACCCCCCAAAAACCCCCCTTTGGATGGTGCGATTCATCTGGTTTTCGAACAAGTTCAAATAAATGGTACTTTACACATTTGTACCAAATTTCGTTAAGATCGGACCTTTTTTACGAGAGTTATTGTGCTTACGGACACATATATATATATATATATATATATATATATATATATATATGTATATATAGATATATACATATATAAAAATTTGAACGAATGGTGTTTTTGGCATTCGGGGACCTCAAAATGAAAAGTTATCATGGTCTCGGGCTTAAGTCTTACCATGAGACCTACGGTAATAGCTTCTTCCCTATAGGGGAAATTCGCTAAAAGTCCGGACCCGAATCATCTGGATCCGGATCCGGATTAACCAGACGAGGTTGTCCGAAATAAGAAAATTATAAATTACAGTCAAAATTTGACTTCTCTCCTGCGCTAGCGCCTTCTAAGTCTCAGCCTGAACGACAATACATTAATTTACCCATGAAGTATCATAGAAACTACAATATTGAGTGTACAGTCGCACTAGTAGCACATATTCAAGCAGCTGGCATTTCGTCCTTTTTGTTACTGTTGACTGTTTAATACTAGTCACAACTTGTGAGATTATGTTGCGTTTATAACTGTGAGTATAATGTGTGTTGCGACAGTTATATAAACACTGTGTCAGAGTTTGTTTTACAGTCTTTCCACACAATTTGCTGCATCAAATATTGCAGGTGCTAGTGTCCCGATCGTTATTTAGGAAAAGTCAATTCCCGATTATACGGGAGCGGGTTAATCGGGTTACTAGCGTCTAAATCATCATAGCAAGGACCGGCTCACCGGCTGAAATTGTGCAGGTGGGAGATTGGAGGGGGCTGGCGGGAGGTAAGACCGCTCGGTTCTGTACCGATAATACCCGAATCGTGTACCCGAATGGGCCCGAACACAGTCGATTACACCCGAACGAACACTGAACAGCCGTATTCCTGCGCTTTCTTTCTCTACCTAGTTATGGTTATTATGTTATTTATTAGCCTCTAAATCAGCATCATATGGATTTCCCAAGGTAAGATAAATATTTACATTTAATAATTGTAATATTTTGCGAATTTCCCCTAAAGGGAAGAAGCTATTCCCGTTAGTACACTTGGTAAGACCATGGTTGAAGCTTGGCACCATGATGACTTTTTGTTTTAAGGTCTCCAGATGCTAAACACCCCATTCGTCAAATGCATATATATATTAATTATAACTGGGTACCCTTTAAATCTGTTTATTAAAGATTGCCCAGTTTCGGCACTAAGGGACCGTGCATATATTACGTCACGCCTCCCCAGGAGGGAGGGGGTGCGGCACATCGTGACAGACCGTGATACGGGGGAGGGGGGGTTAAGGGCTGCGTTATGCGTCACGTTTCATAGACCCCTTTCACACTAGGTCACCGGTGTCTGGGCAGTTACAGTGACGAAATAACATATACCACAATCCAATACTTAATAATTAGCCTATTAAGTGTGACGTGACAGAGGGAGGGAATAATGAGCAGCGTGACACAGAGGGGAGGGGGTCAAAAAGGGCTGAATATAGCGTGACGTGACGTAATTTATGCATGGCCCCTAAGGCCATCGACGGAATCTAATTCATTCCTCAAATTATATAAAAATAAATACCCCCATCGCAGCAAACCTGCTTACTCAGCGAATTTCCAAAGCAGCAACACTGTATATTATTCTAATACAAATAACAATTTGAATTATTACTACGAATTTTAACAATAATAATAATACTAATTTATAGTACAAATAATAATATACCCTATTCACATAGCGTTTATTTATTACGTTTTCACCATTATCCGTTTTTAATTCTAATACAATGTTAAACATTGTCAAGGAATAAATATTATTATTATTACCCACGTATTTAACTACACAATTATTTTTACAGATGAGTGTGACTACTACTTTTAAATGTCAGTTCTGCGATAAGGAATTTAAGACGAAAAATAATTGTAAGCGGCATATTAAAAATGTACATAAAAGGAACTCTGCAGGAGACCTTATAGTAGATTTAAATAAGGACAAATTCACATGCACACTTTGTGACAAAATTTATGCAGAAAAAATAAATTTGGAACACCATATAAACGTTGTACATTTACTTTCAAATGCCAAAAGATGTAAGAAGTTTAAATGCACCTCGTGCAGTTTTGAAACAGCATATCAAATAAATTTAAAACGACACTCTTCTAGGAAACACAAAGAAAAGAAAATTCAAAATGATTCTTTGCCACCAAAATTTCAATGCAGTAAATGCAGAGTAAGTTTTACTCACAAAAAGAATCTTAATTATCATAAACGAAAAGTTCACAATATCGGCAGACTCCATTTTGAAATTAGAAGAAAATGTCCACTGTGTCCATACACATCAACCCAAAGGACAAAAACCGATATCCACAAACACTTTGAAAAGATTCATAACGTCCCAATAAGAACAAAGAGACACAGATTCAACTCTATCGAAGAGTTCAATGTTTGGAAGAACGACCTTGAAAAATCTTCCACGACATCCTACATAAAACGTTTTTTAAATGAAACGTTAGCGTATTATCAGTGCCACAGATGCGGCTACCACAGATCAAGGGGCCATCCCAAAAGACACATGAAAATGTCAGGATCCTGTAAAATAAATGGATATTGCCCGGCAAATTTAACTGTTAAAATAAAATTAATGAGATCTGTGTGCATCATGTCTCTTCGCATGTCAGCCATAAAAACGAGGTTAGACATATTCGACTGTCTCGTGAAGAGAGGAAATCTATAGCCGTTCAATTGGCAAACAAAAAGCCTCACGAAGAAATCCTTAAATCGATTAGAGGATCAATATCAAATTTAGACTTACAACGAATTCATTTGACTAACAAAAAAGATATTACCAATATTGAAAACAGTTTTAATTTGCACACCGAAGCCATAAAACATCCTTTCGATCCGGTTAGTATAGCAGCTTGATAGACATGTATTAACGAAGTTAATAACAAGGAGTAATGCAGTCGAACATATTTGTGGAATAAAAATTGTATATTCGAACTTAGTCAGGACGTTAGATGGTGAGCAACAGGTAGTGAACGCGACTAATCTATTTCTAGATTCTCAAGCGCGACAGGAAGTGGTGTCAGAACCTCAGGCAGGCAGACAGGATATGGTCGACTCGGTGGTATTGGAAATAGTTTGTAGAAACCCAGAAATGTCGGAGTCACAAGTTAAAGAGTTGTATAAGGTAATAAATCAAAATAGCAAAGTTTTTTTCAGATAAGCCTGGATTGATAGGAGATTTTAAAGCAAATATAAACTTATCTGATAGGAATCCTTTTATTGGTAAACCACATCCCATTCCATGTCATAAAAGTAAAGGGAGTAAGCTACGAAACTGGGCAAAAGGTGTTAATTAAAACTCATTACTTATCAGACAAATTGGGAAAAAAGATTAAGAAATATTTTCAGTTATACGAAGGTCCATGTGAAGTTTGTGAAGTAAAGTGTGGTAATGCTTATGTACTGAGATATATTCAAACTGCTGAGGAAATAGGTACATACAATGTAAGGCAGTTGAAGAAGTTTATATCGTCGTGAACCTTAGGATATATGGATTTCTGCCTGTTAGGTAATTGTCCGTCTGTAACCATTAACAGATCGGAGCAAGGTACAAAGCCATATGGGAAATGAAATGTCACGAACCATATTGGAGGACCATATTAACCCTTTGGGTCCCAAGTGCCGATCACATCGGCATTGCAGTTTTATCTGAAAAAAACCGAGTGCCGATGTGATGGGCACGGCCGTTACGATCGAAAAGTCCCGAGTGCCGATGTCATCGGCACTATATATGTTTGCGAAAAAACCCAAGTGCTGATGTCATCGACATTTCGTAAATCTAATACTACAAAATTATTTATCAAGCTATTCCGCCGAAAGATATATCAAACAAGAGCAAAAGAAATTGTCTAAGCGAGTTATTTCGGCAACACACACAAAACGTACTTTATATAGTGCTTTAAAGATTAAAAAGAACGACAAAATTTGCGTGGCGTTGACCGGTCTGTACAGCTGGTGCGAATCAAAACATTGACATTCACTTTGAAGTACTAACCTTGTTTGTTGTTATCCGTGAGTTTGTTCAGTGAATATTATTAGGTTTTTTTTATTATAAAATGAAGTAAAATGAGGTATTATATAAACTACTGTTGCTAAAAATTGATTGCGTACAGCACGTTTTTCAATTTGCACTGACATGGTCTTGAGTATTAGAAGTTTTGTCTGAACATTTGAACTAGGACTAACCTGACTTCTCTGTCCTATGTTGTTTTATTTATTTTATTTCTTGTTAGAAACTCTTATTATAAACTAAGACTCTATTTCTTACTTTTCATTAACACTTTTCCATTTGCATAGGCATGAACTTGTTTTTAGTATGAATAAATATTACCTATCTTACCATTTGAACTAGTGTATACCTAGGCCTAACTTGAGATCTCTGTCCTTTGGTGTGAAGTTGTATTTACTTTATTTATTTTGAGAGAACTTAACTTTTTATGAAGTACAGTTAATTATAATTAGCCTATGGGCCTACATTAGAAACATTACATTACATTAGAAAGATGTGCATAAAATGAACTGCTTTCACAATCTTCTCAGTGTCTAAATTTGGTGAGAGACTTCATTTTTCCTTTTTATTTCTTGCATGATACCTTATTTCTAATTACTGTACATATATAGGCCTATAAATGCATGTAGAAATGTGATTGTAGAAGTATTTCTGTAGTTAGTGGGAAATATTTAATAAAATGGTGTCTTATAATGACTTTTAGTGTTGTTTTTTTTAACATATGTCAATTTTGGCGAAAAAGTGACATTTTTTATTTTTATTTAAAAAAATACTTATTTATTATTATTTTTTGCTAAAATTTCATATTATGTTCTTTATTTAGTGGTATTTAATAAAATAATTTACTTATAAGCAAAAAGATACAACTACCATTCTTTTTTAGGGTTATATTTAAGAAAAATTTTTATCGTTTATATATATATATATATATATATATATATATATATATATATATATATATATATATATATATATATTTATTTATTTATTTATTTATTTATTTAGTTATTCATATATTTTTGAAATTTTACTTAATATTGTTAAAGTAGATTTTATTAGCTAAAACATAAAAAAACATATAACTCTAGCTGCTTTCTAAAGTGAGCTATAGATATTTATTTGATAATAGTACAAAACAGCTGAAAATGGCTTGGGATTCTGGGGTATAGTGTGCATAGAGTAACTGGGTCATGTGGTGTCACAACACAAAAAGTGGTCTGGGTCACCTCTGATTAAAAATTAACACAATGCTTGGGACCCAAAGGGTTAAGAAACAATTTTATTTCTATTTCATAAAATATTTTGTTGGTTTGATACAGTAATAATTCATGTAAAGACTGAAATAAGATGAATATATAAATGAATAAGTAGCTTGAGATAATACAATAATAACTGAATAACTGAGTTGCTTTAAAACTCCTCCCTGAGGATAAACTTGAGCATTTACTAGAACTTAATTTAAAATCTTATATATAATTGAGTACGGAATTTATTTGTACAACTAAATCTAGAGTTCCAGCGAGTAGATTTGCAAAACTGATAAACCATTCTAAACCTCTAACAGTGCAGGTGGTCAAATAATTATGAAAGTTGTACATTTTTAGCGAATTTCCCCTTTAGGGAAGAATTAGCGAATTTCTCCTATAGGGAAGAAGCTATTACCGTAGTCGGCATGGTAAGACCTAGGCCCGGGACCATGATAACTTTTCGTTTTGAGGTCCCCAGACCCCAAAAACACCATTCGTTCGAAACTGTATATATATATATATATATATGTGTGTGTCCGTGGGTGCGATAACTCTCGTAAAAAATGTCCGATTTTGATGAAATTTGGTACAAACGTGTAAAGCAGCATTTGTGACTAAGTTCGAAAACCAGACAGATCGGCCTATCCGAAGGGGTATTTTGGGGGGCTTTTGTACCCCAAAAATGGGTTTTTTGAGTTTTTTACATATAATTTTTGAAAAAGTAAAATTTTATTTTTTCCATTGGAATCAGCTTAAAAATATGCAAAATTTGGTGTTTTAATCATTTCTCTACGTCAATTGGTTACTGAGATATTGAAAGTGCTAAACACAGTACGTTGTCCAATGCTATTCTTATGGAGGATAGGAAAAATTGTATATCTCGCTTATTTATCAACTTATCCTGACGAAAATTGGTATATTGCTTCATTTCATTGTGGTCTATTGATATTTGCACAAAAACTCATTTTTTGGCCTATAGTCCCCGTAGCAGCAAACCTGCATACTCAGCCCCATGTTATTCTTATGGAGAATTAGTAACGTGTTATCTCCTTTAATTAAGAACATAAATTAATAGAACTTGGTATGTGGCTTTACCTAGTTTAGTTATATTGATATTTGTATAAAAACCCAATTTTAGTGTTCCTTATTTCAGCAAACCTGCATACTCAGCCGCCATGTTATTCTTATGGAGAATAATTAAAATGTCATATATCATTTATTTATGAATGTATAGTGATGAATCTTGGTATGTGGCTTTATGTGGTATTAAGATAAATTCATATGCATTGGAAATTCGCTGAGTATGCAGGTTTGCTGCTACGGGGGTATTATTATTTATAAGGTAAAAAACAAAAAATGTTCCCTTTAAGAAATACATGGTAAGGGGTATCTTTGTACAACTAAATCTGGAGTTCCACCAGACTGATTTTTAATAATCAACCCCACATTGGAAATCTGAAATTGTGAAGATTCAAACAATTATGAAACTTTGACATATTATTTTAGAAATTATGGTGGAAAAAAAATGTTTAAATGCCAGTAAGAAATGCATTCGACTTTTTATTATTGTTTCCCAGTCAACTATTGCCATTATTTTATAATAACTAATCATTATTAACTATAACTAATTACTATCAATTTGTAGGAAATATCATAAGCTTTAAGAATATAACAGCTATTGTTAATGTTTTTGTATCAGAGATAAAAAATAAAATAATTTGCAATCAATCTTTAGTAACATATAATAATGAGTATGTATCCTTGTACAACTAAATTTGGAGTTCCAATGGACGGATCTTAATGTTTAACTCCTCATTGGAAACCTTTCATAGTGTAGATTGCAAAATAATTATGAAAGTCTGAAATTGTTTAAAATTATTGGGGTACAAAAGTAGTACAATAACCCCTTTTAGCGAATTTTCCCTATAGGTATTACCGTAAGTCTCATGATAGACTTAAGCCTGAGACCATGATAACTTTTTGTTTTTAGGTCCCCAGATGCCAAAAACACTATTAGTTAAAATTGATATACATATATATATATATATGTGTCCGTTACCGCGATAACTTTTGAAAGAAACGTCTGATTTTGATGAAATTTGGCACAAATGTGGAGAGTAAAATTTATGACTTTAAGTTCGAAAACCAGATCGATCGGACCATGAGAAGGGGGTTTTATGGGGATTTTAAATTTTCCAAAAATCGGTTTTAGCGAATTTCCCCTAAAGGGAAGAAGCTATTACCGTAGGTGGCATGGTAAGACTTAAGCCCGAGACCATGATAACTTTTCGTTTTGACGTCCCCAGATGCCAAAAACACTATTCGTTCAAATTTATACAGTAGAAGTCCGATTATCCGAGGTCCGATTATCCGAGCCGCCGGGTTAACCGAGGCAAATACAGTACTGTACATAGCCTTGGAAATAAATCGTAAATAAATAAATAAATAATCGTGAATTGATTGAAAAATGTATTGGCTGTGGTTGCTAGGTCGAGTATTACAAGCTACTCCTATTGGTTGTTGCTAGGACCAATAGTCTTATCGGTCGACTGTGTTCGCGCAAGAGATGGGAATTATCGTTGTTTTCCGGCAACGGTTGTAACGACAACGCAGCTATCCAATAACGTGTTGCGGCAACCTGTTATTTAAATAACGATTGCCAACTCTAATAATGGGTGTAGAAACGTTATTAGAATAACAGGGAGTTCTCCGCAACGTGTTGCCGCGATAACGTTGCTACGGCCGCAACACTGTTATTCATCCTGTTATGTTAAATAACACCCATCTTTAGTTCGCAGTTCGCGCCATTGTCTCAGTCTACGCCAAACTGATTAACCGTGCGCTTCAGTCCCGTTTTCAATCAGTGTGTTGTTTCACAAATATGAGTGGTAAACGTAAAAGAGTTTTGGTTTCTTTGGAAACAAAATATAATTCAATTAAGAGATTGGATAAAGGGGAGAGTATTAAAAAGGTTTATTTAATCATAAATCACTTATTACTGTATTAATAAACCGTATTATCCAGTTTCAATACGATTTTTGTCTAATTATAACCTATAATTTTTACCGCCGTGTTATCCGAGTTTTTGATTATCCGAGGTAGTCTCGGTCCCGTTTAGCTCGGATAATCGGACTTCTACTGTATATATATATATGTGTGTCCGTTACCGCGATAACTTTTGAAAGAAACACCCGATTTTGATGAAATTTGGCACAAATGTGGACAGTAGCATTTATGACTTTAAGTTCGAAAACCAGATCGATCGCACTATGGGAAGGGGGTTTTAGGGGGGTTTACAATTTTCCAAAAATCGGTTTTTTGCAAATTTGACCCCAAAATGTTAAAAACACTCAATTTTGGTTATAACCATTTTATAGAGCTTAAAAAAAATAATTTAGTATTTTGAATCATTAACCTAGGTTAAATGGTTGCGGAGAAAATCCAAAAAAACGTGTCCCATGTTAAATCTTATGGGAAAAAGAATTTTAGATTTTTCTCAGATAGTTTTATTAAAAACTTCACATTTCTGTTTATTAATGTGTTTAGCTCAACAAAACAAACATTTTGGTGTTTTAATCGTTGTTCTACATCCAACCGTTGCAGAGATATTCAAAGTGCTAAACACAGTACGTTGTCCAATGTTATCCTTATGGGGAATAAAAAAAATTCTATATCTTGATTATTTATGAATGTATATTGATGAAACTTGGTATGTGCCTTCAAATAGTTGTGGTATATTGATATTAGCACAAAAAACAAGTTTTTTGTTGATAGTCCCCGTAGCAGCAAACCTGCATACTCGGCCCCCATGTTATTCATATGGAGAATAAGTAAAGTTGTATATCTCCCATAATTATGAACCTACATTAAGAGAACTTGGTATGTAGCTTCACCTGGTTCAGTTGTATTGATAATTGCAAAAAAACACATTATTTATCTTCCTCGTTGCAGCAAACCTGCGTCCTCAACCCTAATGTTATTCTTATGGAGAATAAATAAAATGCTATATATCACTTATTACTGATGTATTTTTGTGAAACTTGGTAAATAGCTCTATGTAGTAGTGAGTCACATATATATGCATTGGAAATTACGCCGTCTACGCGCAGTCCATGCCGAAGCTGTTGCGCATGCGCACCAGCGTTGGATAGGTGTCACTGTTACATCTAGTATTTACCTGTTCCTTTGTGCGTTCCACATTAACAGTGTGTAATGTAGCAGTTCTCTATTCCTGTTTCTTGATCTAAATATAATTTTGTTGCAAAAATTGCCACCAGTGTCTCTTTAAATGATTTTTTAGACACATTTAGGAAAGTTAGCCGTTAAAAAACAACAATATTTATAGGCCTACCTAAACTGAGTTTTATATATAAAGTTTTTGTGTTTTATTTGAAGTTAAAATATAAAGCTTGTTTGTTCTATAATACTTTATGGTATCTATTCATTTTGAAACTGTGAAGTCCTACTCAAATTAAATATGAAGACAATTCAAACAAATAAGTGTTGCAGGCATATTTAAGTTTTTTACTCATAGTAGACATTTTCTATTGACAATTATTAAATAGGCTGTTGTAAATATCTATTATGGTTTGCTGTTGCAAGAGAATCCTGCACAATACACCTGGTAATACACTAAATAAAACCTGGAGCCTATTTTATAAACATATTTATAAAATAGTTTTTATTGTATAACATTCGATGCCAATGATCAAATATAAAAAATAACCAAGGGCTAGACGACTAGTGAGTGCTTCAGTGACTGTCAAGTTCACAGGTATGTAAAATTTGTTACTTTCAACTATAGCAGTAACTGTTAATACAGTTAAAAATACTTACAAAGGACACAAGTTTGATAGCTGGAGAATAGATGTCTACTGGATAAACGGGTTTTTCGTGCAGAATGTTGACCACGGCAAAAATGAAGTCCGCAACACAGTGAGCCAGGATCACAAGCACCAAGACCTGCAAATTAACATGTCAATCAAGGTAGTGCAAACTGCCAACTGAGGCCCTAGAACAGGACCAATGCATACATAACTTTATGAGTAGGGATGTGGTTAAGGAAATACAATTTATACCCCTCCCTCCCGAACACAGATAGTAACAATAGCTTATTTAACCCTATCAGTTTGGATTTAGGTGTTTACGGATTAAGTTAATTTTTAAAACCCTGACATCTTGTTGGAATCTATTGACAGTTGTTTTGTCATAAACAACCACTCATAGAGGTGTCACAGCGGGGGCCATGGTAAATAAACAAGGACAGTCAGCACTATTTCTTCCTCTGAACTTCAGGGCTGAAACTACAATGAAATATCGTGTGTATCCCTATAGCATAGGTTTATTAGTGAATTTCCTGTGGAAAGTGAACTATTAGCATGACCCGCACGGTGAAACTTAAGCCCGGGACCACCATACAAGATCCTAACGTGACCCCCTGAACACGTTTTGGGGGGTCATTCAAAATTGTATATATATATATATATATATAGACATATATATATATATATATATATATATATATATATATATATATGTGTGTGTGTATGCACTCTAGCGGTCACATTTTTTGTCCGATTTTCTTCAAATTTGGTAGGAACGTTCCTTTCTATAATCTGTTGGACAAGTTCGTTGGGCAAAACAATCGGAAAACTCTAAACCCATTTTTTTGGGATTAATCTTTCAAATTTCGAGTTTTTGGGCCCAAAAAAGGTCATAAAAGCCCCAGATGTAAAATTAATTAATGTAAAAGATGGGAATTAGTGAGGCGAAACTTTTAAGCCCTCTCTCGTCATTCTAGCATAAATATTTACCGAGTTATTAAAGAAAATGTGTATCGGCTAAACACAGTACGTTGTCTTATGGGTGTTTTACACTAGAAAAGCCTGTTATTCCTTTGTTAGAGTACTTTTATTGTCCCCAGCAACCTCACGCCTACTTTCAAGCCTGTCTGGACCCTCTCCTAACCTTATAATGCGCAAAATTGTATTCCCAGCTTTGCAAGTAAATAAAACCAGGAGTATCAGAACAGCCAAAAAATCAATGTTTTCAGATTGCAATAAAAATTGGACAAATGTATGTTTTTACACTGATTTTGAGTTTTAAAAGTTTTTATCTGGAAATTCACTTCCCTCACGTCAGCGTGCTGCGTGCAAACTCGTTTGTAATTTTATGTGAATGTTTTAATAAAGACAACAACTTTCCTGATTTCTATAGAAGCCACAGTAAGCTTCACAACAAAATTTATTGTACATGTTTCTTTCAATTTATTCATGGCCCAGAAGGAGTAAGACAACAATTGTAAATAAAAGTATAGGTCAAACTGTACATCAAATTAAAGGTCTAAACTATTAAACCACAATGTCACAAACCCGACCACAAACAGACCACTGAGCCAAAACAGAAAGCAGAAAAAAAATGGCAGCCGGTAAAACTCCTCTTTAACCCTTTGAGTGCCAGAGTTTTTCGGTCGTCATATCCCTAGAGTGCCAGAGTTTTTAACAGAGTATATCCAAAAAGTGCCAGGCACAAAATCAACATTTTGCAAGGGTTTGCAAAAAAATTAATAACTTTTTTATTTGGTAAGATATTATTATGAAACTTTCTTGTTTTGTAAGTTTAAAGTTTAGATATAATATTATGCACATATATAATATCTAAAGAATAAAAAATTTGAATAGGTACATATTATACATGCGAGACATTTTTTATGTTTTTTCAGATAAATAAACATTGTTCAAATATAAGATTTTCACCAAATAACTACTAGATTTATAGAGCTAGAAAATATCCTGGAAATGACCTGAAAGAAATAATAAATACCCCCGTAGCAGCAAACCTGCGTACTCAGCAAATTTCCAATGCATATATATGTATCTTAATACCACAAAAAGCCACATATCAAGTTTCATCAATATACATTCATAAATAAACGATTTATGACATTTTAATTATTCTCCATAAGAATAACATGGCGGCTGAGTATGCAGGTTTGCTGAAGCAAGGAACATAAAAAATGGGGTTTTATACAAATATCAATTTAACTCATGTAGGTAAAGCCACATACCAAATTTCATTAATTTATTTTCATAATGAAGGGAGATAACACGTTACTTATTCCCCTTAAGAATAACATGGGGCTAAGTACGCAGGTTTGCTGCTACGGGGGCCTTTGGTAAAAAAATTGTTTTTTTGAGCAAATATCAATGGTCCACAACCAGATGAAGCCGTATACCAAGTTTTGTCAGGATACGTTCATAAATAAGCAAGATATAAAATTTTTATTTTCCTCCATTAGAATAACATTAGACAACGTACTGTGTTTAGCACTTTCAATATCTCGGTAACCAATTGACATAGAGAAATGATCAAAATACCAAATTGTGTGTTTTTTTAAGCTGAAATCAATGGGAACAACTAAAATTTGACTATTTCCAAAATTATATGTAAATAATTCGAAAAACCCATTTTTGGGGTACAAAACCCCCCCAAAATACCCCTTCGAGTAGAGCGATCTGGCTGGTTTTCGAACTTAAAGTCATAAATGTTGCTTTACATGTTTATACCAAATTTCATCAAAATCGGATGATTTTTACGAGAGTTATCGTGCTCACGGACACATATATATATATACAGTTTCGAACGAATGGTGTTTTTGTGGTCTGGGGACCTCAAAACGAAAAGTTATCATGGTCTCGGGCCTAGGTCTTACCATGACAACTACGGTAATAGCTTCTTCCCTATAGGGGAAATTCGCTAAAAGTAATGACGTAAGAAAAATTTTCCATAACAACGATATATCGGATGTATTTTTCGGATTTTCCGTGCACAACGATATATCGTTGCGTGGCACTCAAAGGGATAAGTGTCGTTTGCAAAAATGTACAATACAATCCTTTCTAGGTCCAGTTTATGGCATTGTGTTAACCTAAATAAGACCTTTAAAATGATATACGACATGACCATTATATGACTTTAAGACATATAAGACTTAATTTAATTAATTACCTTTAATGGAGAGGTTGTATGGCTAAGGACAAGGTTCAACGGTCTTATATAGCTATCACAATTCCACAAACTGGACCTCGAAAGGACGATTGTAACTAATATAACCGTACTTTAAAGGTTTTGCAAACATCGCTTAAAGTAAAGTTTGATTGGCTGCCATTTTTGACTTCAGAGGTCCGTTTGCGGTCGGTTTTTTTGGAATTGAGGTATTGTCTATAGTTAAAGACCTGTGATTTGATGTTCAGCTTGACCTATGGTTTTATTAAAGATTTTCTTCTGACTCTTTGTCAGGTAAAAATCAGAAGAAAAATTGATGGCCTATTTGTTTTGTGAAGCTCACCGAGGCTAGTATTCAAATCAGGTGAGTTTTTTTCCATTAACAAAAAGGACACAATCTTTTCTTATGACAGGTAGACCTACATTACTACGGTACTTACATAGTTATGTACTCATTGACAGATCTGTCCATGAAGGGACAGGGTAAAATCCTGTTAAATTGCCTTCAAACCATTAAAGATTTTCTTCTGACTCTTTGTCAGGTAAAAATCAGAAGAAAAATTGATGGCCTATTTGTTTTGTGAAGCTCACCGAGGCTAGTATTCAAATTAGGTGAGTTTTTTTCCATTAACAAAAAGGACACAATCTTTTTTTATGACAGGTAGACCTACATTACTACGGTACTTACATAGTTATGTACTCATTGACAGATCTGTCCATGAAGGGACAGGGTAAAATCCTGTTAAATTGCCTTAAAACCTTCTAAGAAAAAACAGCTGTATGCTGCTTTCTGTATTAGACAGGAAGGACTTTTACAGCTAATAAACATGTTTAAATCATCTGATTAAATTCTCATCTTCATTAGATAGACATAGAAAGTTTAAAGGCCAAAGGAATGAAGCGCTTGGGGTCACAGCTATTTATTGAGAAGAGGTGTCAGATATTTTCTGAATTTTCTAACACTCAGGAATCATAACAAAAATGAAGATTTGTATTTTCATTTTTGCTTTATAAAATCAGTAAAGCAAAGTTTAAATCACAACCTGATTGTTTTAGTCATACATTTAGCATCACCTTCAATGCTCTGACCCAAGGCTATCTACACAGGTCAGGGAAACGTACATGACTCATCACATTGTGTACATAAACTGTTACAAGCGCAACATTGTCTTCTCACAGATGTCTCATTGTCCTTACAAGTCGAGAATTGAATTCTCAGGAAGTGGAACTTTAAAACTACTAGCTATTGTTTGCGAAATACAAAAATCAGTGACCTTAAACTAGATAAGGTATGAATTTGAGTGTGGTTTATTTTTTACTAATGACTCTTATTGTGCTTTTGGTTATATTCGTCACATGCTATCAATTGTCTTGAAAGAAAAAACTCAACCTACTATTTATTACTAAAGGAGGGGATTATTTTCTCACTAACCATTACAGATTGTGGTATAACTTATATTCGGGGCCTGATTATCCTGTTTCACCACTTTTCATTACAAGTTTACAGTGATCTAGGCACTGTTAAGTTCCTTATCAAACATGTCTGACAGATTATAATATCTTAAAAAAAATACTGTCATAAGGTGAAACATAATGAAAATTACTAACCAAACTATATAATTAATGGACTCAGGGAATTTTAGTAAATTAATTAACTACATAAATAAACTGTATTCCAATAAATTCTCAAAATATGCAAAACAACATTAAAAATTTATTTAAAATGTATGATTAATTGAGACATTAAATACATTTAAAAATTCCTTGAGGTTAAAAAGTAAACATAGTCCATTGAAAGCAGAGATTTCCAAACTGAGTGCCTCGGCTCGGCACACTGGTCTGCTGTGAGGCCGGCCAGGTGTGCCACGGGACAGGGAGAAATAAAGGTAATAGGTAAAATAATGAGTATTATGTGTGCCGTGGCTATTGGCTTTTTTTTGTGTTCCACAAGCTAAAAAAGTTTGGGTATCACCGATATAAAGGTTTGGCAAAATCCCACTTTACAAATAAATTACATGTATTCCTGTTTCTTGGATAAATATAATGGTGTAGAAAAATAATAATTCAAACATTATAAATGACTAACAAATTCTCTCCTTATGTGCTAATTCAAGAATATTGAGTGATCCATTATCAATGACCTTTATCAGAGGTTTCTCTAGACTGACCCACTTATCTAAAGTCAAGTTTTATCTGACTATTATATGACAAAAAATCATACAGCAAGAACTAGCTGGTTGTAGCAAAGCCCAAAGAAGAAATTTTCAATTGATGTCAAATAGAGCTACCTTATTTTTGTTAATATTCCACATTTTTTATTAAAACTTACAGGGCTGAATAAGTGTTCTTAAAAAAAAAACATTTTTAATGCTTTTTAATTGTTGAAAGGTGACAACATTAACCAGTCTAGTCTAAAAGCCAATTTAAAATAGAAACCAAAAAGTACTTTTGGATAGTAACTTAAAATTTAAACAAAAATTTAGTTTACAAGTAATGTTGTTTATAGTAAAAACAGTTAACGGACATGAATTGCACATTAATTGCACAAATTTACTAAATGCTCAAGTCATCGCTTCAATGCACCTAGAGAAAACAGCTATGGCAGTGAAACAGAATATTCATTACATCCTGAATGGTGCAATCTGGAGCAGTCCTACTTGAGAATCTACAATATCTACAACTACGCAAAAGGCTTTACTTACAAATTTACAGACATTGAGCCAATTCCAAGGGACGTATTTGTATTTGCTGGTCAGTAGATAGTAGACTTCTAATGAAGAGAATACCCATAGAAAAAGGCACGGAATCCATGCAAGAACTGTTTTCTCAAAACATGGAGTGAAATCTGGATCAGTGGTGTTCCAAGTGAGATTACTATCCTGAAAAAAATTGTGGGGTTTAAATACAACTTTCTTGTGTTTTTAATAAAACTTATCTCCATTATCAATTAAGATACCTAGACATACCTTCCACCAGGAGGGTAAATAAGGACCATGACATAACACAATAATATTAGAAATATGAAAAAGTGCATTATGAATTCTAAAATGCTAGTGGACTGAACTTACTATATTTATACAAAATTTTAAAACATTACAATGCAGTATAAAATGTATTCGGTATTAAATTAAATTTTCCAAAACACAAAATACTTTGTTATCAAAGGCAGGTAAAAACAAATCCAAATACTGTAAGTTATTAAACTTAGCTAAACAAAATAATTAAAGATAAAGTGACTGATGAATTAATCTGAACAAGATGGTTTTACACTCTTAAAACTTACAAGGGGAAAAATGGACCTGTGATTCACTAAGATGTTCATAGATAAACAAAAATCTGTTAAAGAGTAATTTTAGTAAATATTACAATTAACCTGTTAAAAAATTAAACCTGTTAAAAACATGTTAAAACAATTATACAACCTGTTAAAACCTGTTAAAAAATTATACAACTCAACTAGTAAGCTGACCAAATAAAAATGCTTTAATCCTTTTAGGGCCAGGTGAGGAATAAATTTGCCATACAGTAGGTAATTTCTCTCAAATGTGCCTTAAAGGTACCAGGCTGTTTCTGGCGATTTTGCGGTTTAAAATACCACAGCAAAATATTTTGCATGTATCAATAATTAATGATCGATATATTGAATCTCCCGACTTTTGACTTCATGGTTTTATATTGGTTTAAAACATCCGAGAAGCATTCTGTTATTATGATACCGGTACCTATTTGATTACTGTTACACGTCCTGTTATCTGGACGTTGGCGTTTAATGCATATTTTTAAAACATGGGTAGTTATTAAAATATTTATATTTTGTTTTTATGCAGTTTAAATAAAATTGCTATGCATCTTCAACTGCAAGTAACATATGTGTATGTGTAGAAAGGTAAAAATAAAAACGTTTAATTTAGATTTATAATTAACATGCGAATCCATCTGCTTGAATTCGAGCAAATATTGTCCCTCCTCCTGGGATTTTCCAGCTCATTTGTGATTCTATGTTTAAATTGTGATGCCATTCCAGAAGTTAGCTTAAAACACTGGTCTTGCTTCTTTACTGTGTTTTGTTATTATATCAACAGCTGCTTTTAATTGGATTTCTATTCTTCTATAAAGCTAACATTGGAACTTCGAAAGCCCAGGGGGTGAAGCCCTGCAAGTGGATGTTTTCCAAACCCCAAAAGTCACATCTAGTCGACTGACTAAGAGCTCTCAAATAACAGACAAACCATGATTTAAGACCTAATAGTTTCGCCAATAGCATGCTCACAAGAATCACCTTATTTTGTTGGTAAGGTTATTAATAATTTAAAAATTAAACTTGTATTAGTTTTTTTTAGCGAATTTCTCCTATAGGGAAGAAGCTATTACCGTAGGTGGCATACTAAGACCTAGGCCCGGGACCATGATAACTTTTCGTTTTGAGGCCCCCAGATGCCAAAAACACCATTCGTTCATATATATATAATATATATATATATATATATATATATATATATATATATATATATATATATATATATATATATATATCAAAACATTAAATTCAGATTTATTTACTTTCGGTTTATTATATATATATGTGTGTGTGTCCGTAGGCGCGATAACTTTCGTAAAAATAGTCCGATCTTGATGAAATTAGGTATAAACGTGTAAGGTAGCATCTATTTTCATGAGTTTGAGAAACAGACAGGTTGCTCTACTTTAAGAGGGGTTTTGTACCCCAAAAATGGGTTTTTGAACTTTTTACATATAATTCTTTTTAAACCCAAATTTTGGTTTACACCATTAAATTCCGCTTAAAAAAACAAACAATTTGGTATTTTGATCATCGCTCTACGACAATTGGTTACCGAGATATTGAGAATGCTAAACATAGTACGTTCTCCACTGTTAATCTTATGGAGAATAAGTAAAATTGTATATCTCGCTTATTAATGAACATATATTAATGAAACTTGGTATGTGGTGGCTTTATATGGTTGGGTTTTAATTTTATTTGCATCCAAAACTAACTTTTGTGGTCCCCATGGCAGCAAACCTGCGTACTCAGCAGCAATAATGTTATTCTTATGGAGAATAATAAAAATGTGATATAAATTGAATATAATTTATGAATATAAATTGATAAG
Source organism: Allygus modestus (assembly GCA_963675035.1). NCBI lineage: Eukaryota > Metazoa > Arthropoda > Insecta > Hemiptera > Cicadellidae > Allygus > Allygus modestus. The sequence continues at coordinate 98,614,715 of OY776117.1, forward strand.
ACTTGGTATGTTGCTTCATCTGGAGGTGATCCATTGGTATTTGCATAAAAACCAGATTTGATGGTCCTTGATGCAGCAAACCTGTATACTCAGTCCTAATAAATTAGCGAATTTCCCCTATAGGGAAGAAGCTATTACCGTAGTCGGCATGGTAAGACCTAGGCCCGGGACCATGATAACTTTTCGTTTTGAGGTCCCTAGATGTCAAAAACACCATTCGTTCAATACTGTGTATATATATATATATAAGTGTGTGTGTCATTGCACTCTAGCGGTCACAGTTTTTGTCCGATTTACTTCAAATTTGGTAGGGACATTCCTTTCTATAATCAGTTGGACAATTTCGTTGGGCAAAATAATTGAAAACTCAAAACCCTTCTTTGGGGATTTATCTTTCAAATTTTGAGTCTTTGGGTCCAAAAAGGGCCAGAAAAGCCCAAGGTGTAAAATTAATGCATGTAAAAAGGTGGGCATTAGTGAGGTGACAGTTTTAAGCCCTCTCTCGTCACTCTAGCATAAATATTTACCGAGTTATTAAAGAAAATGTGTATCGACTAAACACAGTACATTGTCTTATGGAGGTTTTACATTAGAAAAGCCTGTTATCTTTTTTTGGAGTACTTTTGTCATCCCCAGCAACCTCACGCCTACTTTCAAGCCTGACTGGACTTTCTTCTAACATTATAATGCGCAAAATAGTATTCCCAGAATTGCAGGTAAATGAAACCAGAAGCATCAGAACAGCCGAAAAATCAGTGTTTTCAGATTTCAATAAAAATTAGAATAAATGTATGTAAAACACTGATTTTGAGATTTAAAAGTTTTTATGTGGAAATTCACTTTCCTCACGTCAGCGTGCTGCATGCTAACTCGTTTTAAATAGCCACACTGAGTCAGAAAGTGAGTGAACAAGGCCAGTGGAGAGTGTAAACAATCAATCCCGCCACATTACACACTCAATTGTGTCCAATTTAAAGCATCTGACTTACAGAATCAAGTTATTTTGATACTGTCAACTTACAAGTTAAATAACAATGGAAGTTACCACTGTTACAAAATCAAACTTTGTTCTTAATGTATCAAGGATCAAATCAATTACTTCAGTAACTGTTAGACTTAAGACTTTTCTTAGACCTAGACTTTCTAGACTTTCTCACTTAACTTTCAGTTCTTTTATCATTTAAATTCAATTATCATTCATTGGAAAACAAATAACTCGCGTTTGGAACAGAATACAAGTATATATACACCAAAGACCTCATTATAATTTTCTACAATTAATTAATTTAATATTTAAGTTTTTTCTTGGTTACTATCCTAGGACAATAGCACTGTCGACGTAATGTTGTGATGCTTTTCAGTCCTAGGTTCAACATTGTTATCCATTCTGGCAACAGCTGTGATAAAAAGTGTCTTTAAATGTGAAGTTTGAACAAAAATTCATTTAAATTATCTTGAATAACTCGGTAAATATTTGTGCTGGAACTATGGGAGAGGGCTTATAATTTTTTGTTTTTTACTGTCCATCATTTAATATACCTACATAAATTTAAATGTGAGGCTTTTTTAACCCTTTTTTGACTGAAATTTGTAGTATTCAAGACTCCAAACAAGGGAGTTAGGGTTTTCCGATTGTTAGATATATAATTTTTGGCGACCCCCCACAACATGTTCAGAGAGTCATATTAGGAACTTCTGTGGTGGTCTCAGGCTTAAGTTTCACTGGGTCATGCTTATAACTCACTTTTCCAGAGGAAATTCATTAATAAGTCCTCTCCCTCAAATAAAGTGTGTCAGCAGTATCTCTCCGGTAACAAAATCTTTGAATATACGCTCAATTCTATATTCTCTTTGGTTCTGAGACTCAAAATCACTTTCAGATATAAAAATTATCAATACTAGTGGCTTGAAGGGGCCATGGCCCCTCACTTTGCTCTAATACTCTACCTCGTCTGATTTGAATACATGTCATTTCGTAAACAAAGTAGACTCTTAATCACATGTTTTAATGTAAACAAAGCAGACGGTTCTAACCATGCCCACATTCTCATAATTAAATCAAATAATAACCATGAACTACTACCAATCATTGATGAGTGGCCGTCACTTACGACCGTCTACGAGCAGTCCATGCCGAAGCTGTTGCGCATGCGCACCAGCGTTGGATAGGTGTCACTGTTACATCTAGTATTTACCTGTTCCTTTGTGCGTTCCACAGTTGAATAAAGTAACAGTGTGTAATGTAGCAGTTCTCGATTCTTGGTTAGTTGTTGTTATTGCTATGCAAGATTCACTAGTTTTTTATCCTATACAATGTCAAATCAAAGTTTTCATCCTGTTTCCTTGATCTAAATATACTTTTTTTGCAAAAATTGCCACCAGTGTCTCTTTAAATGATTTTTTAGACACATTTAGGCAAGTTAGCCGTTAAAAAACAACAATATTTATAGGCCTACCTAAACTGAGTTTTATATATAAAGTTTTTGTGTTTTATTTGAAGTTAAAATATAAAGCTTGTTTGTTCTATAATACTTTATGGTATCTATTCATTTTGAAACTGTGAAGTCCTACACAAATTAAATATGAAGACAATTCAAACAAATAAGTGTTGCAGGCATATTTAAGTTTTTTACTCATAGTAGACATTTTCTATTGACAATTATTAAATAGGCTGTTGTAAATATCTATTATGGTTTGCTGTTGCAAGAGAATCCTGCACAATACACCTGGTAATACACTAAATAAAACCTGGAGCCTATTTTATAAACATATTTATAAATATAGTTTTAGCGAATTTCCCCTATAGGGAAGATGCTATTACCGTAGGTCTCATGGTAAGACTTAAGCCCGAGACCATGATAACTTTTCATTTTGAGGTCCCCAGATGCCAAAAACACCATTCGTTCAAATTTTAGCGAATTTCCCCTATAGGGAATAAGCTATTACTGTAGGTCTCATGGTAAGACTTAAGCCCGAGACCATGATTACTTTTCATTTTGATGTCCCCAGATGCAAAAAACACCATTCGTTCAAATTTATATATATATATATATATATATTTATATATATATTTATATTTATATATATATATATATTTATATATATATGTGTCCGTAAGCACGATAACTCTCGTAAAAAAGGTCCGATCTTAATGAAATTTGGTACAAATGTGTAAAGTACCATTTATTTGAACGAGTTCGAAAACCAGATGAATCGCACCATCCGAAGGGGGGTTTTTGGGGGGTTTTGTACCCAAAAAATGTGTTTTTTGGGGTTTTCACATGTAGTTTTAATATAAATCAAATTTTAATTTATACCATTGAATTCAGCTTAAAAAAACAAACAATTTGGTATTTTGATCATTGCTCTACGTCAATTGGTTACCGAGATATTGAAAGTGCTAAACACAGTACGTTGTCTAATGTTATTCTTATGGAGAAAAGGAAAAATTGTATATCTCGCTTATTTATGAACATAAACTGGCGAAATTTGGTATATGGCTTGATCTGGTTGTGGTTTATTGTTGTTTGCACAAGAAAACAATTTTTCACCTATGGTTCCTGTAGCAGCAAACCTAGGTACTTGGTCCCCATGTTATTCTTATGGAAAATACTTAAAATGTTATATATCGCTTATTTATGAATGTATATGGATGAAACTTGGTATGTGACTTCACTAAGATGAGTTATATTGATATTTGCATAAAAACCCATTATTTTGTGTGCCTTGTTGCAGCAAACTTGCGTACTCATGCCCAATGTTATTCTTATGGAGAATAATTAATATTTTAAATATCGCTTGTTTGTGAATACATTTCTTATGAATCCTGTTAAGTGTTATAATGTGTTATGTTATATATTCATTGGAAATTCGCTGAGTATGCAGGTTTGCTGCGACGGGGGTATTTATTGTATAACATTCGATGCCAATGATCAAATATAAAAAATAACCAAGGGCTAGACGACTAGTGGCTCAGTGGCTGTCAAGTTCACAGGTACGTAAAATCGGTTACTTTCAACTATAGCAGTAACTGTTACTCGGCATTGGCGGCATCCACGGAAGGAACGGTTACTTTAAAATATAGCAGTAACTGTTCCATGGCATGGACTGCGCGTAGACGGTCGTATTCAATTCATTTTTACAAAATTAAAATGTTTGGCCGTCATCTTGGATCCGCCATTTTGGAATTAGACAATTTCTTTTAGCGAATTTCCCCTATAGGGAAGAAGCTATTACCGTAGTCGGCATGGTAAGACCTAGGCCCGGGACCATGATAACTTTTTGTTTTGAGGTCCCCAGACCCCAAAAACACCATTCGTTCGAAACTGTATATATATATATATATATATATGTGTGTGTGTGTGTCCGTGAGCACGATAACTCTCGTAAATATTATCCGATTTTGATGAAATTTTGTATAAACGTGTAAAGCAACATTTATGACTTTAAGTTTGAAAACCAGCCAGATCGCTCCATCCAAAGGGCTATTTTGGGGGGGTTTGTACCCCAAAAATGGGTTTTTCGAATTTTGTACATATAATTTTGGAAATAGTCAAATTTTAGTTTTTTTCCATTGGATTCAGCTTAAAAAACACACAATTTGGTATTTTGATCATTTCTCTACGTCAATTATTGGTTACCGAGATATTGAAAGTGCTAAACACAGTACGTTGTCTAATATTATTCTAATGGAGGAAAAGAAAAATGTTACATCTCGCTTATTTATGAACGTATACTGACGAAACTTGGTATACGGCTTCATCTGGTTGTGGACCATTGATATTTGCTCAAAAAACATTTTTTTTCCAAAGGCTCCATTAGCAGCAAACCTGCGTACTCAGCCCCATGTTATTCTTATGGAGAATAAGTAACGTGTTATCTCCCTTGATTATGAAAATAAATTAATGAAATTTGGTATGTGGCTTTACCTGCATGAGTTATATTGATATTTGTATAAAACCCATTTTTTGTGTTCCTTGCTTAAGACAACCTGCATACTCAGCTGCCATGTTATTCTTATGGAGAATAATTAAAATGTCATAAATCGTTTGTTTATGAATGTATGTTGATGAAACTTGGTATGTGGCTTTATGTGGTATTAAGATACATGTATATGCATTGGAAATTCGCTGAGTACGCAGGTTTGCTGCTACGGTGGTATTTATATATATAATGCTCATCTCTATATTACATTAAAATCCATTTTTATTAGCCCCTGGACTGTGTTCAAGACTAAATAGGTTTCTTACCTCCGTTAATAGTCCAAAATGTTTTACATTTAGGTTATGACAACATGTTTCGTTGCAAGTCGTCAAGATGGTAAAATTCAAACAAAACACAATACATACACGATCGAATTACGACACGAACGAATAAACATTTAGATAGCGCTATTACGGTCACGGCCATTCTGACAAGTCCTGGCTCTGGTAGCACCATATTGCCAGGACTGGTTAGCTGCTACTAGTGCCATGACTTGTGATGGCCGTGACCGTGAAGGCGCTATCTAAATGTTTATTTGTTCGTGTTGTAATTCGATCGTGTATGTGTTGTGTTTTGTTTAAATTTTAACATCTTAACGACTTGCAAGTCTTGAAAATGTTGCACTTGCAAGGAAACATGTTGGCATAACCTATATGTCAAACATTTTGGACTATTGAGGTAAGAAACCTATTAGCGAATTTTCCCCTATAGGGAAGAAGCTATTACCGTAGTCGGCATGTAAGACCTAGGCCCAGGACCATGATAACTTTTCGTTTTGAGGTCCCCAGACCCCAAAAACACCATTCGTTCGAAATTGATATATGTATATATATGTGTCCGTGAGCACGATAACTCTCGTAAAAATGATCCGATTTTTATGAAACTTCGTATAAACATGTAAAGCAACATTTATGACTTTAAGTTCGAAAACCAGCCAGATAGCTCTATCCGAAGGGGTATTTTGGGAGGGGTTTTGTACCCCAAAAATGGGTTTTTGAATTTGTTAAATATAATTTTTGAAATAGTCAAATTTTAGTTTTTACCATTTGATTCAACTTAAAAAAACACACAATTTGGTATTTCGATCATTCCTCTACGTCAATTGGTTACCGAGATATTGAAAGTGCTAAACACAGTACGTTGTCTAACGTTATTCTTATGGAGGAAAAGAAAATGTTTATATCTCGCTTACTTATGAACGTATACTGACGAAACTTGGTATACAGCTACATCTCGTTGTGGTCTATTGATATTTGCTAAACAAAATTGTTTGCCAAATCCACCCACAGCAGCAAACCTGCGTACTCAGCCCCCATGTTATTCTTATGGAGAATAATTAAATGCTCTGTCTCCCTTAATTATGAACATAAATGAATAAATACCCCCGTCGCAGCAAACCTGCGTACTCAGCGAATTTCCAATGCATTTATATGTTTCTCATTCCTGCATAAAGCCACTTACAAAGTTTCACAAAAATATATTTATAAATAAGTGATTTATAACATTTTATTTATTCTCCATAAGAATAACATTAGGACTGAGTACGCAGGTTTGCTGCAACGAGGAAGAAAGAAATGAGTTTTTATGCAATTATCAATATAACTGTACCAGGTGAAGCTACATTACAAGTTTTATTCATTTATGTTCATAATTAAGGGAGATATAAAACTTACATATTCTCCATAAGAATAACATTAGGGCTGAGTATGCAGGTTAGCTGCTACGGGGACAATCAACAACAAATTTATTTGTTGTGCAAATATCAATATACCAGTACAACATGAAGCCACATACCAAGTTTCATCAATATACATTCATAAATAATCGAGATATCAAATTTTATTTATTCTCCATAAGGATAACATTGGACAACGTACTGTGTTTAGCACTTTGAATATCTCTGCAACGGTTGGACGTAGAATCACAAATTAAACACCAAAATGATTGTTTTGTGGAGCTGAAGTGATTGGTAAAAGCAAATGTTAAGATTAAAGTAAAATTAACTGAAGAAAAGCAAAAAACCTTTTTCCCATAAGATTAACATGGGAGATTTTATGAGCAGGTTTTTTTGGATTTTTTCCGCAACCACTTAACCTAGGTTAATAATTCAAAATACTATATTATTTGTTTTTTTAAGCTCTATAACATGGTCAAAACCAAAATTAAGTTTTTTAAAAATTTTAGGGTGAGAAATGTAAAAAAAAGATTTTTGGAAAATTTAAAACCCCCATAAACCCCCCTTCCCATGGCCCGATTTTTCTGGTTTTCGAACTTAAAGTCATAAATGTCACTTTACACATTTGAGCCAAATTTCATCGATATCGGACGTTTTTTACTCAAGTTATCGCATTCACGGACACATATATAGATATATATATATATATATAGATATATATAAATATAGATATATAAAAATATATATATAAATATATATAAATATAACATATATATAAATTTGAACGAATAGTGTTTTTGGCTTCTGGGGACCTCAAAACAAAAAGTTATCATGGTCTCGGGCTTAAGTCTCACCATGAGACCTACGGTAATAGCTTCTTCCCTATAGGGGAAATTCGCTAATTCCCTATAGGGGAAATTCGCTAAAACTGGTATACGACTTCACCTAGTTGAGTTATATTGATATTAGCATAAATACACATGTTTGGGTTCCTTGTTGCAGCAAACCTGCGTACTCAGCCCCAATGTTATTCTTATGGAGAATAATTAAAATTGTATATATCGCTTATTTGTGAATATATTTTTACAAAACTTGGTAAGTGGCTTTATGTGGTATTAAGACATTTATATATTTATTGTAAATTCGCTGAGTATGCAGGTTTGCTACGACGGGGGTATTTTATGTAATATTAGGGTTGTGACCCATAATTTCCAACTGTTCTTCCACGCTGAAATAAATGCCGCAACCTGTTTTTAAACATCACCTACTGTTTTCATGATACCGTCACTTTTTTAAATGTTAATCCAAAATATTTTTAATATTATTGAAACGAAATATTTGAAAATGTATTGCGGAGTTGATTTCAGCGTAGAAAAAAACAGTTGGAAATGATGGGTCACAGCCCTACCTAGACATTTGAAAAAAATATTTTATTCCAAAATAGCGGATCCAAGATGGCGGCTGAACATTTTAATTTTGAAAAAATGAAGCAAGTGCCACTCAACAATGATTGGTGGTAGATTTTGGTCATTATTTGATACAATGATGAGAATATGGGAATGTGTTAAGGTTAGGACCTTCACCTTTTACCTTTTACCTCCGAAGTCCGTCCCGAGGACCATAGTGGCATGGGACCCGTCAAACAGTAGAAAGAAACTTCAAAATTCTATCCAAAACTAATTCTTTTTTACCAGCCAATATCTTGAAAACGAATAATGATTTTAAAAAACTGATTGCGGCATTGTGTTTACCGTAAAAATGTATTTCTATATGATGAGTCACAACCCCACCTTTAATTTTAAAATAAATAGTTGAATCCAATATGACGGATCCAAGATGGCGGCCAAAAATATTAACTAAGTCAAAATTAAGTATAAGTTGGTCAACAATGATCGGAGGTGGTCCAGAGTTGATATCTTTAGAAATGTATAAAAACTACTCATTTAAAACTCACCCTGTATAATGTCAAGACACAGGACCTCGTTGCACTCATTGGCTTAGTACTGCCTTTTATTTTTAGCGAATTTGGTATGCAATAGTGAAATATTAGCATGATCTGTGAGGTGAGGGCCCAGGCCCACCATATAAATTCCTAACCTGATCTCTGAACCCTTTTCGGGGCTCCTAAAAACCGTATATATATGTTTATATTCGGTGTGTCCATTTGTTATGCTCACTATTGGAATCTTGAAAACTGTCAAAGATACAGATTAGGTTCAATTACAGTGTGATTATCGAAATAAAGTGACTGGCGGAACGGCCGCACGGCGACCAAACATTCTATTTCATAACCTCGTGGTAACGTAAAACACATGGTTAGACATTTTCAAGAAACGTTATAAAAATAGTCAGCTAAACACATTTTTGCACATATTTTTAAAGATTTTGTTTTTATTTTATCCCGATGCGTTTATATTAATAGTTATATTTAAAAAAATACGAATTGCAACATTTTAAATTGCAATTCCTGTTTTTTTTTTTCAGCGAATTTCCTATATAGCAGAGAAGTTGTTACCGCAGTCAGCATGGTAAGATCTAGGCCCGGGACCATGATAACTTTTCGTGTTTAGGTCCCCAGATGCCAAAAAAAACCATTCGTTCAAAACTGTATATAGGTATACAGGGTGTCTCACATAAGGTGTCTCAAACCGATTGCAGACAAACCACTTGACCTAGAAGGATGAAATAAAATTATTTTCACTAAATCAACCCAAAGGAGCAAAGTAAAATTTATTTTATTTTGTTTAAAATTCAGGTAGTTCCAAAAACTGAGGGTCACTAGTTCGAATCTCAGAATTTTAAAATTTAACCATAGGACATGTTATGTGCTATTTAAAGCCCTTTAACAGCCAACAATTTTGGTGAAAACAAAATTCAATTACCTCATTCCGATTAAAAATAGGGTCCATTTTTGCAAATAATATTATCATTTACGGAATATGCTGCATCTGCTAAACCACAAGACATATTGCGAAATCTTTAAGTCAAAATTTTGCGAGTTTGGCAAATTGCCGGATGGTGGGGGACGGCTTAAATTAAAGGTCTTGATCCCAGGGACTCGGGGAAAAATAGCGGTATAAAAATTTACCAGCAATCAGTAAATAACGTAAAACATCCCCCATAAGAAAAGCATGGGAATTTAAACAACGCTTGCTTTGTTTACTTTAAAACATGTGATTAAGTATCTACTTTGTTTACAAACTTACATATGTTCCTACTAATATTGTTTTATTTTCCTCAACATGTAGACCATAACAAATTCAGATGAAGCAGAGTATTTGATCCAGGTTAGTTTTGACAATTGCTCTACGTCAATTGGTTACAGAGATATTGAAAGTGCTACACACAGTACGTTGTACAATGTTATTCTTATGTTGAATAAGAAAAATGTTATATCAAGCTTATTTATGAACGAACGTACATCGAAGAAACTTGTTACATGGCTTCATCTGATTGTGGTATATTGTTATAGGCTATTAAATTTTTACCAATGGTTCCCGTTGCAGCAAACCTCCGTACTCAGCCCCCATGTTATTTTTATGGAGGATAAGTAAAATATCATGTCTCTCTTAATTAAATATAAAAATATAAATAATTTTGCATAAAAACCAATTTTTTGTGTTCCATGTTACAGCAAACCCTGGTACAATGTTGTTCTTTTGGAGTGTCACTAAAATGGCATACATCGCTTAATTATCAATGTATATTGATGAGACTTGGTATGTGGCTTCACCCACTTGAGTTGTATTGATATTTGTAGAAAAACACATATTTTCTGTTCATTGTTGAAGCAAACTCTGCGTACTCAGCCTCCATGTTATTCTTATGGAGAATAATTAAAATGTTCTATATTTGTTATTTATGAATGTATATTAAAGAAACTTGGTAAGCGGCTTTGTGCGATATTAAGACACAACTAAAGACATAATTATAAGGTTTCCTGTGCACATATATTATATATGCATAGGCAATTCGCTAACTACGCAGGTTTGCTGCGACGGGGGTATCTTTTAATATATAACTATCAATATAAACTTATCGGAATATGATAACAAATATTTGAAACATGTGCTTAAAAAGTGTTTAACTGACAATTGTAATAACATTCATTGGAATTTAACCGCCCGTGCAAAGCCGTCTAAAGCCGCGCAAAGCCCTGAAAAGCGTGCAAAGCCAGTCACTTTCTATCGATAATCGCACTTTAGCAAAGTGGAGTGGAATTGTTGGGGCGCACAAAATAGTGCATCAAAAATAGTCATCGGTATTGGCCCGCTGTGCTAAAAAAATAGATTTCGGCTAATTCAAATTGCTAATAGCTCCGTTGTTTTTTTAAGATGGAATCAAAAGTTTGGGGAATAATTTTTTTACAAAATCGTTAAGCTGTTAATTTAAATTCTAAAATATTTTAACATGCCCAATTTTTTATATTGTCAAACAAATTCAAAATTGCTAATATAAAACTGCAATTCTTTTATTTCAGTTAGAAATATAAACATGTTACGACCACAAAAGTAAGATACATTTATGTATTTTCATATACAAAATGGGGTTTTTAGGCATGTTTCGTATAAAAAGGCAATTTTCACACTTTTCAATTGCGAAATTAGTTTTATCTTCAATATTTCCTCATTACTGAAACACCACCATGACAGCAAACCTGCATACTCAGCGTATTTTAAATTTTACTTCATTACGTCACTAAGCCACTGACCAACTTTAATCAAAGCATACATATTAATAAATAAGCAAAATATATCACATTTCATTTATTCCAAACATTTGGACTGAGTATGCAGGTTTACTGAATCAATGGTTGCAAAAATTGCCTTTTTTTGTAAATACCAATGGATTACCACCATATGAAGCAACATACCAATTTTTAATAATTTATGTTCATAAACAAGCAAGATATCACATGTTTCTTACTATCCATAAAAATAATAACAGCTGCTGAGAACGCAGGTTTGCTGCTATGGGGACCAAAAAGTTTTTTTTTCATATAAAACTCAGTAAATCCCAACCATATAAAGCCACATACCAAATTCCATCAATATATGTTCATTAATAAGTAAGATATAAAATGTTTTCTCATTCTCCATAAGAATATTGGACATTGGAAAATGTAATGTTGAAAGTACTTTCAATATCTCGGTAACCAATTGACGTAGGGCGATGATCAAAATACCAAATTGTTTGTTTTTTAAGCTGTATTTAATATGTTTTTTTTTTATTAAAGTTCAAAAAATGCAATTTAACACGTTGGTTGCTGCGTTCAAACTCGTGGAGTGAAAGGAAATGCAGTATTTTATCCTTCCACCCAATCAAAAGCACCGAGCATTTTGTTATTCGAGGTCATCCAATTATATTAAGACGCAACGTCTTGCACGGTTACATCGAAGGTTGCCATATATCTAATACAAGGCTGTCAGTTTATTACAAGGTGTTTATTAAATACCCCCGTAGCAGCAAACCTGCGTACTCAGCGAATTTCCAATGCATATATATGTATCTTAACACCACATAAAGCCACATACCAAGTTTTATCATTATACATTGATAAATAAACGATTTATGACATTTTAATTATTCTCCATAAGAATAACATGGCGGCTGAGTATGCAGGTTTGCTGAAGCAAGGAACACAAAAAATGGGGTTTTATACAAATATCAATATAACTCATTTAGGTAAAGCCACATACCAAATTTCATTAATTTATTTTCATAATTAAGGGAGATAACACGTTACTTATTCTCCATAAGAATAACATGGGGCTGAGTACGCAGGTTTGCTGCTAAGGGAGCCTTTGGTAAAAAAATGTTTTTTTGAGCAAATATCAATGGTCCACAACCAGATGAAGCCGTCAGCATACGTTCATAAATAAGCGAGATATAAAATGTTTCTTTTCCTCCATAAGAATAACATTAGACAACGTACTGTGTTTAGCACTTTCAATATCTCGGTAACCAACTGACGTAGAGAAATGATCAAAATACCAAATTGTGTATTTTTTAAGCTGAATCCAATGGTAAAAACTAAAATTTGACTATTTCCAAAATTATATATAAAAAATTCAAAAAACCCATTTTTGGGGTACAAAACCCCCCCAAAATACCCCTTCGGATAGAGCGATTTGGCTGGTTTTCGAACTTAAAGTCATAAATGTTGCTTTACACGTGTATACCAAATTTCATCAAAATCGGATAATTTTTACGAGAGTTATCGTGCTCACGGACACATATATATATATATATATATATATATATATATATACAGTATCGAACGAATGGTGTTTTTGGGGTCTGGGGACCTCAAAACGAAAAGTTATCATGGTCCCGGGCCTAGGTCGTACCATGCCGACTACGGTAATAGCTTCTTCCCTAAAGGGGAAATTCGCTAAAACTAAACTTTGAAATCCAGCTTTCCATGACATTGATAGTAACCTATACCGTTAGTACGAATTATCCTAAGTGGTATTTTCAGTGATAGAAAAAAATACTAATAAAATGTGTATTCATTATTTTTTTATGAAAAAGAAAATCATAAAAAACGATGGCAGAAAGTCTTCCAAAATCTGACGTGTCATAAGGCTTTTTTTTAAATTGGCCATGTTAGATTTGCGTAAACTTTTACTAAACCTGTCACTGTGTATATATGATTAGTCTTAGAAAGACGATCCTTTTTTCAAAATGTTTATAATAAACATATATATAATTTAGCTTTATTATTATTTATCTTAAAATCTAATTTTTGTACCCTGAAAAACTCAGAGTTTAACCGAATCTGTGTTAAAATCTATTGGGTCAGCAGTAACCAATTGTTGGTTACTAGCAACCAGTGTCGCATGGTCATTAGTAACTAACTTAAGTTAGTCAAATTATATACGGTTATTTGTAACCGAGTGGTTTGTTACTGTTGACTAATTGTTTATTTGACCTACTAATTTCGGTTATAAATAACCTTAAAGCATGATAAACACCAACCGACTGTCATCTGGGTTAATTTCTGCTGAGTAGAAGTAGTTGTCAATAACCCATGGATCTTTAATATTTGACCCTGTGCTCGGTGAGAATTTAACTAACACATCGGTCGAAACTAACCTTTGGTAGTGTGATGGGTCACTCATAACCGTCTGTGCTAGGTTAAATTAGTTGTATCTAACTTTGAGATGATGGCAACAACTGTTTCTCTGCAGAGAGATAAGGTCAGAGCAGAAGTGGCGCCGAGTGCGTCGTAGAACACATGCAGGTCATAGGTTACAAGTTAAAACACCTCATGTCTCGTGGTTTTAACTTTGACTATGTTCGTCTTCAGTGATAGTAGAGATGTAAGTAATCTTCTGACCAACTGGGGCTTATGCTCATATACTTCATCATTGGAAGGTACATAAAGGCCTTCTCAATCAATTCTGTTGTTTCAGGTTAGTAATTCAACGTTTAATGTTGGTCTACCGAATATGGTTTCAGTTTAATTTCATCAAATCAGCTCTATTTGAAATGAACTAAAATGCAGTTTTAAAACCAATATCAATGAAGTTGTTAAGAATGTTTTATTTTATAGGTAGGCATATTCTCCTTTAGGGCTAAGGTAGGGCATAGAATATATCCCACTTTAGGGGCATTCTTAACACCCTCATTGATATTTGTTTTCCAAACTGATTTTTAGCTACATTTTCAAGAGTTGGATTGATAAAACCAGATTAAAACCATAATGAGTAGACCAACATAAAATTTTGAATTCCAAACCTGAAGCACCACAATTAAGAAAGCCTTTACCAAATAACGTAAATTTAAATGATGAAATACATGAGCTAAGATCCACAGATGGAGAAGATTCCACAGAGCTTCAAGATCATAGGAGTTGAACATGGTAAACGTTAAAACTACGAGGCGTGAGGTAATTTAACTTTTAACCCAGCTGCTCAGTTAAAGTGACCTAGTTGCTGGGTTAGAGTTGATCCTGCTGCTCGGTTGGAGTAACCCTATAAGTTGGTTAGCGTAACCCGTTAGCTCAGCCAAAGTAACCCAGAAGATTAGTTAAAGTAACCTAGCTGCTAGGTTACAACAACAACTTGACCTGTTAAATCAACTAAAAATCTACTCGGTAATTTATGACCTACAGTACTTGGTCAATTATTTAACCTACTTAATCGGTCATTACTAACCCATATCCTCTGACCCATTTTACAGGGTTACTGGTAACCAACCAACTCGGTCGGTGCTATATGACCCTACAACTCAGTAAATATCAACCTTTTTCTCAGTTAAGACTAACCTTTTGGGTTTTTCAGTGTAGTACATTTTCTGTATGTATAAAATTGTATAATTTTTATAAATTATGTTTTTATTTGACGTGGACGTATTTTAACTCACAATTTATAGAAATTAATTTTGTTTAGATTAAGGCTATTGCGATGATTCTATTGTAAAATTAACATGTAACTGGCGTAATGCTTCAAGTCAGGCGACAGCGGGACGCGCGAGCCGAGGTGCAGGCGCTACGCTGCCTTGCGCCGCTGAGGCTTGGTTACTGATACTGTTTGTTTGTGTGTAATACAACAATATATTTGTCTAACATAAACCCTAGGTATTTGTGTATAAAAATTGTACTATAATTATTTATGTACACATTTTCAGAGTCACGTCAAAGACTTTTGTATTACTGTCTGTATTTTTTCGTCTAAATCCAGTGATTAGATAAATTATACACTTATTTGTCGATCCTTACCTCAGGTATAAAACAATAGATATAAGTTATTAATAGATCTGTATGTAATTTTGTTTTCATATTTTCAACACTAAATTCAAATATATCTCGTTTTTTGCTTTGAATACTAAATTAGTTTACTTTGAATTTCACGCAATTCTCTTAGAATTTAGTAACAGTTAATGAAATTTACCAATTGTAATTACACTTTTACAAATACCAACAAATTTATGATCAAACTTGTTTTTAAGGTATTTTTTATGATAAATAAAAAAGTAAAATGTTACGTATAAAAATACTAAATACCAAATACCTCGGTATTTAATTGTTTATATGTTTTGTGCACAATTATATTAGTAACGTTAAAAAACTGGGGCCCTGGCTCCCTTCTGTATACTACTGATTTCTCCACTGAACATTGTCAGCATCATATCCAACCTTTTCTCAAACGAATTTGGCCAAGTGCATCTAATTGCAAATGTAGTGTTTTTTTCAGCAGAAAAGTCTTTACTTGTGAACACTTTCGCTGCGTTTAACTTGATTAAACATGAAAATCTGTGCAAAATTTTGAGCCAAGACAAGATTCTGGGTCACCCGCACGGAACATGTTAAAGTTATTTCTTTAAACTGGTGTTACCTGAAGACCTAAAGTAATATTTCGTTTTATTGACAAAATTTTATAGCCAAATAGCAAAAAAACTTATTTTTATAATAATACTTTACCTTGACTTGCTATTCAATAAATATCAAGTCTGGCTACCAACAGTGTCAGTTTTCTTATCAACCCGTGGCTAGGGGCGTCACCATTAAACAAGCCTACCAATCGAGCAAGTTAGTCAAAAGCTATAGCAATTTTTTGTCAGTTGACAGCATAAAGTTTTATAGTATTGTTTTTTTAGTATGTAGTTTTGAATACTACCCATATTTATTGGTTTGTAATAAATCACCAATTACAACATTTAAAATTGTGAAACAATTGATATTTAAGAGTGTCCGATGCATCTTACACCTTCGTCAGAGAGTGTTAAAGTATACGTTTTAAAAGTTGTACACATTCTACTATTTACATGTTTTTAGCTTTTTGTACACTTACAAAACTTGTTTCAACAATACAACGTTTTTATTTCTGTAGACTGAAAGCAAATGTAAATTACTATATCATTTGAGCATTATAACGATTATATTTAAATAACATTTGTGATGAATTAAGGAATTAACTTTGGTTACCTCATTGGTGTTTTGTAATTTTAAAAAATAACTGGAATATCCGCAAACTTGTCCTTCAGTGGCATTTTAAAATAAAAGTACTCAGCCCAACGAATGTTTAATAAGGAAAATTTATTAGTAGCTTCTATTAAATGCATGAGGTAAAATTAATTCTATTTTAATTAACTCCAGACTAATACTATTTACTCTACCCTTACTCCAAAAAACTAGAGAATCAGTTACAGTATTTAAGAAAAAGGATAAAAATAATGTCCATAACAACCCTATATACCAATATAGAATGGTATTTGATTTTGGGGATATGATAAATAAATAAATACAGGATCTTTTATATGTAAAGAATTTTACAATTAGCATATATAGGATAGAACATATAAAAGGCTATTTGTCCTGCCTTTAGACACATTTATGACCATAGCTGTTATTCATATAGATTGTAATTTCTTAGACGACAATCTGCAAATAACTAAGGATACCAAAATAGTGCAACGACATATACTACTGTTCAACATAATAAGATATATTGTTTTTTCAATGACTGTTTGTTTTTTTACTTTAATTTGAAAAAAAACTTCTTAGAGGTACTCCAGGGAAATGCCATAGCCATGAGTAAGTTTTGGTTACCTTTCAGAATAATATTAGAACCCTCTTTTATAAGTTAAAATAAACGGTATCAGGAAACTGACACATACTTTCTACCTTTTAACCCAACTTTAATGAATAGATTACTTTTTATTTACTAAATATAGAATACAAAGCACGGTCGAATGTACAGAAAATCTTGTAAACAAGTTGTTTAAAAAAACATCCACCCAAATTCCTGCTTTGGAGGCACTACAGAATCCATTGCTACACTCGTGGTTTTAAGAGGGGAAATGCCCCCTATTACCCCCCCCCCCCGGGTTATTAAGGGCAACATATTTCGAATTTCCTCTGTTGGTCAATGCTAACTTGACAAGCATATCAAGTTTGAATGAAATTGACCAGTAAACAAGACAGAAATAGTATTTTTTTATTCCCCATAAGAATAACATTGGACAACGTCCTGCGTTTACCGCAAAATGAAAATTTCAATTTTCTCCGAAACCAGCTATCGTAGAATAGTAATTCAAAATACTAAATTATTTAGTTTTTTGAGCTCTTTTTAATGGTGAATAGTAATATTTGTTTACATTTATGTCTTTTTATGAAAAATCCAAAAAAATTAATTTTGGGTGTTTTAAGTCCTGTAATTTCTGAACCCGAATTTTTACAGGAATGCGGGTGGTGCCATTTTGTTGGAAAACTAAAGTTCTACAAACGACTAAAGTTTAATGAAAATCGTTTGAGCCGTTTTTGAGAAATTTGGATTTTTCATGTTTTTTGGCGGTTTTGGGGGGATAATTACCCTTAAAAATCAAAAATTCAAAAAAATGAAAAAACCTGGAGATATCGTGGATAAATGGAAAAACGCCTGGAGATATCGTGGATTAGTACCTACATGCCAAATTTTATCAAAATCGGCCCATTGGTTAAGACTGTAACACACACACACACACGCGCACGCGCACGCGCACGCGCACGCACACGCACACGCACACACAGACAGACATCACGTAAAAACCACTTTTTTGGGTTCAGGGAGCACCAAAACAAATATTTCCACTAACAACTCAAATTCGAAAATTTTTACGAAAACAATACTTTCTCCATATACTATGTATAAGGGGAGAAAGTAAAAATCAAGGTTTTCGGTTTCTGGGCCCGAAAACAGTCAAATATACCCCGGAAGTAAACGTTATGTTTACATCACAATACATCATAAAGCTAAATATGTTTAGCCTTTTATAACCGCCTAGCATAATTATTTTTTTCTTTGATTTTAAACATGGAAAATCGCTCTTCCTACGTCATAGTGCTGCGTGAGAAGTAGTTTTTTTTTATTAGATCACCATTTCTGAACTGATACATATCTTTTCAATAGTGTAACCTGTAACGTACAAATTAAAATGTGCAGAAAATTCTCAATGTTAAGTTAAACCGAGTGTTACTTAATTTAAACTAACGTTCATATAATGATGATTAATAAATACAAAGTTTCACATTTCAAATTTACTGAATCACATCAATTTGTGTTTTACAGTTACATGAATAGTATGTGAACATGAAAGCTGATATCAATCCTTCTATTCAACATAACTTAAGAATTTTTTAAACAAAACCCAGCTCTGCTGGTATAAAATTTTTCCAAGCTACCAGCAGAAATTAGAGAAATAGCTGATTTAAATAAGTTTAAGAAGACCCTGAAATCACATCTTTTAGAACAATGTTATTACAATCTAACTGATATTTCATAACCATTCCCATGCTTAAGAAAACTACTATAACCAACCTTTACACCTGATTGGACAACTTTATCATCGTCGGCAACATCTTTTTAAGTAGTTGTAAGAAGAAACTGACGGGTCCCATGCCTCTCTGGTCAAAGGGACGGACAACGGAGGTAACGCTCCTATTTTAGTGGACAATTGTTTTTAATATAGTTACTTGGAGAA
Source organism: Allygus modestus (assembly GCA_963675035.1). Lineage (NCBI taxonomy): Eukaryota > Metazoa > Arthropoda > Insecta > Hemiptera > Cicadellidae > Allygus > Allygus modestus. The sequence continues at coordinate 98,633,838 of OY776117.1, forward strand.
CAACAGTTTCCCACGATAATATTGTACAACCTGTGTTCACACCATAACACATTTACCTCTTTTTAATTGTAGGCTTCCTCGTAAACATAGAATTGTGATTTATTTAAAGAAATAATCCCTACTCGCGGTGGGCCAAACAGGAAGCCAGGTTGGCGTAATAAACCTGGGGTCTGTGAAGTTGCCCTACCTACAACGTTTATTTCCATTTGTTATACTCACTATATAGAAAAGGTTATGCAAACTGTACAACACCCCCTACACATTTTGCCAATTTCAGAGATGCTGCACTTTTATATATTTAATTTAGAATAACTTAGACAACCGCTTATAACTTGGTGGTGAATAGTAGCCTATATATCAAGTGGTCCATCAGATGTTATGCAACTTTACCAGCATAGTAAGTCGGGTAACTGAGGTGAAAGCAGTTCATTGGATTTTTAAAAGACACTTTTATTTGATTATTTATACTTCTTGAAAATACTGTTGAAATGATCCTTAATTAATATACTATATCAGTATCTTATGGTTATCTTACAGTTTGGTTGATTATTGGCTGATCCCATGTAACTTGATAAACTCCATAAACTCCTTAAACCCGTTATTTCACGGGTACAGTTTTCTAGTAGGGATTCAGCCATCTAATGATCTTAATTATCCTAATTGGTCTTAGTTTAAAATACATCAGCTGTTCTACAGTGCTGCCAACAGGTAAAATGAAATGTTTATACTTAATTAGCTAATTATAAAGTAGTAATATGATTTTTGATATACATTTGAATTTAATTTGAATTTACTCTACCTATATTAATGTTTATACAAAATAATGAAATTTCCAAAATAAAATCAGTACAAAACAAATATTGAAAAAAATATAAAAATCTAGCAAATGGAGCTATTATGTTGGCAGTCTGTTTTACTCATTATAACCCGTATGGTTTAAGCTTATCAGTTTGCCAGGAAAGGGGGTATGTTATATGTATAATTTGGAGAGATAGACCAGTCAGTTTAAGTATTTTCAAAAGAAATTGACTAACTGGTGGGGAACTTTGCACGCATGTTACCTGATACCTTCTCTTTAATACCTCAAAATTCCTTAAAAATTTAAGTTGTGCTCAAGCCGCCATCTTGGAAAATGGTGGCCAAAAATGGGTTTTTAGGTTGTAACAGCTTAATCGTTGAATTTACAAATACCCACATTACAGCAAACCTGCGACCTCAACGAATTTCCAATGCATGCATATTTTTCCCACTATAAAAACAACCGTTTCATAGTAATTATTGGTTTAACTAAATAGTTCAAATGGTCCTCGTACGTTTTATACCTCGTCAGAGTTCTCGCAAGGTGCAAGGACCCTTACCTTATGTGAAGGTAAGAGTCCGCGCAAGATAAGCCTACGACACAAATAATGTGTATTATCAGTGGGTGGACTGGTCCTCGCAAGCACAGGCAGATGCGGGTCCTCGTAAGAAACAGACACATTTTAGTTTTTGTATTGTATTTATACTTTTTTAACTTAAAATCTCTCCAATAGCATTAAAACGACCGTTTCATGGTAATTATTGGTTTAACTAAACAGTTCAAATGGTCCTCGTAAGATTTATACCTCGTCAAGGTCCTCGCAAGATATATATAGCTTATGTATAAGTAAGGGTCATCGCAAAATAAACCTACGACACAAATAATGTGTATTCGGTGGGTGGACTGGTCCTCGCAAGCACTGGCAGATGCGGGCCATCGTAAGAAACACACATTTTAGTTTTTGTATTGTATTTATACATTTTTTTGGTTTAATATCCCTCCACTAGCGTAAAAACGACCGATTCATAGTAATTATTGGATTAACTAAATAACTTAGTTCAAATGGCCCTCGTAAGATTTATACCTCGTCAAGGTCCTCGCAAGATATCTATGTCATATGTGTAAGTAAGGGTCCTCGCAAGATAGCACACGATGCAAACAGTGTGTAATATATGTTTGTCAACAGGTCCTCGCAAGTGCAGGCAGATGCGGAGTCCTCGTAAGAAAAAGACACTTTTTTTTTGGAGTGCCTTTTAACTTTTTTTATGAACCTTTTCCCTAATACTGAAAACAACATCCGTATCATATTTTTTTATTTTATTATCAACCCGATCTAGTGGTCCTCATAAGAATTCCACAGCGTCAAGGTCCTCACAAGGTACCCTATGTACGTATGTGTGTGTGTGCCCACAGGAAGCAAGCTTTTTTTAGAAATTGTAATGTTCAGACATTGAATATATTTTTAAAAAATCAATCCATTCACACTGAGTTTGGCGCTCAGAGTTAAGTCTACGTAAATAACAGGATAAAACAAGTGAGGAAGGTGGGAGGTTGGGATTAGGACTAGGCCTAGTCCACAAAAGAAGTTAATTGTATCCTCTGCCAAAAGTGGCATGCAGTTCAAGACAAAAATGTCAACACAAAGTTGGGCTACTTGTGGACCAAAATGTTCACTGCTTTTAGGCTAAGTAAAGGTACAAGTTAACTTAACCTTAAATTGTTAATGTTGGGTTTTAAATTTTAAAATCCATTTTGAATTTAAGGTTAGTTAACAAACAAAACTTAAGAAAATAACACTGAATATGACTTAACACTAGAACTAAACTATAAAACCTGAGAGTTGTTTATAAATTAAAATGAGGCATAAGTTTAGGCCTAAATAAGGTATAATATGCTCACCCAAAATTTTGAACCGCAAAATAAGTCCATATCCACAAAAGCCATGACCAAAAATTATTGATCGAAGGTTGAAAGACTATATAAATTGTTCTACAAATGTTTGACATACAAAATTAACATCGTCTGCTGGATTTACGTATTATGAAGTGTTCCGATCCAAGTATTACCAGGTGTATAGTCAATGGTATTACACAACCAACAACCGCTGACTGACTGACGCCACCAGTGTTGCCACCACCTCAGGCAAGTTTTACCCTAGAATTTTAATTTTGCTAGTTCCGCCCTAGATTACCCTAGAATCGAGCGTAATTACCCTAGAATTACCCTAAAATTTCTTAAATGCATAATAACTCTAATATTTGTATTTAATCACTCATTATCAGATTTAAGAGGACAAATAAAACAAACTTAAGTTAGAAGGCATTTTTATTTGAAGAGTAAAAATATATTAGGCCTATCGGCCAATATATGTAAGTTAGCTACTAGTGTATGTATATTTAGTTTTTATTACTATTATTTATTTTTATACTAATAAACATTAATTTTATCAATATACAACTGAGTTTTATGATCTTATATAATTGTCCCTAGGAACAACATTGGTTGTCCCTAGGTGCATCAGCCTAATGTACCTATAGGGACAAATTTCTAATTATAAAAAAATACATTTTTACTCTTTCTTGTTAATTTAAAGCTCCAAGAATATTTGTAGTATTTTTTAAAAAGACTATTTATATATAGACATTATTTGTAAGTAAATAAATCTTCCGGAAAAAAATATAAAATTAAGTAACCAAAATTTGTCCCTAGGTACAACACCCTCCCCTTATATAGTCCAGGCAAATAACAGTTTTACCTGAAAAGTTTGGCGGAAGTTTTTTTTTTTTTTTTGCTATTTCTTATATATTTTTGAGTGCTGAATCCGAATTTTATTTTTTCATAAAGATATCTCTGCCGCTAAAGCCGCCATTTAAAAAAATTGTAAAAAATCTAAAAAATCCAGGTTTTGAGAAATATTTTGTTCACCGCTGGTTTTAGAGCCTAATGTGTCCTTTATAAAATGAAAGGAGACAAAAGAAACCACAACTTTGGTCCTTATCAATGTTGTGATGTGACGCATAATAACGCCGCTAGAGCGCGCCGCGTTTTACTATAAATTTTGCATTCCCGCAACGGCAACACCAGTGCTCCTCAAGTTTCTTTTGCAGATCACGTGATTCTGTGTCAGACAAGTAAAATGCAAATAACGATTATTAAAGTAGACAAGAAAAGGCATATGCTGATACTTATTGCATTAATGTCGGATCATTTTTAATGGTGTAATGTACAGTTCAATTGGCAAGGGAAATGCGTCAAAACCAGAACATTTTTCAATGACGTTAAATATAAGTAAAATTACATTTCAATTTGAAAGGTTAATCATACATTTTGTTAGCTCAGGTTAGAATAATAAAATATATCCTAGTGATAAAACAAATTTCGTTAATTCCAAAATAATTACGGTATTTCGTCGTTTAAAAATTTATATTTTAAGCATTTACAAACTTAAGCAATTGTATATAAAAAAATGTAGTAAAATATATTTTATGACAATTATAATAGTACTAAGGTGTATTAGGTCATGTCAATGAAGGTTCCCGTCATGTAACGTATCGTAAAACAAAACACTTATAATCGGTTATTAGTAATAAGTTAATACGAAACTGACCGAACCGCCACGGAACAGTACGAATAGTCACGGAGCAACCCGAACTGCCACGGTACAGCCCGAACAGTTACACAGCAACCCAAATTGCCACGGAACAGGCCGAACATTTATGGAGCTGACAGAAAGCATCCGGTAGTTTGGTCTCAGGGGCCATACACATACGTAATGCATTTTTTCGTAATTTCAGACCCCCCTCCCCCATGTAACGTACCATAACGCTTGACCATACCCCCACCACCCCAATGTGTTATGTAACTCAATCGTAATAGGCTGTAAAACAGCTTAGGCCTAAACCTTTTAAACATCGTTCTATTTAGTAATTTGGAATATGGATTTCAATATATCATTAAACTTTATATGACTTTCTTTTAACAAAATCTTTCAATAACTTAGTTCAAAGCAAAATAACTTATTTGTAAAAATATGTACAAACAAAAATACCGGTTCTAATAATTATAAACAACAAAATAAACTATCTCAGCTAAAATGCAACAAATTTAATTTATGAATAATACAAATAAAATAAACAGTATCAGGAAACTGACACATACTTTCTCCCTTTAGCCCAACTTTAATGAATAAATCACTTTTTATTTACTAAATTTAGAATACAATGCAAGGTGGAATATACAGAAAATCTTTAAACAAGCTGTTTTCAAAAACATCCACCCAAATCCCTGTTTTTGAGGCGCTACACACGTGGTTTTAAGGGGGGAAATGCCCCCTATTCCCCCCCTCAGGGTTATTAAGGGGCAACATATTTTGAATTTCCTCTGTTGGACAAGCACATCAAGTTTGAACGTGGCAGCCCGCAACGAACAAACTCCATGGAATGGACCGAGTGCCTCGGAAAAATAAATAGCCTAGTAGGAGGTGTTGACAAAGGCTTGCCACCCGAGGACGCTAGGCCCTTTGTTGAAGTAGAGCTGACGGGCAGCGTGTTCGTGGCGTTGTTGGACACAGGGTCCGTTGTCAACTTGGTTACCGATCATCTTGGTAGACAGGTGCGATTCTACTGATCAGGTGACCCCTTTGAGAATGGCAGATGGCTCGATGAGGTCTAGGGCCGAATTTTTTTTTTCGGCTGACGGGAGATGTCAGCGGAAAACGGTGGACAGGAGATGTCTTGTATATTCCCACTCACACCAGAGACATGTTTCTCGGCATGGATGCTTTCCGAGAGTTGGAACTGGTGACGGTTGGGAAGGAGACAATCCGCATGAGCGTGGGTGCTGTTTGTTCTGGTCATGAGGGCTGTTTTTACATTGTCAGCGATAGTGACGAAGACCCTGAAGGCTCTCAAGTGGAAGGTCCCCGTTTGACTTCGGACGTAGACATGGCGGGGTCTGTTGGCGAAGAGCACGTTTTCCTCACACTGCGGGATTTGGTCTTGGAGATGGAGTTCGCCGGAGAACCGGCCCTGGCCCCTTCGTCTCCGGAAAGTCTGGTTGCAGTGATACCCGCGGGGAAGCAGCAGCGACCCCACAGGAGGCCGGAGTTACGCCGGGTGGAGAAGAGGAAGAAGCTTCTTCACATCCGCGTCTCGGAGCGGAGGAAGGGTTGTCGGAGGAGACCAGATCTTAGAGGAAGAGGGCGAAGATCACTTGGAAGGCGGCTGGCCGGAGAGGACTCGAGGAGTGACGCCCGGCGCAGTGGAGAGGAGAGACGGCAGAGCACGGACCTCGGGGTGGCAGGTCAAGGACGCGCCCATCACCGGGAGCGACGACCCGCCTGACCTGATCGCCAACACTCTGCGCGCCCGGTCCGATACAGGAGTCCCGGCGCCCTCCTCAGCTGGATCTGAGGCACAAGCTGGCGTTGAAAGAGGCTCCACGCATCTCCATATTCTAGGCAAAGGACGCACTTGACGCTGGCGCTGGAGCGCCGGCTTGGACGAGCGAAGGCACCACGGAGCGAGCGACCGACTTCACACTACCGTGATTCCAAGGGGACTACCGAGGCCAGCGGACGGAAGCATTTCGGGGTGCCGAGGTATCTCCAAGACCGTTTGGCAGAGTTGGAGACGCAAGGCTGGTCGAGGAAGGACCGCTGAAAGAAACGCTGGGTCGTGACTCGCGAGGATGGGTCCAAATTCAAGATCCGTGCGGCCAAGCTGCGTACCCTCCAGGAGCTCCATTAAGGGTCTTCACTTTTTTCCGTTTAGTTTTAGTTTCGGAGGTTTTATTTTCTTTTGACAGCCTGCAGGAGGAAGCCTGTTGGGGAAGGAGTTTGGGAGAGGCCCATGGACGAGAACTGTCCATTGGGCGATGGACAATTTCAGTTTCCTCGTTTTGAGTGGAAGTATTGGATTTTTTTCTTTTTACACCCCGATGTTGGTGGGGGTGTAACGAGTCGTTCAGTCGATGGTGGGGGGGGGGGGGGGGTGAAAGAAGGCTTAATTTTGTCGTCGCGGCGGGACAGCCAAGCGACAGGTAACAGGCATTATCGGCAAGCGGCCGATCACACATTGACCCGTGCGGCCTTATCAGCGATTATCGGCCTGGGAGTCCAGCGCTTCGGCGAGTTACTACGTCTTGAGCTCCGACAGCGGCCGTGTTTGACGAGTTTTGGTGCGTGCGATACTACGGTATTCGTTTGGTGACGGTTTTTCTGTGCAGTGAGATCTGCGTTGAGTTGGGTTGTGACCCGCTATTTGGTGAGATTTGACCGAATATTATTATATTATCATTATTATTATTATTAATATTATTTTATTATTAACATACTCTTCGAGTTTAAAACGGGCAACGAATATTTCTGCCTCGTGATACGTCAAGACACGCTTTGGGTCACAGTATCGTTTACTGTCTAGGCAGGGCTGGAATATATATTGGATTTATTAAGACATATTTCGCGAAGCCTCAAACTCATTGGTTATTTTATTTCCGAAGCCTGGAAATATATATTTCGAGGCGAGGCGGTTTCAGAAACCTGTTGAGGCCTGACAGTACGGAGCAAGTACCGACACGATCTGTCACCACGTGTGGTATTGCTGGAAATAAGCCCGGCCAAAGTAGTTAGTTTTGGATTATTCTACGGTTGCCATTGTGTTGGGGATTATTTTTAATTAAATATTGTAACAAGTTTCATGAGACTGCGGATTGTAGTTGCATGTGCCGGTGCTTGGTATTTTGAGACCTGCTACTTAGTATTTCAGTACGAGATTATCCATTTCATTAGTAACATACTGATTGGCCTGGGCACTGCCTGAATAATTAAATTAAATTTAAGACAACTGTGTCGAGTATTCTGTGCAGGTAGCCAGTAGTGTACACTTAGATCCTGTTGGTATCAGCCGAGCCGGCCCCGATTACTCGACTAGGAGTCGTGGGCGTTGTTACCGATAAGGTTTAGTGACACACGGTGTTGCAGGCACTTTGGGCATTTTTGTCGGTGCGAGTGGTCGCTGTAGAATACGTGGCCCGAGCTGCAGTGTGTGTCAACCCCACGTCGTCAAGTCCCCCCCAGGTCTGGCTGTGATTAGAAACTACATCTGTGTTGAACTTGTTTCACGTTTGATTGTATGAGGCAGGCCCAAACCAGCGTTGAGGTCCAGTCCGTAGACCCTGAGTGCCAGTGGAACCCTGGAGAAACCCAGCCGTCGTAGGCTGAGCCGCCCGCGGCGAATTTAAATAACCTATCTTGCGGATATTTTCTTACAGAGGGAAAAACGTCGCATAGTTTTCTAACTCCTGTAAACGTAAAATGTAGATATAATAAACTAGGTAATTTCTTAGTATTATTCGTATGAACGTAGTGTTTGAAGTTTACTCACAAATTTACCAGGAGTAATCAGGTTACTTCAGGTTTTCAGGATTTTTGAACTTTTTTAGCATTTTTTATCAGCAAGTATGTGGTCAGTTAATTGTATCAGTTTATGCAAATTATTTTATAATACTGTATACCTTATAACCACCGACTATCTTTTTTTTCCTGGGTTGGTGTCCTGCAAAATTAATATCAATTACTCCCCTATACAGCTGTTTGTTACTGAAATTATACTTCCTTCTCGGGATAGACGTACTTGTTAAACTTTTGACGTCTAAAAATAATTCTTTTTATTATATTATCGTGTGTGTATATCGCAGTTACATTTAACTGCTCGTCGAATGTGTGGTGTCTTGTGTGATTTATTAAGAGTTTATTAAATTATTGCTAGTGGTATGTGGTACGGCCTATTCGCATAGTTTCTCAAAGTCCCAAGAGTTGCTGTAATGGCGGCCATGTCATGAAGATACCAGCTTATGACAAGTGCGGTGGTCCTACAATGGAAGAGAGTTCACCTTCGCAAAACCACAACGGACAATTGGGATCATCATCTAGCGGAATTAACTCAGCTAACAAACCTAATGACGAAAACCAACGTATCCAATATTCCATCCCTGGAATATTGCATTTCATACAGCACGAATGGGCACGGTTCGAGATGGAGAGGTCTCAATGGGAAGTCGATAGAGCAGAATTACAGGTAATGCTGCAAGCTGAGTAACAGTTAATTAGTGGAGAAAGTTTTAATCTATAAAAGTTTTAATCTACATATACCTAATTGTATATGTAGTTAAAATGCTAACAAAGAAGGCTGATGCATGTTTTTTTATCAAGAACTGTGGGAAAATAGCTAGGACCTAGCTAAATAACATCATCAAGGCCTAGCCTATTTTAAGCCTATATTAGTGTTATGTGGTGAGTTCTTAATTTATTAAGTCTTGACCATTAACTTATTGGCCTATACAAGAGAGTTGGTAGGCTTATAACTCGTATGACCTATGAATCAAGAATCAAATCCATTAATTTGCTATTGACATTAAATTTTACATGTATTAGCAACTATCCTGCAATAGGCCTACGAATAATTGTTCCTCATTTGAACTTAGTTTATATTATTCGACTTCTGAGTCTGCTTTATTTTTCACTCACTTGTGTTGGCAATTGCTATTTCTTAATCCGTTTATTAACTCTTCGACTGCTGTATGGTGAACTACTCGGTACCCTCGTCATTTTTGTAAGTTAACTAGACATTATATAAAAATATGCTGTAAATTTCGGAATGGATAAACCATAAATGAACAAAAGACAAAACTTGGGCCTCTGACCCAATGGTAAATTGCTCAGTGCCCCAGTCATTTTTTTTGATTTTGCAGACATAATTAACAAAAATTCAAAATTCATTTGTAGATCGGAGAAAACCACTTATATGATTAAGTATACCTAAGTTCAGTCAATTCAAATTGTAAAGTTATGAACATTTGAAAATAGTAAAATTAAAATAAATACAGATTAGAAAAGTGTTTTTTATTGGAGTTAACGGAAAATGGAAAATAGGCTACTGTATTTTGGTAGTAATGTCAGAAGTTAAGCTTTTCTGTAGGCCCTAAGTAAACTTAAGTTGTTTGAAATAAGTTAGGCCTATATATTATGTCTCTTTTGTCAACTTACCATTGTCCTCTTTTTCACAGTCTTCAAAACCAGAGTATGTCAGATTAAATTTCTCAACTGCATTGAAAATTCAAACTACGTAGGCCATGGTAATTTTATTCCCAAGATTAAATGATTGACATATATGTGAGGCGGAAAGCAAAAAGGGACCTCTTGTCGGCAATTTCCGATTTTGAGTTATTAATGTTTTCAAATTAAGCTTTTAATTACAAATAGTTTGTTAAAAACATTACCGGTATGTCTCTACGATTTTTTTTTCATGTTACAGACGTTAGAGTTTTGTAAAATAAAAATGGGCTTTGTGAGAAAAACACATTTTAAAACTTTACAACACCACAAAATCGTTATTACTGTATTTACAGTTAAGGAATGCATTCGATATTAAAACAAAGCCTAAAAATCTATTCTTTAAAATGATATAAACAACTTTTCTTAAGTATTTTTTATTTTTTCAAACTGATCGCTTGCGACACTTGGCATTGCGGGGTCCGGGGCCTCATCAGCATGATTCATGGGTAGAGGTTCAGGTTAGATAGCAGGTCCATAACTAAGAATATCCATAACTCTTCTTTGCAATAATGTCGGATGTTTTTGATGAGATATTCTTTTCATTTCTTATTGTGTAGTAAACGACTGAGACAGTGACTGATTCTCTGATTGTGACAACATAAAAATTTTAGACGTTGGGTTCTCTAAATAATTAGGTACAGGAACCTAGGTAAGAACCGTAAAACCAGCATAATTATTGGACAGTATTAGCTGATGGTAAAGTGGGAGTAGATTCTCAGGGAAGAACGGAAAAACAACTGCTGTGATTGGCTGACTGATAATGCATGGCTGCAAACCTTTCTACTTACAAAATTATATTTTCAAACACTTATTACGAATTTTGTAATAGTAATTATTAGTGATTATTAATAGTTATTAACGGTATATTTTTAAGAAAAATACATAATTCTACTGTAATAGTAATATCAACTAGTTGTCCTGTTCCTCGAATGCGAGCAAGCCTGTACCCAACGAAAGGTCACTTCAGTTGTAAACAAACATAACAAAACATCTGATATAAAAACGGTTGATAACAACGTACTTTCAGTCAACACGTAGTTTAGACTTCCGCCGTTGGATAGTGCCACTGTTTCGAAAATTCAGCCCTTTACTGTGTTTAAGTGACGCCCTTTCTTAAAATTCTGAGACGTATTGGCAAATCTACGACAAAATACCTTTAATTTGGCACATTAAACGTTAAAATTCGTTCAGCCATTATCGAGTTATGACTGTGAAGAAAAAACCCCTAGCGTATTAATTTATAGCTAACATTTATTGGCTTGTAAACCTACGAAGAAAAAGGTAGCCTACCTGATGTCGGAGGAGGCATTATTATAACCAGACAATGTTCTCCTGTTATGAGAAACCTGTCGTAGTTCCCTCAGTTACCACTAGAGTTCAGGGAAGACTTGTTTTTAAAGTAATGCGAAGTGAACTTGTGTGTTTGAGAAAGAGGACCTCATGTCGGCCATGTTATTGCTCCATAAGCGATAAGAGGTACCTTTTCCTAGGCAGAACACGGTCTCCTTTATCGATTATTATGAGTATTACTGATTTGTAATCGATTGTGTCTTGTAAATGACATTATAAGGAGTAGTAAAATTCAAAAAACCGAAAATCGATATTTTATACCCGGATGACATTACGACTGTACTGAAAATCTACTTTGCCGACAAGAGGTCCCTTTTTGCTTTCCACCTCACATATCATGGTTCACATATTCTGGAAAGATAGGAAGAATCAGGGAAGTATGAGAATTTGGGAAAGGTCAGAGAGAAAGTTGAAAAAATACAAAAAATGAGGGAATGCCTATGTTTGATATTTTGTACGAGTGAGAGAATGTTTTTTAATGTAATCCCTAACAGAATTTATAGATTTTGTTTAAGTTGTTTTTTTGCAACAAGAGGAAGTGAACCATAAGTTAACTGGTAAATTAAATACCCCCGTCACAGTAAACCTGCGTACTCAGCGAATTTCCAATGTCTTAATACCACATAAAGCCGCATACCAAGTTTCATAAAAATATATTCACAAATAAGCGATAAATACAATTTTAATTATTCTCCATAAGAATAACATTGGGGATGAGTACGCAGGTTTGCTGCAACAAGGAAAACAAAATAATGGGTTTGTATACAAATATCAATAGAACTCATCGTTTAAGTGAAGTAACATACCAAGTTTCCTTCACATACATTTATAAATAAGCGATGTATATCATTTTTATTCTCTATAAGAATAACATAGGGACCGAGTAAAACTTACCTAGGTTTGCTGCTACTGGAACCATACGTGAAAATTGTTTTTTGTGCAAACCACAACTAGATGAAGCCATATACCAAGTTTCGTCAGTTTATGTTCATAAATAAGCGAGATATATAATTTTTATTTTTCTCCATAAGAATAGCATTAGACAACGTACTGTGTTTAGCACTTGCAATATCTCAGTAACCAATTGACGTAGAGCAATGATCAAAATACCAAATTGTTTGTTTTTTAAGCTGAATTCAATGGTATAAATTAAAATTTGATTTACTGTAAAACCTCGATCAGCCGTCATTCTTTAAACCGTCACACTCTGTTATCAGTCATCCGTCTATGAGAATAATACTATTTATTAGACTCATGATTTGCGCCGTACGGCTTAGTCTGAGCGTCTGTATGAGCTATTATATTATTTAAAACAACATAAATGTGTATGTAGTGGGAAGTATTATCCTTCTGTACACAGTTTATTTTCATTTCCTCTGCCATTTTCTCTGCCAAACATTTTAAAATTTAGTTACTGAACACGTTTATAATGTGATGTTTCTATTATCCGTCTATTCAGTTATCCGTCACAGTCCCGGTCCCAAAGGTGATGGTTAATAGAGGTTCCACTGTAAATAAAAATGACATGTGAAAACCCCTAAAAACCCATTTTTGGGGGACAAACCCCCCCCCAATTCCTCTTTCGGATGGTGCGATTTGTCTGGTTTTCGAACTCGTTCAAATAAATGGTACTTTACACATGTGTACCAAATTTCATTAAGATCCTATATTTTTGTACGAGAGTCATCGTACTTACGGGTATATATACAAATTTGAATGAATGGTGTTTTTGGCATCTGGGGACCACAAAACAAAAAGTTATCATGGTCTCGGGCTTAAGTCTTACCATGAGACCTACGCTAATATCTTCTTCGCTATAGGGGAAATTCGCTAAAAAATTTATACGGTAAACATTGAAGTAAAATAAAGTATCTTAGAAGGTTGGACGGCTATGGGGAATAATAAATCAACTAATAAAACTATTGTTTATTAATATTACCTACTAGGCCTACTTATTGCATTGTAGGTTAATAAAGTGAGCATTCCGAGTCGAGATTGAGGGAAAATCAATTTTTTTGGTTATGGGGAAAGTCGGGGAAATTAATTTTGTTGTTCAGTTAAGGTCAGGGAAATCATTAACGAAACAAAAGTGTGAGACACGTTAATTGTGGTTTGTTTATTGTATGACAATATGGGGAAGGTTGGTTTTTGGGCCTCGGAAACTAACGTGTTAAGCACATTTAGGTTGAATAGCATCTTATGTCAGATATGGAATTTTGGTCTAGGTGTCAGCATTCAGCAAATGAAGTAAATCCTCAAAAAAACCTTGGGTTAACCCTAGGACTGCCAACCGCCGTTTAACCGGCGATTGCATGTGTGCGCCAGGTCCGTTATCTGCTTATAAGGCATTGAAAATGATCCAGAAACGTTATAATATTGATACCATTTAAAAGAGGAGATTCTACACTTTAATTTCCAAAATATAAATGAACCTGGTAGTTGTAACAGATCAAGATAATTGCTATTATAATTTCAACAAAATCTAGCGCGCGAAACATTTTTGACTCGCGAGCGGCGAAATCTCGCTAAAACACGTGTTCATATCTTTCTATATTCAAATACAGTATATATATATAGATCTATATATATATATATGCCTAGGCTATATATTCTTTTTCAAAAATATATTTATTATAAATATATGTACCATTTATTATCCTACTATAATAAAGTAACCATAGCTTCGAATAACTAATTTTGGCTTTCGGCAAAACTCAAATTTTGTTTTTCAACTCATAAAAAGTCATAAAAACAGTTAAATTACTTTCTAAATACCCCCCGTCGCAGCAAACCTGCGTACTCAGCGAATTTCCAATGCATTGATATGTTTCTCACTAGTACATAAAGCCACTCACCAAGTTTGACAAAAATACATTCATAAATAAGTGATTTATTACATTTTATTTATTCCCCATAAGAATAACATTAGGACTGAGTACGCAGGTTTGCTGCAACGAGGAAGATAAGAAATGAGTTTTTATGCAATTATCAATATAACTGAACCAGGTGAAGCTACTTACCATGTTTTATTAATTTATGTTCATAATTAAGGGAGATATAAAACGTTACTTATTCTCCATAAGAATAACATTAGGGCTGAGTATGCAGGTTAGCTGCTACGGGGACAATCAACAAAACATTTATTTTTTGTGCAATTATCAATATACCAGTACAACATGAAGCCATATACCAAATTTCATCAATATACATTCATAAATAATCAAGATATCAAATTTTATTTATTCTCCATAAGGATAACATTGGACAACGTACTGTGTTTAGCACTTTGAATATCTCTGCAACGGTTTGACGTAGAATCACAATTTAAACACCAAAATGATTGTTTTGTGGAGCTGAAGTGATTGGTAAAAGAAAATGTGAAGTTTAAAGTAAAATTAACTGAGGAAAAGCCAAAAACCTTTTTCCCATAAGATTAACATGGGAGATTTTATGAGCATGTTTTTTGGATTTTTTCCGCAACCACTTAACCTAGGTTAATAATTCAAAATACCATATTATTTGTTTTTTTAAGCTCTATAACATGGTCTAAACCTAAATTTAAGTGTTTTAAAAATTGTAGGGTAAAAAATGCAAAAAACTGATTTTTGGAAAATTTAAAACCCCCATAAACCCCCCTTCCCATAGTCCGATTTTTCTGGTTTTCGAACTTAAAGTCATAAATGTCAGTTTACACATTTGAGCCAAATTTCATCGAAATCGGACGTTTTTTACTCAAGTTATCGCATTCACGGACACACATATATATATATATATATATATATATATATATCTATATATATATATATATATATATACATATATATAGATATATATATACATATATATAAATTTGAACGAATAGTGTTTTGGACATCTGGGGACCTCAAAACAAAAAGTTATCATGGTCTCGGGCTTAAGTCTTACCATGAGACCTACGGTAATAGCTTCTTCCCTATAGGGGAAATTCGCTAAAAAGTGCATTATTTCCAATAATTTTATTGTTTCCTTTAGTAATGTTATAGTTTTAGTATAAATACTTTTATACTTTTGATTTTATCAAATTTCCCCTATAAGACACGATAACTTGGGTAAAAAAGGTCTGATTTTGATGAAATTTGGCTCAAATGTGTAAAGTGACATTCATGACTTAAGTTCGAAAACCAGGAAAATCGGACCACGGGAAGGGGGGTTTAAATGGGGGTTTACAGTTTTTCAAAAATCAGTTTTTTGCATTTTTCACCCTAAAATTTTTGGAAAACTTAATTTTGGTTTCGACCATTTTATAGAGCTTAAAAAAATTTAGTATTTTGAATCATTAACCTAGTTAAGTGGTTGCGGAGAAAATAAAAAAAACTTGTTCATAAATTCTCCCTTGTTAATCTTATAGGAAAAAGGTTTTTAGCTTTTCCGCAGTTCATTTTAATGTAAACCTCACATTTACTGTTACCAATCAGTTTAGCTCTACAGAACAATCATTTTGGTGTTTAAATTGTGATCCTACGTCCAACCGTTGCCGAGATATTCAAAGTGCTAAACACAGTACGTTGTCCAATGTTATGCTTATGGAGGATAAATAAAATTCTATATCTCGATTATTTATGAATGTATATTGATGAAACTTGGTATGTGGCTTCAACTAGTTGTGGTATATTGATATTAGCACAAAAAACAAGTTTTTTGTTGATAGTCCCCGTAGCAGCAAACCTGCGTACTCAGCTCCCATGTCATTCTTATGGAGAATAAGTAACGTGTTATCTCCCTTAATTATGAACATAAATTAATCAAATTTGGTATGTGGCTTTACCTTCTTGAGTTAGGCCTATATTGATATTTGTATAAAACCCATTTTTTGTGTTCCTTGATTCAGCAACCCTGCATGCTCAGCCGCCATGTTGTTCTTATGGAGAATAATTAAAATGTCATAAATCGTTTATGTATGAATGTGTATATTGATGAAACTTGGTATGTGGATTTATGTGGTATTAAGATACATATATATGCATCGGAAATTCGTTGAGTAAGCAGGTTTGCTGCTACGAGGGTATTTTTCAAATGCACAGCGTAAGTTTGTTGATTTTCCCTGGTTTCCGTATTTCTTCCCGTAATTCGGGTAAAATTTTTCTACAAATGATGCCTTGTACCATCTTTTGTGTATATTTTATCGTCTTGTAT
Source organism: Allygus modestus (assembly GCA_963675035.1). NCBI lineage: Eukaryota > Metazoa > Arthropoda > Insecta > Hemiptera > Cicadellidae > Allygus > Allygus modestus. The sequence goes on from OY776117.1 coordinate 98,650,271, forward strand.
GTAAGTAGGCACAGTATAAGTGTAAATATATTTTGTAGTGTTGTAAGACATTACAACACATTATATTTATCCTGATTAGATTTATGTCGTGGAATGTGTAAAATATTAGCTGTATGTTCGGTCATTAAGTTACACATACTCCCAGAATCTAGGAGAGCACGAAATACATGCAAGTTTCCACCTGGTGCTCTAAATTGTACCAATAAAGTGCCTTGTCCTACGGTGGTGTTACTGGATGAAACTTCTAAGTCGTTCTGAGATGTGGTGTTACAGATGTTTTAGGTTTAAGCATAGAGTCAGGTCTTATTTAGAGTTTGTTACAGTAATAGAACTAGTCACATTGTTTGTATCACTGTTAAAGTGTAGCAACGAATGATGACGTCTACTGTTACAGTATTTGCAACTAGATTGTGATTATTTACATGATTTGGTGTCATGTGTGCCTAAGCACGATACACATTGATGACATTTCTTAACAAGCTGATATCTTTCATGAGGAGGATATTAGGGTATATATAATTAAACAAAGGAAAGGAAAATGTTCAAAAGAAGTTTATATTAATAACTTATTCACTCACCAAATTGGGTGACAGTTCTGACCTTAAGTCACTACTTTGGATGAGGCATGTGGAGATCAAGGGAGTTAGGAGATGGGATGAGAAGGTCTTGAAGATCTAGAAGTTCTTGACGTTCTAGAAGGTCTAGAAGATCTGAAGGGTCCAGGGTTGGATGATGTCACTCACTTGACAAACATGTACATAGTTTGGGGGTTTTAACCAGCGTGTCATTGAAAAACAATTAACATGAAGTGTGATATAGATATACATACATTATCATGTTGATAATTGATAAAATACCCCCGTAGCAGCAAACCTGCGTACTCAACGAATTTCCAATGCATCTATATGTGTATCTTAATACTACTTATAAAACCACATACCAAGTTTCATCAATATACATTCATAAATAAAGTAAACGATTTATGACATTTTAATTATCCTCCATAAGAACAACATGGCGACTGAGTATGCAGGGTTGCTGAAGCAAGGAACACAAAAAATGGGGTTTTATACAAATATCAATAAAACTCAAGAAGGTAAAGCCACACACCAAATTTTATTAATTTATGTTCATAATTAAGGGAGATAACACGTTACTTATTCTCCATAAGAATAACATGGGAGCTGAGTACGCAGGTTTGCTGCTACGGGATATATCGGCCAAAAAAATGTTTTTTAGTGCAAATATCAATAGTCCACAACGATATGAAGCAATATACCAAGTTTCATCAGGATAAGTTGATAAATAAGCGAGATATACAATTGTTCTTATTCTTCATAAGAATAACATTGGACAACGTACTGTGTTTAGCACTTTCAACATCTCTGTAACCATTGGATGTAGAGCAATGATCAAAACACCAAATTGTGCGTATTTTTAAGCTGATTCCAATGGAAAAAACTAAAATTGCCTTTTTTAAAATTTATATGTAAAAAAATCAAAAAACCCGTTTTTGGGGCACAAAACCCCCCCCTAAATACCCTTCGGATAGGTCGATCTGTCTGGTTTTCGAACTCAAAAAAGTCATAAATGCTGCTTTACACGTTTATACCAAATTTAATCAAAATCGAATAATTTTTATGAGAGTTATTGTGCTCACAGATATATGTATACAGTTTCGAACGAATGGTGTTTTTGGGGTCTGGGGACCTCAAAACGAAAAGTTATCATGGTCCCGGACCTAGGTCTTACCATGCCGACTACAGTAATAGCTTCTTCCCTATAGGGGAAATTCACTAAAATAGGCAACAATGAAAATGTAAACAAGAGATATCAGGTGAGGATAAAAGGTGTAGGAAAAGAAAAATCTTTAAATTCAGATTGAAATAAAAACATATGATCTTAATTGGTGGGGTAAAAATGTGATGAACTCTTGTTGAGTACTTGGGGATTAATTATTTTCAAAACCAAATTATGTAAATCCTAAACAGCGCCGGATGGAATATCGCCGGAATCCGGCGAATTGGATAATTTTTTTTCAACTGCTTGTAACGCATTGAAATTGATCCAGAAACGGAATAATATTGATACCATTTAAGGTAGGAGATTCTAAACTTTAATTTTCATATGTAAACCAACCTCGGAGCAGTAATAGATCAATATAATTACTATTGTAATTTGAACCGTATTTAGTGCACGTAACATTTTCGACTCGCGAGCGGCAAAATCTCGTAAAAACACGTGATTTTAAAAAAAATTGAAGTGTCTGTATTTTGGACCAAACAGGAAGCGGTTCATATCATTGGAAACAGCATTAGTTGTTCTTTCTTTTCATGAGAACTTTGTCATACGACTGCAGTAAGTCTGAGAAATAATTTTCGAAATCAGCTGCTATGTCAGCTGTGTTTATTTGCCCCATTCGCTGGAAATACGGCGAATTATAAATCACTAATAATTATATCTATAATTTATTTAGCTTGACGTAAATCATGTCACTTTGTGGCCAGGAAAAAGTTCTTCCTCTTTGTAACGCTGCATTTCTATTTCCTCTGTCGTGCATCACAAATATCGTTTCAGTGAATGAGTGAATCTTGTGCTAGCCAGAGCCAATGTGTGATTGTAGGTTATTTTCCATATTTTATTGTCACATCTTAGTGTTTTAGTGTTGTGTCGTGTGTGAGTTATTAGTAATATTTATCCACATTACTATGGGTAAATATTATTATCTATGTTCAAATGCGCGTTATTGAAAATGTTGAGTGTTTTTTGTAGATTAGGTCTTCAATGAAAAGTAGATGCCTCCGGGATCAAAGTGTTCACTTTTTTCTAGTTGTTCTAAACATCTACCCAATCGCGTTTAATTGATTTTATTTTATTCAAATTCTCTGTTCTTTTGTGAACAAAATGAGTCTCCATACGATAGGGTTATCGTTTATTGTTTGGACACAACGACAGTTTGAAGTAACCTCTGCAGATTTTGCTGAAAGGGATGCTATAAATTTATGTTCAAAAATCTTTTTTTCATATTTCTAAAGTTATGGCCAGCAAAAGATGTACTAATTTTGTTATTTTAACTGCTAAAAGGTGAATGGAGTCCTTGGCAAAAATAAAGAAGGTTTCAAAATGACTTGATTGCACTTTAATGGTCTTTATTCAAAAGTCTGATCAAGGGAAAGTTGGATTTGCCCACTTTGTATCTGATTTCTGGTAAGGAAGCGAATATTAGCATTTGAAATAACAAAATTAATACATCTTTTGCTGGCCATAACTTTAGATTAAATAAACAGAGAGGTGTAGTTTGCAGCATTCATTTTATTTTTTTTATCTTCTTTAAAATGATATGAAACCCCTACTAGGTGTGAGGGTTGAAACCCTTAACTACTTAAAAAAATACTTTGAGACTTAAATAGTGTTTGAAAATTTATAGTCTTTCAAAAATTAAGAGGGTGGGGGCACCTTTATGAGACACTCGGCATATTATATATATTCTTGTTCATAAATATATTTACTATAGATATATGTATGTATTGATGGGCCAAAGTTTCTGCGCGCGTGGGAGAGATGCTACTTACCACACAATAAACATAAGCAAATAGTTGTCTTACGACAGCTGATGACAACATTAAGACAACTTCAGACATTCGTCATTCACCGATCGCCGATTATTTGCCGAGTGTCGAGCTACTTGTGTTGGTATTCGCCGATTACCGAGCAGACATCTACAGACATGCATGCTTTTCCGAGCACCCTGTTCGTTGCAGGAATAACGAATATTTGTGTGCTTTGATATGTGCAAAGGACCGACACCGTACGGGAAAAGACGAGCACTAATGTTCGCTGCTTCTCAAGTAGTCGAACACCTATCCACACTCCTCGTGATTCGGCGAGTAGCTGCTTGGCGCTCGGCGAATGTCGAATGACTGGAACCGGCTTTAGCGGAATATTTTTTGTATAAAGGTAACCTCAATAATTGTTTAATAACAATGCTTGGTGATTTCCAGATTTTCAATAATGAGGTTTTTCAATTTAAAAACCATGCAAAATTTCTCCTTCATTACCGGTACTAAATAACTGCGGTTTTAAAGTACGGTTTAATGATTGTATATTGAAATAGTTACATTAAAACTCCAATGAACTGAGGCATAGTTTGACAAGAAATTAACCTCAGTTTCCAGCACTTAATTTAGTAGTTTATCTCTTAAGTTCAAATCAAAGATTTTTGTTATGATTAGGGTCGGGAATTTTATGATAAAAAGTGGAGTAAACTATAAAAAAGGCTTAAATCGTAAGTAAGTAAAAATGAATCTTACTCTACTCATTTAAAATATAAATAACTCTCGTTTCTATAGTGCCTATGTACAACTAACTTTGCAGTTTGAAGCAAAATTTCAAAATAACAGCAAGAATAAATAATTTATTTACTAAGATATTTACAGATAGTGAAAAATTTAGCCTGTTTACTATTAACTAACATCAGTTGATACAGCAGTTCTTTCTCCAGCCTTGGGTAAAGGAATTATAACACCTTTTGAGTCTGCTTCTTGTTTCATAAACTTATACACATTTGACACTATTTCTCGTCCTTGGCTATGAATAACTTTGCCTTTTAACTTTGAATTGATATTGCTGTTGTCCATTTTCAAGTTCTATACCAAAGACAAACTAAATACTAAACTAAAAATACAAAAAGAAAATACAACCAAACAATTTAAGATGAAAGGTGGAAAAACATATTAAAACTATAAACGTTAAATGTGAAGATCTATTGAAAATATTTCAAAACAACATAGCCTACAATTAAATGCACAGAAAAAAAATAAACAGCTGTTCTTATGTTCATAAATATTACAGTGTTTAGTGAAATGTTTAGTAAACATACGGATAGGCTATATTGAGATATTTTTAGGAAAGAGCCCCCTCTCCCCCTCCCGTCCATCTGACAGCTGGTTAGGCCACGCGCACAGAAACTTTGGCCCATCTGTATCTTTGATTGTCTGTACAAAAATTGTGTAAAAATACCAGGGCTTTACTTTTAAAATTAAGTAAAAAAAATTGAAAATTTTCAACTTTTTTTACTTTATCTAAAAATCTTCCCAACCACATTTTATCTACGCAAATTTTGAATTAAAAAAATCATATAAATTAAAGGACACATTTATCAGTGTTATGACTTAAGTTATAACGGCAACATAAATTTCCTAGATCTCACGATATCAAGAAGAAACTATGAGCTAGAGTTTGACATATACAGGAAGCCTACGCAGACGGATACTACAATCAACAACCAAGTCTCTTTATCCCACCAGCCACAAGACCGCTGCATTCAGGTCGATGTTATATAGAGCCTTCAAGATTCCTCTAAATGAAGATAACAGAAGAAGAGAAATAACAACTATAAAGGCGATTGCTCAAGCCAACGGATTAAAACACCTTGAACAAAATACTAAATCCCAAGATAGAAGATTGTAACAAATTCGACATGATCCCATGACATTATGGTCAAACTATTAATTTTATAAAACGATTTAAGAACCACATATCAGCTTGGAAGAACAGGAAACCGGAAAGATCAAACGTAGCAAAACATCTTTTAGAAAATGGCCACACTATAGGGAAAGTAGAAGAAAACCTCAGCATCCTCAAGAATTGTATAAAAGGAAATTAAATGAATGCATGGGAAGAATTGTTTATATTTGAAGAAAAGTGTCAAGATAGAGATAAATTGATAAATGAACAAGTTAACTTCGACTCTGGTGGCACATTTAGAAACCTGTATCGGGAACTTCCGGTAACAAATAGGATATAAGCAGGGACGCCATTTTGGTTCTGTCAGTTCTCTCATTGGCCTGATGATAACTGGTGTGACTGGTCAAAATCGATAGCCTTGTACCATCTTTTGTATATGTTTACCATCTGTATGTGAATCAGTATAAGTGTAAATATATTCTTAAGTGTTGGCAAGACGTCTTTTATTACATCCCGTAAGTAATAACAATACGCAATATTCTAATAAAAAAGTTGTTAATATGTAATTGTAATTAAAAAAAACAACCATGATGTATACCACTGTACCTCTTCATCATAAACTTAGGCTCCAAAAAGTGGAGTTTGTTAAATTCTGTTGACAGACTTTAAGGGAACATTTTCATCTAATAAGACACTTTATACTGGGACACAAAATTAAAGAGGAGGAAATGTTTGTTCAGTGTTCCAGCATAATCCAGTCCTAAGAAAAATGAGTTTGCGTTAATATCTACTACAAACTCCCAATTTGATGCTCGCTGCCAAACAAAAATGCACAAACAAACAGGTTCTAGCATAAAAATTGAGTAAAATTATTTTTGTTTTTCCTAGAGGCCTACATGACAATAATATATAAACATTTGTATTTAATTTGATATATTGGTTTTATATTTAAAATTGCTTTATTTAATTTAGTTTAATGAAGATGAGAATGACAAATAATCAAGAAAGAATATATAAAAGAATAACATATATTTAAAATGGTCAAGCAACCTTCATTGGTTCCCTTCATATGGATTGATCCAATATTTTTGAATCCTGTGAATGGATTTAAATTGACTTTTGTATTGGATCTAATGGTACAGTTTCGTCAAATGTATAAGTTTATGTCCTCCTTGGCAATGGAACTTTGATTAAGTGTCCTTTTGGATCCTAAGAACATTAAATAATGTTTAATGTTGTGTCCTGTGCACGAAGTTAAGGATCTTGTAAACAATGGTTTAATAAATACAAAGAAGTGCAAGTATTTTTTAATTATTTATTTAAAATATTCTACCCTTTTTCTTTAATTTTAATACAGTAGTACCGTATTCACAGAGTTTGTTTATACACAACACTAATAAAATGTAACCTTTTTTCTGCACATTCACCCCAAACATCGCAAACTGTGATCCCACACTTGGCCATAATTGCAATCAGACCTAAAAAATGGTATTATTACAATGCTCAATGTCATAATAAAATTATTGGTGACGCTTCAGAGTATAAATGGTCAGTGTTATAATTTCAAGACAGTATTATATCAAAGAGTATCTAAGGAAATCATCACATATGCCTAATTAACCTCTTGTAGGCCTAATTGATAATTATAATCAAGATAGTTTTAATCATATCGTTTAAAGGTATGTGAATGATTGTATTCTTAAGTTCATGACTATATCTTAGGTTGAATATACATTTAGCTTAAAAATGCACTTTAATGATAGTTTTTTAACCTTTTGTGTTGTTCTAGGCAAGGATAGCATTTTTGCAGGGCGAGAGGAAAGGTCAAGAAAATCTAAAAAATGATCTAGTCCGGCGGATCAAAATGTTAGAGTACGCCTTGAAACAAGAAAGGTAAGTGGCTATTTTCATTCTGTGAAATTTAAGCTTTATTATTTTGTTCATAATTTGTTTAACCAGCGAGAGCACGCTTGGCTGAAAAAATGACCGAATTGTTACTTTTTGGTAAATAAAATAAGCCGTCACTTTATACCTCACACGCATCATTCTAAGAACGCTGTGACCCACTTTCAACAGTTTTTAGCGAATTTCTCGTATAGGGAAGACTCCTATTACCGTAGGTCTCATGGTAAGACTTAACCCTAGCAGTGGCCAGCCAAAAACTGTAGAATGGCCAACCAATTTTGGCGATTTTGCAGACCTTTTTTTGAAAATTCGTATAAAATTGAAATGAGAACTAAACATAGCCAACCACATATTCATTTTGTTCAGAAAGAACAGGAGCATCATGTAATAGTCAAATAAAAAAGATCTAAGAGATAATTTTTTCAGCGAAGTAAAAAAAATAAAAAAAAATTGAAATTTATTTTTGAAATTTCAAAAGCAGCCTCGGTAAAACTTTTTTGTCAGATTTTTTATGGAAAATTCATTATATACATTTTGTAGACAATTCAATTCCCTACATAGAAATGTATAATATGTTGGGGAAAATATTTTATTTGTAGGTATTATGTAAGTATATACGGAAAACCGCAAAATGTGAAAATTGTACAGTGTTAGTTAGTACTGTAAAAAGGATATGTAAATATGTATATGCTAATAATAATATGTATATTTTTGTAAAGCTAATAAAGTAGGGAATGTAAAAAAGTCATAAAGTTGATGGTAAAAAATTGTTATCACTTATGATTAGATGAATTTTGAAAATTTTAGGGTATTCGGAAAAAAAAATTCTACGATATTTAGTATATAACTTTTTTTATAAATTTATTCCTCCAAATACTATATATACATTTAGTAGGACATTCAATTCCCTACATAGAAATGTATAATATGTTGGGGAAAGAATTTTATTTGTAAGTATTATGTAAGTATATACGGAAAACCGCAAAATTTGAAAATTGCGGTCACCATGTAGGAAAAATTACAAAATTAATATTTTTTATATTAGGCCTACTCAATAATCTACTCAATAAATACATCCTACCTTACAATTGTAAAAGTAATAAAAATAAATATAATTACTCACCCCCTTCCCATTATTATGTTATCCTGTTGGCTTATATCACACTCGAACATACGAGACATTGTACTAAAGAAAAACAACTTTTTAGAAACACTATTTCACACACTTCAGTAATATTTATGCATAATAAAATGCATAAAGATTACTGTTATATACACACATACACTTCACTAACACTAACACTCCGAAATAATAAAGGATTTAGCAGTAATTCGCGGATAACACGAGAGCGTAACCTTACCAACAGCGACGACAAAACACGGAATGGCCGACTAATGCGCATTTGATGTGAGATGTGACGTATTTCCCTCGTCTTCCAGCAGCAGGCGGAAATAATAACCATGCGCAAGGCTGCCAATCTCAAACGCTAAATTTCTTCCTCTTCAAAATGAAATATTATATGACTAGTATTTATAACTTGCACTGGATGTAATTCGCATTTCCCATACCAGCGTATTACGCCGGTTGGCCATTTGTTACGAATTCAGAAAACAGGTGTTTTCATAAAATCGTAACTGTTGTGCAATCAATATTTTGTTCTAAAAATCAATACTACAGTGAAACTAAACTCTTTGGCTATGCAGTGGTACCACCCGCAACATCCTAAGACAAAAATTACCCGAGCAGGGTAATTCCAAAGAAGTCGTGTTTTTACATTTTCCGAGCGTCGACTGCAGGAATGGCGTAGTGGCAAAATTTCATAGTAATTATAATCGTCGTGACATTGTTATAGAACTTGTAAACGGTTCATTTATGTAATAAAATGAAAGTTCAGAATGTGATCTTTCGAATGGTATAAATATTGTTCACTTCTGAGTTGACTATTTATGATTTTTTTACCGTTACAAAAATTTCGACCCGTACCAGCGTATTACGCTGTTGGCCATTTCAGGCGACACGTGAAACCAGCGTATTACGCTGGTTGGCCACTGCTAGGGTTAAGCCCGAGACCATGATAACTTTTCATTTGAGGTCCCCAGATGCCAAAAACACCATTCGTTCAAATTTATATATATATATATATATATATATGTGTCCGTAAGCACGATAACTCTCGTAAAAAAGGTCTGATCTTAATGAAATTTGGTACAAATGTGTAAAGTACCATTTATTTGAACGAGTTCGAAAACCAGACAAATCGCACCATCTAAAGGGGGGTTTTGTACCTCAAAAATGGGTTTTTTGGGGTTTCCACATGTAACTTTTTTTTTTTTAAATTTTAATTTTCACCATTGAATTCAGCATAAAAAAACAAACAGTTTGGTATCTTGATCATTGCTTTACGTCAATTGGTTACTGAGATGTTGAAAGTGCTAAACACAGTACGTTGTCTAATGTTATTCTTATGGAGAAAAAGAAAAATTGTATACCTCGCTTATTTATGAACATAAACTGACGAAATTTGGTATATGGCTTCATCTGGTTGTGGTTTATTGTTGTTTGCACAAAAAAAACAATTTTTCACCTATGGTTCCCGTAGCAGCAAACCTAGGTACTCGGTCCCCATGTTATTCTTATGGAAAATAATTAAAATGTTATATATCGCTTATTTATGAATGTATATGGATGAAACTTGGTATGTGACTTCACTTAGTTCTATTGATATTTGCATAAAAACCCATTATTTTATGTTCCTTGTTGCAGCAAACCTGCATACTCATCCCCAATGTTATTCTTATAGAGAATAATTAATATTTTAAATATCGCTTGTTTTTGAATATATTTCTTATGAATCTTGTTAAGTGGCTTAATGTGTTATGTTATAATTCATTGGAAATTCGCTGAGTATGCAGGTTTGCTGCAACGGGGGTATTTTAGTTACTTTACAGTTAGATTTTTGGTTTATATCAGAAACAGGTTAAAAAAAATGTAAACTACATTTGTTATTTTAACTCATGTTACGTTTTAATATCTTCTATGTATTGTTCTTGTTCATTATATTCTCTTTTACAATATTTTTAAAATACAACATTTTTATGCCTTTGTTTAGGGATTGTTCAATTTGCATTTATTTTTTACATGTACAAATAAACTAATTTTTTCAAAGTTGTTAAGGTTTGTGATATTTTAAATTCCATTTTTTAATGTCATAAGTTATACAGATTCAAATATTTTTAGGGTTGGATTCAAATACAATTTAATTTTCAACAAAAATTGGTTGTTTTTTTAAAATCTGATAAAAAAACCGCGTGAGCCTCATCTCGTTTTCAATTTCATGCAACCTCTGTTGGGTTAGTGATGTAGATGAAAACTGCATAGCTTAGCTGTAGTCATTTCACCGACTTTAAAGATTTTTATAACTTTTAAAAAATAGTTTTAAATTTGTTCATATTTTTGTTGTGTCAGTATAATTAACTTGTCAATTATGTAAAAAATTTGGTTGTTAAAAATTATATAAAAATTGGGTTTGGTTATGTACAGTATCACATACAAATATTGCAGGTGCCTTATTAATAACATAGCTAATTGGGCTAAGTTACTAAGATTTTTTTTCAAAATAATGTTAAATCACAGCTTGCATTTAGTGGCCAAAAGAGAAAATTAAAACTAATCATAAGAAACTATATAGACTATTTGTTATTGTCAAAGAAACGTCTATATTGGTTTATGTTTATTGTATATAACCAAACATAACCTGCAACACCACACAACCTAAACTAAAAAAAACACATAGGTAGTTCTAAAAAATACAGCAATATTTGTAATGCAAGAAGGAAATGTTTCTAAGAGTAAATTTCTGCTTGTAATTTGTTCTGCTATCTAGACTTTTAGTGTATTTTTCCTGGTCTATGAAGGGAGAAGTTTTTGTGAAATGCTCTGTATGAAGCTAAATTAGAGCTGATGATCTGAAGGCTTTCAGTTGACTATCCTGTTAACCTACTAATATGCTTAAATGAATTAATTCATCAAAGCATTCACATAGTTTACCTCAATTTCCTCGGATCGAAACAGTCTTTGGTTCTGAAAGTTCGAAAACAAAAAGCTCTAGTGAAAACAATGTTAATATAGGAGAATTGTGTGCTTTTTAAGGCTATAAAAATATTTTTTTAAATTTTTTTATAGGGACTATATATTTAATTTTAAAACTACCAAATATGTATGAGTTGATAATAATACAAGAATAAAGAATACTGCAAGAATTTTTCTTAGTTTAGGAACTCTAAAATGTTTTACTGTCAAGGAATTTAAGAAATTACTATCAAACATTTGTTATAAAGACACTAAAACATAATTTTACTAAAATGATTTAAAAATAAATAAAATTATATTTAAAGAAGCTTGAAATTGAATGAGCCATACAGACGATACTGATTCAACTTAACACATAAAAACAACAGGCCAGTGAGTAATTCAAAGAATGCAACCTCAATGTATTTTCAAGTAATATAATTTATTTTACATACAAACAGAAATTAAAGTAGTTAATCATAAAATTTGTGTAACTTTTTAGTTAAGACTTTGGCCTACGGTACGACTTATAATCTTTAAGATTGTCAAATACCTATCATTATTTTAATGTTCAAGGATAAAAACAAAAATTGTTTTATTTACTTAGTTTTAATTTGTTTTAATTTTTTAGTCTACAGGGATGGCCATCATCTATGTTAGGGTCCATGCACATGTTAAGTAACACACATAGAACTCTATTAATAGACCTGGAATGGTGACGCAGTGGACTTTTGAAAGCGAAAAATGGTCCTTCCCCCCTCCACTATCATGTCAACTGAGTGATTTCTGCCAGAGAATATTTTAATGCACGCTTTCATTAACACGCACCTCCATTGCACAGGGATCATCAGATTGTAATGAAACTTATATATTTCTTATCTGGAATAGTTGAGGATTCCACCGGGGTAAATTACATTCATATCAGTCAGTTAATAGGTTTATAATAATAAAAAATATAATGAGCTAAGAAAATTGGAACATGACAAAGTTACCAAGTGTAAACTTTTTTCATTTTTGGGGTAGAAACAAACTTCACGCGAGAAAAATGTTGGAAATGAATGAGTTGAAACTTTTACTTAAAACATTTTGTTATATAGTGTTTGGTTATCTCACATTTAAAGGTTAAACGTGCGTTTCCGATATCACCACCGCAGCCGCACACCGCACAGTGTGTTATTGCTATGATTTCGGAGGACAAAATTATTGTATTCTATTAATGTGATTTGTAGGCTATTAGATTAGTCGACTCCCTCTAATCCGGACACCCTGGGACCGGACACCTGTCCGGATTAAAACAATTCTGGACCATCCGGCGGTTTTTTACTTACATAAATTACAACCCGTAATAGGGAATCTATAATCATAAATCACATTTTAAGACAATTATAAGTGTATGGTACTTACCGAAACATTGCAGGGCATTGCTACTAACTCGTATCCTCATTTTTTGTGACATCGATAAAAAGAAACTTGACAACAGACAATAGGAAAGAACACTAATCAAACGCAATCGTAAGCTGAACTGAGGATATTTGTTTCCATGTAGGCCGGAAACAAACAGACATGCTCAATCCTGTCGTTTTCGGCCGTGGGAAACCCGGCGCGCGCTCATGACTCATTTCCAAGAAGTAGTCCGGACCATCCAGCGTCCGAAACATCAGAGTCCGAACGAGAGGGAGTCGACTGTAGTTTCATTGGAAATATTTTACCAAATTATGAACATATATAGAACGATTTATGTTTCAGTGAAATAACGATTTAAAAAAAATATATAACGCTTACAAAAATAATATATTTGATGAGGAATATATCTGTTTATATAAAAAAATAGCATCTTTTAAACCACTAATTGTTGGTTAACAACAATTTTAGTTTTTTATATTGGTTTTAAAATATTCTATAAAGGGGTGAACTGCACAGTTTGGAAATCACCTAAATATTTGTATATTTAATTCAGTGATTAAGGATAGAATTAATCACATACAAAACATATAAGATAGGGACTGTCCCTTTCATGAATATGACATCTAAAATTAGCCAAAATGGCATTTTCAAATATTTTAAAATGTTTCTTTGTAACTGATAAAACCAATTTGTACCTTCGATATTTAATTAAGATCCCTATGAAGTTTTTATTCCATGATATCCGTTCCCATTCTTGGATGTTTAATGATATTTTCATACTTATTTCTCAGTAAGTCTCAAACTGTAGAAGATTAAATTCTCTAGATTTGAAATTCATTTACACTATTAAACCTGTTTCCTGTGTTGTTTTATATGCTATGTTGGTTCCACTTGTGATTTAGTTGATTCATTTAAAACAGTGGCAATGAATCAAATATCTAACTTACTCCAAATTAAAAGCAAGAATAGCTGTCATCACTGCCTGTCTTTTAAATAATAATAAGTCATAGTGTAGCTTTTTAATATTATCAAGTTCGTTACTTTTTTTTCGGAGAGGAGGGAAAAATGCATTTACGCACACAGGTGGCCAACCTGTAGTGTGGGGCTCCTTTAACAAAATTTGACTAGCCACTAAAAACGCCCTCTACTCTTTAGGACTTTAACCTGCGATTGTATGTCATTATTTCAGGCTAGGCTTAAATTTGGCTTAAGCCCATAGGGCTCGCTCGGTTTCCAGCCGTCTGATCGTTCGATCTACTCCGCTTCCCGGTCTAGATCAGTCTTTCTTCTAAGGAGGATGCCCTGGACCATACGCGACAAACAGTCCCAGTTGTCCTCACCCTCCATAATCTTTTCACTGACCGTATCCACCTAAAATGCACCCAGTAAACGCGTGGCCTCCAAGCAGGGTCTTTCCCAACGCGGAAAGCGGAAGAAAGTGTGTTCCGCGTCGTCGGGAACGCCCAGGCAGTACATGCAATCCGGTGAAATGGCTTTGCCCATCAGGTGCAGGTAGGACCTGAAATAGCCGTGACTTTTGAGAAACTGTGTTAGGTAGTAATCCACCTCGCTGTGCCGACGTTCCACCCACGGTTGGACTTGCTTGATAAGTCTCGCAGTCCATCGTCCCCCGGTCTCTTGTTCCCAGCTATGTTGCCATTGCTGGTAGGTGCGGGAGCAGTTTTCGGATTTGGCAGCGTCCTTACCGATTTCGCCTTGTCTCTGATAAATCACTTTCCTCTCCCCTGCCAAGAGTTTGACAGGGATGACTCCAGCGACCACCAGGACGGCCGGTTTGGACACTGTACGGTAGGCGGAATACACTCGGAGTGCAGCTTGACGCTGTACTCGAGCGAGCCGTATCCGATAAATATCTTTATTGAGAGCGTCTGCCCAAACCTCGGCCCCGTACATGAGCACAGACTGGACTGCGGACACCAATAATCGTCTTCTGCTAGACCTGGGACTCCCGACATTGGCCATCAGCTTGCTAAGATACGCAACTCCCTTAGCAGCCTTGGACGGAAAATCTGGTCCCTCCAGCTTAACTTATCGTCCACCATGACTACGAGGTATTTGGCGGCACGCGTGGTCTGGACGACCTCCTTATCCACTCTTAGCGGGACGACGATGTCTATCCTTTTCTTTGTTAGGATTACAATCTCTGTCTTGCTCAAGGCGAGCGAGAGACCGTGATCAGACATCCAAGCGTTAACTACACACATCACTTGGATCAGCTTTAGCTGGGCCATCTCAACGTCGCGTGCAGCGATGAGAGCTGCAACGTCATCGGTCTACCCAACCAAAACGGTTTCCTCAGGCATCTCGCATCTCAGAGGGCTGTCGTAGGCGACGTTCCAGAGATCTGGGCCGAGTATTGAACCCTACGCAGCGCCGGAAGTGACATCCATCGTCCGCGTTCCGTCTTTCGTGTCGTAAATCAAGAGCCTGGAGCGGAGATAGTCTTCGATGAACCGCAACAGATATGAAGGGATGTAAAAGGTATTTCGTAGCGCATCCAACATATCGATCCACCTCGCCGAGTTGAAGGTATTCTTGACATCAAGCCTAACAAGAAGCACTACTTGACGGGAGAAATGGTTGTAGCTCTCCGCTCTTACGACCGCTGCTTGAACCTCCGTAATTGCGTAAATTGTTGATCGCCCTTTCTGAAGCCGTACTGTCGGGGGCACAGATCCTCGGCAGCTTCCACGGAAGAATTCAGTCGTGAGCGAATCAACTTTTCAAAACGTTTTCCCGCCGTATCCAACATGCATAGAGGCCTGTAGGAAGACGGCATGTCTGGGTCACCTTTCTCCTTGCTGATGAGTACAAGTCTAGCCGTTTTCCAACGAGTGGGGCACACCCCTCGGACAGGCAGGCATTGTACGTCTTCAGCAACAACCAGGGGGAATGTCCTCTACTCGTCCGAAATCCACTTGTGGGCGCAGCGGATGTTCTGAAAACAGGGCGGTGACGATCCTCTCCATGGAAAGGATCGTGATATAGCAATGCATCAAGTCAGTTAGCTGATCTGAGCAGTGCAGCGTGAACATGTTGATAATGTAGTCAACAAAATGTCATCAGGAATATACGCACTATGGAAAATGTCTAAAGTATCTGACCTCACACTACTGAAAACAATATATTATTCTTTATTACACTCACATCTGTCTTATGGAATTTGTATCTATGGAGCTACATCAAAACATAATTTGGACAAAATTCTAATAAAACAAAAAAAAGCAATACGAATCATGCTAGGTTTAAAAAACACAGAAAGTGTAAAAACCTTTTTTATAGATCTTAAAATCTTAACAGTTTACAGTCTTTACGTCCTTGAAACAATTAAATATGTTAAAGAGCATGACAGTGTTTTTTCGCTTGAAGCTAATCATCCTTATAATACACGTAATCAAATTATTTTAGATAAACACAATCTAAATTTCTATAAAAACAAAACAAGGTACATGGGGAAAAAATTGTTTACACAACTTCCAGGTTCAATAAAAAAAGAACAAAATTACAATAAATTTAAAAGCTTACTCAAAGAATATTTGACTAATAAGGCACTTGATTCTTTTTTTCAGAATTTCCTTAGGACCTACTACTGATTGCCTGAGTTCAGTTATAATAAATAATGTAATGAAATAAAATGTATTTCATTACAATGAAATAAATATGTATTGTCTAAGTAACTGAAAAAGTTGTTTTATATATATATATATATTTTCTTTATTGTTAAATTTGCAGTCAAAATAACTTAAATTTATGTTTATGATTAATATTTTATTTTCTCTCCATATAACCTGATAAGAATGTAATTTTTAGTTTTAGACTAGAACTTTGACTCTATTCAAATACTGTATATGTATTGACTCTGAGTAAAGAATATTTTGATTTGGTTTGATTTGATTTGAATTGGCTTGAGCGCGGGAAACTTTACCATCTTTACAGGACAAATAAAATAGGTATTAGAAAAATGTTTGGTATAAACATTGTAGATCAACTAATTATCTACAACTTTTCTGCTGTAAGTTTGTTCCTAATCCAAAAATAAAAAAGTTTACGCTTAGTGACTTTTTTGTTTCACTCTTTTAAATCACTATATATTTCAAATTACAATTCAAATAAATTACCAAACTACAAGAAGTTTATACTGTTAGATTCTGTAGTTCATGCAGATAAATAATAATATAAATTTAATTCTAATTAAATTAGTCTAGTGAAGCGCATAAGTGTGTAAATGATAGATTGCACAGTGCTGAAATCTGCTGCACGGCCGTGAGTGACATGACAGGAGTGGGGGTAAAGACCGTTTTCTTCAACAGAGCCTGACCATTGCAGGTGTATTAATAGAGTTCTACGGTAACATAGCATAAAACTCAAACTGTTCTGCACTTTTCCCAAGGGGCTCAAGGTACCTTTAAGGGTGGGGGGTAAAAGATAGGTGGTGTAATTGTAATGCCCTTTTACTTTTATAAAGAATATAAATCTTGTAAGGTATTGATTTCATTTTTATTTTTAGCCCTAAAATACTAGGATTAATAATATATTAATAAACTGTTCCTTTCCTTATGCAGGCCACGGGAAGTCAGGGGATGGAAATTCGGTCAGGGAAAGTCAGAGAACCCAGAGATAAAGTTTATTTTGTTACGTCTCTTCCTCAAGTACTAAAGATATAAAAATAAATTTGTAGCTTATAGGCAATATTGATTACTATTCCACCTTAATGCTACTTCACCAAATTAATTTTGTAATCTTTTCTTAAGTCTCAAAATAGGTTATGAGGGACATTACGACAACAAGAATAACTTCTTTTGAGGAATCATATAAAATTTACATGAAAATTTGATGCTTTTATTATTCCATCGGGGGTTTCATCTGATCCCCGATTGTGAAAAACTGAGGAGATGCTTTGCTCCAGGTTTTATATAATCTGTTGTAGCAGTATTTTTTCAGGTGGAGTCCCAATGGTTGGATGATCTTAGGATTCCTAAGGAGTTTATTCTTAACATCTTGTAATGCTCAGTGATTGAGTTTTTCATAAAATTAATTGATTTAGTTTTATTAAAATTTATGACATACATGATATAAAATAATGTCTTACATATTAAATATATACTACTTGAATGGCACCGACCAGTAATGTTGTAAGCGACAAATGTAAATTTTTCAGGAAATGAAAAAAAATAAAAATGGAATGTATGTTTCCTTTGGTCACATATGTATTCAATAGTACAAGTGGTAATTACCATAATATCTCATGTAGTAATTAAGTTATGACCAAATACGTGATTTCAGAATTGTAAAAACATTGTAAACGAGAGTCGTTTTCAACGTTTTTGCAACTTTTTAGGTTTAATAGCAGTTGCAACGTTATTGGGTAAAAATACCCCCGTTGCAGCAAACCTGCGCACTCAGCGAATTTCCAATGCATAATATGTCTTAATACCCCACATAAAGCCACATACCAAGTTTCATTAAAATATATTCACAACTAAGTTATAAATAAAATTTTAATTATTCTCCATAAGAATAACATTAGGGATGAGTACGTAGGTTTGCTGAAACAAGGAACACAAACAATTGGTGTTTATGCAAATATAAATAGAATTAAGCTAGGTGAAGCCATACACCAAGTTTCATCAATATTCATTAAAAAAAAGCGATATATAACATTTTAATTACTCTCCATAAGAATAACATGGGGGCTGAGTACCTAGGTTTGCTGCTTCGGGAACCATAGGCGAAAAATTGTTTTTTGTGCAAACAACAATAAACCACAACCAGATGAAGCCATATACCAAGTTTCGCCAGTTTATGTTCATAAATAAGCGAGATATAACGTTTTTCTTTTTCTCCATAAGAATAACATTAGACAACGTACTGTGTTTAGCACTTTCAATATCTCATCAACCAATTCACTTAGAGCAATGATCAAAATACCAAATTGTTTGTTTTTTTAAGTTGAATTCAATGGTAATAATTAGAATTTGATTAAAATAAAAATCCCATGTGAAAACTCAAAAAAGTTTTGGGATACAAAACCTCCCTTCGGATGGTGCGATTCGTCTGGTTTTCGAACTCGTTCAAATAAATGGTACTTTACAGATTTGTACCAAATTTCATTAAGATCAGACCATTTTTATGAGAGTTATCGTACGGACACTTATATATATATATATATATATATATATATATATATATATATATATATATACATATATACACAAATTTGAACGAATAGTGTTTTAGGCATCTGGGGACCTCGAAATGAAAAGTTATCAGGTCTTGGTAAGTCTTACTATGCCACCTACGGTAATAGCTTCTTCCCTATAAGGGAAATTCTGTTAAAGATAAGAGCTGTTATGTGTAGAAAATTGTATTATAACACTAATAAATACATATTGTATATGTCCTAAAATGGAAAAGTAAAATATTTGCCTTATAAACTTACAATATAAAACCAGTTATAATCAATAAATCAATAAAAATTAAAGATTTACCTTGAAACTACATTTACTTCATGGCAAAAGTAAACTAAATAAAAGATTTATTGTATGATATAAAATTAAATAAAACCCATTTATTTTAAACAGCCTTAAGCCCTTTAATTGTTAAGCCCTTAAGACTTTTAAAACTGGTAATGTTTAGTTTTATGATAAATAAGAATTTTGGGCACTTGGCGGTTATAACGTTATGGCACGTTCCTCACGTGGTGGCAGTTTTCGGGGTACAGGTTTTTCTCTTTACTGATGTAGGGTTCCCTGGCTTTTCTGTATACTTCCCAAACATTCCTGGACTAGTTTTGAATGTTAATTGAACGTTTTTTATTGCGGTTAAGCCGATTTATATCCGAGGACGAAAGATTTACCACCGGTCCTAGTACTGCCAACTTAAAAGATATTAACAAATAAATACTCTGCTCTAGTTTAGGATGTCGTTTCCAACCGTACTTCATAGAAATCTCGATTTTGTAAAATTTGTCGCTTATAACGTTACTGGCTGGAGCCATCCAATTGTGGACACATGCTTGTTTATAAAGCGAAAATGATTAAGACGTATCTTGAAAGTTGGTCAGGGGAGTTTTACAGAAGGGTCAGGGAAATAGAAAATTGAAATTCTGTAGAAACCCTGTTATATCCCATAGTGCTAAATTATTACTATAATAATAGGAAATTGCTTCAAACAACAAAAATATTTATATAAACTTAGAATGCAATGATTTTAAAAATAAACTGACAGTTCAAATGAGACACCTCATAAACATACAACATTCATCACTCATTCATTTCACACAATATGATATAGTATAAATAGAATATAAAGTTTCCAAGCATGTAGGCCTATCAAATATTTTGTCACAGGTTTTTCCCTTTAGTTAAATGTTATTATGTTGCTTATTTTAGTTATTTATTTCATTTTCACCCCTCAGAAAATTCAAATTTTGATTATTCATTATTTTGTGATTAAATAAAAATTACCTATAGTCTAAAATAGTTAGTCATATTTCATAATTTAAGCCTACATTTATAAAATTACCTCATAATTCACTTAATATAATATAACAAATTCAAAATTGATCTCAGACTTTCCCCCAGCTAAAGTGTTTTGTGATCAGTGTATTCTATAACCCTTAGTGCAGCCCATCAAGATTCATTTAGCTCTTGAGTGAAGAAAATTTGTATGTGGTGAGATCATTCCATTACATGAACTACCTATCTAGAACCTATTTGGTACAATCCATAGGACTTTACAATAATCAATTCCTCCTTAATAACAATATTTTAATCAAAATTTAATATAACCTGTTTTATAAAAGTTATCAACCTAATCAAGAAGATAGTTTATTTATTTGGACATTAATAACTTCAAAAACTTAACTAGGCCCTCAGCCTAAATTTCAAGAAGAAGCTGCCATTTTGAACCTTAAATTACATACCTCAAGACCCCATTACCATAATTAAAGATCAATAATTAACAAATATTTATCGAATAATTTAAATTAATATAAATTGGATAACATATTTGGATTTCTAATGACCTTTGAGCCTCAGCACGATCACCCAGACCCTGTTTTATGAATACTAATGTTATAAGTTACCATCTTTATGAAATATAGCTGTGTATAATACTTGGACTTTTGATATAATCTAAATTGAAATTTACATTTTATTTCTTATAATTAAATTTTCTCTCCCCGACATTGTATATCTATTGTAATCCCTTTTTTTATTTAACCATAATTTTTCTGGAATCTATTGTTGTAAAATAATGAATAAATATTACTATTATTTTGTTAATTTTAATTATGAGCTTTCATTTTAAATTAGATAAAACAGCTGTTAGGCCTAAATAGTAAACCAGCGAATATAGTCATCTAGTCAAGGATTAAGATACAAACAGTTGAAAAGGAATTATCACTATATTATTTATAATAAACTCTTAGTCGAACAGTTAGTTATTATTGTTAACAACGATTATTGAAGAGAGCTGTAGTGTTTTAGAAAGTAGAAATTATATTTTGGAACTATTGTTAGTTTGTAAATGAAAATTTAATTTTTAAAAACAATTATGTTGATTTTAAATTGTGAATGGTAAAATTATGGTAATTATATGCTTAATATACAAAACTACAATGATTTTATTGCCGAGTTTGGCTGAAACAAAAAGGAAGTAGGTACTAGAACCCCTGCTGAACCCCCCAGAACCCAATTAATTCGGAGTATCGGGTTTCTAGTGTACCTAAATATAAAAAAACCGTTGTCTCAATGCTACTTATTGTAAAAACCAACTATTTGAGCAAACCATTTCAGTTTAATTTTCTGGTGACAGCATCAAAACTGTCGGAGTGTTGTCAGCAACTATTACATTTTAACAGTAGGGCTTGTCTTAAATAGTGTGAGAAATGCTTAAGTAATACTTTTTTGGCCATTTAATTCCCACCCCACTCTCTCCCCTTAATTAATAAAGTCATTTATGGGTAATTTATAATAAGATTTATATCAAATAGTATTTTTAATGAGAAATCGTTTTAATTTGTTCAAAACAAATCTGTTTTACTGTTGATGACAAATGAATTTAAAAAAAGTGCTTTAAAGTAACAAACACTCAAAGAACATTCTAAAATTTAAAAAAAGTACACCTAATAAACAGTGTGCAATAAGATATTATGATTGTATGCTCTATAACAACACAATACAGAGCCATAAGATATTAGAGAAGATTACTAAAAATGTGCATTAAATGAAAACGATAACATTTTTAATAAGTAATATAAATTCCAAGTAATAACATATTTTTTAATTATTTATAATTCTTACAATGGAAGTTTGTTTTACACTGATACAACACATAAGAACAACAATATAGGCCAACAGTTTCTTTGTATTTGTGGTCTTTGATAACAGTTTATATATTTTTTAATATTTCTAGCAATTATATTTAAAGCTATGAGCATTACGTAACAATACGTCATACCCTGCCTCCCTATTTAAGTGCTAAAATACATATAAGAAGAAAAGGTGTTGTATTGTTATGCACTGTGATGTTTGGTCCTTTAGTGGTCTCTGTGTGGAATACATTTTCCAAATGTTGATTTGTATGTTGTTATGTTTTTTTTTTTAACAAACTTGATTTTCGCTTCAGTCAAAATAGGTCAGTTATATCAGTTACATAAAAACAAATGGTTACTTGGCAATTTGATAGTAGCCTATAGCTAATGCTAATACAGTAGACGCTCACTAATCCGGCATGTTCGGGACTTAGGCAATGCCAGATTACCAAAAATAACGGATTACTGAGCACCATCTAAAAATAGCCATTATTGCGAGAATAACGGAAATATCACTAAAAAAGAGTCAAAAAGAAATCATTGGTTAGCGTGCCATTATTCCATGTTTTATTGCGCTTTCTTTGATTTTGGTATGGATAGAAAATGTTAAAAACAAAACATCATTTTAACCAGAAAATAGATTTACAGTATTATATTTTAACACATACAGTATAGTTACTTCTGCTGAATGCCTGCAAAATCTGTCGATCGTGCCTAAACCCTGCCGAACACGCCCGAAAGGCTTATTCATTCAGTGTACATTTTGTTATAGCCCTTAACCGATGCCGGATTATCGGGCTTTTACTTTAGGCTATTCTTACCAAATATGTGACAGCTAAGACATATCTCCTATGCTCTTATATGAGCAATGTTTGCTTGATTGTTTGGTTGATTGGTTGGTTAGTTGCAAAATTATCTCGAAAACGGCTCCGAGTTTTTCATTCAAATTTTGGAAATAACTAAGTTATGGTATAAAAATATGTTCTTGACAGGTCTCATCCCCAGTAAAAATCAATGTTAAAAAACAAAATTGAAAAGTTGAAAAATAACATTGGGCTTATGGAGTTTCAAATCAAAACAAAAGAATCGTAACAGCTGTTCATAATCAATCAGGGAACAGTCAAAGTAATGCTAAAATGATGTTTATGATTATTAACATGTGGTTTCCTGAGAGCAGAAATTAAAAGATTTGAGTGAAGATTACGTATATAGAGTAGTAAAATAAATCAAAGGGACATTGAGCTATAAATAACAACTGGAATGACCTTAAAAATTTAGAAAAGAGGCAAATGAGTTATAAACATCTGATTATCAGTCATAGGGGGAAGTGGTGAAATATTACTCCAAGTCATCTAAACAAACTGAGCGGCCTTCCCTCGAGCAAAGCTTGGCCTCCCCGGTACTTATATTTGTATCAGCTGTTATAGTCAGGTGTATTGTGTGTTGTGCAGAGCCAAGTACCACAAGTTGAAGTATGGCACGGAGCTGAACCAGGGCGACATGAAGCCTCCGATGGACGAGCCGGAGGTGCAGGTGGACGTCGAGGCTCCGTTCACCTCCGTCAGCAACAGCACGTGGAAGCAGGGCCGTCAACTGCTCAGACAGTGAGTATTGCCAACCTTGTAACTAATGTATAGGCCTTCTCTAATGCAGTCCAGGGGTGCAAAGTATGTCTGGACCTGTCATATGAGGTAATTAAAAAAAAATACTGATTGAAAGTTTATATAAATCTTATTTTAAAACCTTACAAATTTGAACACTTTCAGGATTGTACGTTTCCAAAATATACACACTATATTACAAACTATATTTCAGAATCATTAAAATTTAAACATAAGTAAAAAACAGTAAAATAAACTATTTTTAGACTGCCTAAGCGCTGCTTGAAAATTGCTAAAAAAAAGTCGTTTATATGCTGGGTTGAGGTTGTACAACAGATTGCCTGTCTATTACAAAAATACCCCCGTCGCAGCAAACCTGCGTACTCAGCGAATTTCCAATGCATAATATATGTCTTAATGCCATATAAAGCCGCATACCAAGTTTCATAAAAATATATTCATATATAAGCGATATATACAATTTTAATTATTCTCCATAAGAATAGCATTGGTGATGAGTACATAGGTTTGCTGAAACAAGGAACACAAACAATTGGTTTTTATGCAAATATAAATATAATTTAACTAGGTGAAGCCACATACCAAGTTTAATCAATATTCAATCATAAGTAAGCACTAGTGATGGTCAAAACCAGAAATTTCGAATCTCGAAACCGAAACCGAAACATAAAAAATCGAATCTCGAATCTCAAAACTCAAATAGCAAAACCCTATTTACTTGCCTGGGTATGGTTATAAAAAATAAATTCAGAAAAATTAATTAAAACTAATTATATATTTTGGTTAGAGTTGTTCTTTCAGAAATAAAAAATCAATAATCCAAAAAAGGTGAAGGTAGACGACCGATGACAGTAGGCTTTTGACCTTTGCATTATTGATCGAAACACGGGCGTGATTTCTGTTAAAAAAACAACAATAAAGACACAAAAAATCTTAGCAGTTTCGAGTTTTGATTCTCGAAACTCATCGATCGAATCTCGAAACCGAAACTTTTCCAAAGTTTTGGTGGTTTTGAGATTCAAGTTTTGGTTTTGACACATCACTAGTAAGCACTATATAACATTTTAATTATTCTCCATAAGAATAACATGGGAGATGAGTAAGCAGGTTTGCTGCAACAAGGAACTAAAAAAATGGGTTTTTATGCAAATAGCAATATAACTCAACAAGGTGAAGCCACATACCAAGTTGTATTAATTTATGTTCATAATTAACGGAGTCATTACATTTTACTTATTCTCCATAAGAATAACATGGGGGCTGAGTACGCAGGTTCGCTGCTACGGGGATAATCAACAAAAAATCAATTTTTTGTGCAAATATCAATATACCAGTACTACGTGACCCCACGTGCCAAGTTTCATCAATATACATTCATTAATAATGGAGATATCAAATTTTATTTATTATCCATAAGGATAACATTGGACAACGTACTGTGTTTAGCACTTTGAATATCTCTGCAACGGTTGGACGTAGAATCACAATTTAAACACCAAAATGATTGTTTTGTGGAGCTGAATTGATTGGTAAAAGCAAATGTGAAGTTTACATCAAAATTAACTTAGGAAAAGCCAAAAACCTTTTTCCCATAAGATTAACATAGGAGATTTTATGAGCAGGTTTTTTTGGATTTTCTCCGCAACCACTTAACCTAGCTTAATAATTCAAAATACCATATTATTTGTTGTTTTAAGCTCTATAACATGGTCTAAACCAAAATTAAGTGTTTTAAAAATTTTAGGGTAAAAAATGCAAAAAACTGATTTTTGGAAAATTTAAAACCCCCATAAACCCCCCTTCCCATGGCCCGATTTTTCTGGTTTTCGAACTTAAAGTCATGAATGTCACTTTACACATTTGAGCCAAATTTCATCGAAATCGGACGTTTTTTACTCAAGTTATCGCATTCACGGACACATATATAGATATATATATATATATATATATATATATATATATACATATATATAAATTTGAACGAATAGTGTTTTAGTCATCTGGGGACCTAAAAAAAAAATTTGTCATGGTCTCGGGCTTAAGTCTTACCATGAGACCTACGGTAATAGCTTCTTCCCTATAGGGGAAATTCGCTAAAATGTACACAGGCCGATTAATGAAGGAACAAATTGTTATGAAAAGGCCAGTTCATATTGTTTTTTTAGAGATTTAATGTTTTTTCCAGATATCTGCAAGAAATTGGTTACACGGATACTATAATAGATGTTCGTTCAAATCGAGTACGCTCACTCCTGGGTTTAAATAACAATGAGGAATCAGTTAGCGATAGAGTTCGAGATCCATTTAATGCCAAACGGAGTATAGAGAATGAAGGAAGGCGGACACCTGCGAAAAAGGTAACGAATTGAGTAGTGTACTATGTGTCTTTTATTCTAGATAATGAACAAAGTGTTTAGCACCTTACTACATACTTTATTACTTCATACATTTGAAAATAAATAAAATCATAAT
Organism: Allygus modestus; assembly: GCA_963675035.1. Classification (NCBI taxonomy): domain Eukaryota; kingdom Metazoa; phylum Arthropoda; class Insecta; order Hemiptera; family Cicadellidae; genus Allygus; species Allygus modestus. The sequence continues at coordinate 98,676,546 of OY776117.1, forward strand.
TGATGTTGGTTGTAATATTAAAGATGTATCAGTAATTATTAACTGTACCGGTAATATTGGTTTCAGTTACTAATTTAAAGTAACTAACGTATAGTTATAGGAAAAGTTGTATTTTATGGGCATTTCTCTAAAATTATACCAGTATTGCTGAAGAAAGGACTTATAAATTTGTTTCATAAGTATTGGTTTTTAACTTTGTTAATTTTAAATTAAGATGGATATTGTTATGGGCTTTGATTTTGTCACTGTTAATCAATAAAAAAATCAACATCAGGGGTAAAAGATGAATAAATGTTATAAGACTTTTCAAAACCAGTTGATTTATTTTGGAAATAAGCTCCTTTACGTTAACCTCTGTGGGTCTTTTAGGAAATGTGCTAGTGTGCAAACATATTAATGTGTTTTGCTGTTTACGCTTCTATGCCACTGTAAAACTGACATACCTGTTAAGCCTCTGTTATCATTTGTACTGGGGTAAATTTATTAACTTTAAAAGTTATTTTGGCTATTATACTTCATAATATACCAAACTGACACAGCTGAAAAGTGCCCAGACACAAACCCGCCCTGTTTTCAGTTATTTAATAAGACAGTAATATTATTTAATAATAATAGTAATTGAAGTGTACTTGTGCAGGTGCAGTCTGGCAGCGCTCTGGCGGAAGCAATGATCTTGGAGACCGAGGCTGCTGTCATGGCAAACTTTGAGTTCCTCTCCCAGGCCGACGTGGAAATGGACGAAGACGACGACATCTGTGAGGAACTGGACGACTCCCAGGATCTGGACGAACAAGACGAGATGAGGACCACCAAGCGTAAACAGAGGCCGAAGGTCAGTGGTTGGACGAAAGCCTAATACAAACGCATAGAGAATGCTCCCTCGAGTACTTCCCTTCACTTGCAAAACAAAATAAAGGGTCTTATCATATTTTGTTTGCTTTGAACTTTAGAATGTTTGTTGTGACACTGTTATTTAGCTGGTGCTTATAAGTACAGAGGGGTTGTCTCTTAATTTAAATCAAAAACCAGCTGAAGTGCTAGCCTATCATCTGCTTGTGATACTCCTACTGAATTACTTTGGTGTTTGCATTTTGCCTTCTTTTAAACTGAAGGATTGCCAAGACCATTAGCAATGGGAAATCTGCTACATGATACCCAGAAGCCTGCAGCGGCCTTTCAGCTGAGGACGGGCAGATTGGGGTTTTCAAGTATTTAATTAGTTCTTGAGTTTTCTAGTAGTTAACACTTTCAGTAAACCGGATATTTATAAAGACAATCTTTAATATTGCATGTCTTTAAATAAATCAAAAATAATACTGAGCCTCTACCGCTCAAAACTTATTTCATTTTAAAAAAATATTTCCAACAATAAAGAAATTTTAAGGTTAAAATTATTCTTGAAAAGCTTGGATATAATTGAAAAATTTTAGAGAGAAATCAAGGTATTTTTGAAACTCAAGACTGCCACCGCGCTTCGGGAGGCACGTTAAACTGTTGGTCCTGGATACTAAAGTAGCATTAAGTTGTTGATAGGTCATGTCAGAGGCAGAGGCACTAGTGCGACCTGAAAACTGACAACCTTGGCTAGAAGGTTACACAAACTGTACTTTAATTTTAGCGAATTTCCTCTTTAGGGGAGAAGCTATTACCGTAGGTGGCATGGTAAGAGTTAAGCCCGAGACCATGACAGATTTTTGTTTTGAGTTCCCCAGGTGCCAAAAACACTATTCGTTCAAATTTATATATATATGTGTCCATTAACACGATAACTTAATGATTTCAATGAAATTGGGCTCAAATGTGTAAAGTGACATTCATGACTTAATGTTCAAAAACCAGAAAAATCGGACCATGGGAAAGGGTTTTACGGGGGTTTACAATTTTCCAAAAATCAGTTTTTTGCATTTTTCTCCATAAAGTTTTTTTAAAATACTTAATTTTGGTTTTGACTATTTTATAGAGGTTAAAAAAATAAATAATATGGTATTTTGAATCATTAACCTAAGTTAAGTGGTTGCGGAGAAAATCTAAAAAACGTGTTCATAAAAATCTCCCATCTTAATCTTATGTGAAAAACGTTTTTAGGTTTTCCTCAGTTAATTTTAATGTAAACCTCACATTCGTTTTACCAATCAGTTCAGCTCTACAAAACAATCATTTTGGTGTTTAAATTGTGATTCTACGTCCAACCGTTGCAGAGATATTCAAAGTGCTAAACACAGTACGTTGTCCAATGTTATCCTTATAGAGAATAATTAAAATTTGATATCTCGATTATTTATGAATGAATGTTGATGAAACTTGGCATGTGGCTTCACCTAGTAAAAACTTGATGCAGCTTCGACTGGTTAAGTTATATTGATAATTGCATAAAAACACATATTTTGTGTTCCTTGTTGCAGCAAACCTGCGTACTCAGCTTTCAATGTTATTCTTATGGAGAATAAATAAAATGCTATATATCACTTATTTATTTGTGTTTTTTTATGAAACTTGGTGAGTGGCTTTATGTGGTAGTGAGAAACATATACATGCATTGGAAATTCACTGAGTACGCAGGTTTGCTGCTACTGGGGTATTTTTAATTTTAAAAAAGTAGTGGCCAGCAGTCATGAATAATGTTTGTCATAAAATACGCCCAGGTTGCATCGTATGTTTTTTTGACTACAGATTCTTATTGATGACAAATTTGTTGCAGCTGGAGCCTGATGAGGTGGACGCAGATGCAGAAGAGTTTTTAAATGAACTTAATCTCCTTTCTGATGTTCCTGTTGTATATCCAGGTAAATTAATCATTCAAAAGTTGATTCCAATCAAATGTTTCCATTAGAAATATATCCTATAAATAGGGTAAAATGTTGGCTAATGCGGTACAAATTAAAACAGTTCTTTCTCCAAAAAGTGCCGGAGGCATTTTTAATTACTGAATTTTTCCTCAAATTGTGTGGATAAATTCATAACATTTTGAATATTGTTGATATAATACAGTGTTTAAATCATAATTAAGCTCATTAATTATGATAGTTTTGAGCTAATTAAATGATGTTAATTTTATGCTCATTAAATTATTTTAATTTTCAAAATGAATTCTGATTGAAACAATCAGAACCCTTCCCTTTTTTTCAGTTTCCCTTGTCTGAAAATATATCCTGTACACAATTACTGTAGATTTCATTGTTTAAATTACACCGTTTGCGTCTTTAGTCTCCCTGTTAAACTATTATTGTTAGTAAAATTTAGGGATGAGTCGATTCCATTGTCGATTCTCGATTCCACCGATTCTCAGGCTTAGAATCGGAATTGAGAATCTATGGCCTAAAGTCGATTCCAGGCCGTCGATACTCCCGCCGTTTACCCAGATTTACGCCGCTACCTAATGTTTAACAAAATATATGACTGAAATAAAGAAAAATAAGCCTAAAATCTATCGTTAGCTCATATGAAAGTAGACCATGACAGGTGAGTTATTTGTGGATTCTTGTGCACATGGAGTGTTTGGGTCGGGGGCAAAAAAATCTGACCTTGGAGTTAAGGAAGGAAGCTGTGACAGGAGGGGAGGGGTCCGGTTGCAAGCAATAAATCAGTCGTCTGACCAACATTATTTCTTTGAGTCATTATCTTACAACCACGTTTTTCCCCATGAATTATGAATTTATAGTAAGCAGTTTTTGGTTTTCTATATTACTACAGTATACTAGTGAAATAAACATTAATTTATGTATAAATTGCATTAAACAATTTTTCGATAATTAACTTAAAAAAATTTGCTAAATAACATTACAGTATATTTAAAAACGTTGATCTACAATATTTAAAAAATATTGCTTTCTTACTTTTATACAAAATGTATACCCCTAAATGTACCATTAACATTACAAATGTTTTTTTTATTGGTCAAGAATAGTTAACATCCAAAGTGATTGTTTTACAAACATCCAAAGTGATTGTTTTACAACACAAGAATACCAATTTCAAAACATTTCGTGGGAGATTTATGTAACTTAAAGCATAACAATTATATGGAAAATTAACATGCAATTCAACTTAGTTTTTTAAATTATTTATTTTTGAAAGTTTATTTTATTTGTTTAATGAAAATAATCACCAACCAACTGATTGACTTAAATAAAAATCAATTACTGACTAACTTATTGTCCTTAATCATTTTTAAAACATTACTTTGCTATTTCGCCTATTATTAGGAGTCAATGGAATCGGAATCGAGAATCGATTTGTAAAAATTAGAACCGGAATCGAAAAAAATTGTAATAGACTCATCCCTAGTAAAATTCCTAGAACATTCCTATCAAACATCTATTTTGTTAGTTGTTGGTTTTTTGTTTTTTTTTACTGAAAATGAAAAGTATTTTGTTATAACTTAGTTTATTAGTTGAGCATTTTGTGTGAAATAGAAATAGAGAACTGTCAACTAACTAGTGTGTTAAAAAAATGTTAGCTTAATGAACCTTAATTTCTGTAAAAAAACGTCTTAAACATTTTACTGGGAACTCTATTGTTTTATTCAATAGTTAATTAAATATATTTTGGGGTATGAGGCGTCCAATAATACTCACCGTGTATTAATAGACAAGCAAATCATTCATGATCGGTCTTTTAATCATTTGAGTGCGTTTTCATCATATATATGAGCGTGGCCAAGTATAGTAGTTAGAGCCTGTGACTTTATTCTGCAAGCTCCTAGGTTTCGATCCCAACCAATCAATATGTTACTCCTTAAGTTTATTGGTTGGTTCGGAACCCACCCTTAGCTGTACCTATCTAGAAGATAAATATGGATAGGTTTTTGAGGAAAGATCAGAAAACTCCCTCCACTATAATCCGATTTACTGTTATTTTTGTCACAACGCATGTTGATGTTGCAGGCCAAGACAACGCGAGGAGAGGGATGCAGGGGGAGGAGGAGGAGGAGGGAATCGGGATCATCTCCGAGGGCACGCTGGGACTGGGCGAGTTGGCGAGGCTCACCGTCAATAACGAGGCGGAGGCTGCGTACGATGTGAGTCTGTAGGGAAGAAACGTTAATCCAGCTGAGAATGGTTCTGAGAGAATGTGGAAACATGTTTGCAGTCTTAGGAAATTGTTTAAAACTTTGACCGCCATGCTTGGAGAATTGAGTGCTTGAATTAAAGTTGTCTCATTTACTTTTAGTTCTCCATGAGGTGAAACGTGTCAGGCGTAGCTCTTATTAGAACCAATAACTTGAATGCTATAAATAATGGTGTAAATTGTTCGTATAATGGATCTATTATGGCCTGCACAGTTTAACCATCTTCCTTCTTTATTGGGGATGGAAATGCTAATGATAGATATGCTAATAACTGAATGATTTTATTGGGCTTTTTGATGTGTGGATAAATTATTTAATGAAAACGTATGAGTTAGTGTAGAATTTTAAAAAATGTGGGAGGTACAATACTGAGAAGCCAAGGTTATGATCAGGCTAAGGTAAAGGAAAAGATTGGACCGGAAGCAAGGTTTTGATGCAAACAAAGTCTTTTGTAAATTTCATATCATAAGATTATGTAGTTATAATGTAAACTTTATAGTATTACATGTCATTCATTCATCATTTAGTGATAATTTTCTTATCATGTGTTATTTTATATTTAAATTTCCCTATAAATGTACTAATTAATTAATTCCCCCTAAATGTGTTATTTGTGTTAATTGCCCTATGTCCATGCCTAATAATAATCATCATTATCATCACTCCTCAGAAAGCCATTCCCCTCTATATATATATAATGTTTATTTATCTATGCAATTGTATAATAATATGTATTTCATTAATTTAATCACCAATAATTATCCATAGCCTATCCCCATATAATAGCCTACTCACTTAATTTAATATGTTTGTTAATAATAATATTTTAGATATAATTTATGTGAGAGGATTGCAATAGAATTAAAATTTAATATAATATACTTTTCAAAAATAGTCCTTAAGGAATCTAAATTACAGTGACCAGTGTTAACAATTGTGTGACCATGTGCTTCTCAACAATGGACCATGCTTCCAGACCTCATCTCTACTAGATCTTTCTTCTTGCTCCAGATGCCATTGTGTTAAGACCTAAAATCTGTGAAGGACACAGTTCCTATTTTAAATTTCCCAGTATGGCCTAAGTTTTGCATCGCTTAGTGCTCATTTTATTAGGGACTTACTGCTCAATTAATACCATCTTTAAATTCACTCCTTTTTATTCGATTTTCCCCAAAAACTGGTATTTGAGCGAAGAAAATTTGTAAGCAGATTGGTAAACTCCTTCCATTGTATTCTATTTAGGGACTGGAAAGAATACAGACATTTAAATAGAACAAGCCTAATGTTCTGAAAGTTAAAGTAACCTCAAGAGAGTATTTTATATTGAACTATCTTTCCAAATTTAATTTTGAGTATTTTAACCATTCATAAAGTCAGTGAAACCATTGAACTCTCCTTTTGGACAACACTAAAATTTCCATTGTTGTAATTTTTCAACACATCAGCTTAATTGGATTTAATATTCTTTCAAATACCATCCCAACGTTATTCAAGTCAGCACGATACTTCCCCCCTGAGAAAAAGAGCCCTCATTTGTAAAGAAACCCCATTTAGAATCCAAAATATGAACATTTAGTTTTAGGCCTACAAGTATATTTGTCATTTACCTTCTAGGCTAGGCCACACATTGTAATTGTTCCCCCTGAGTTGTATATTATTGTAAATTCCTTTAATTGAGAACCTTTTGAAACATAATTGTACTAATAGATAAATAAATATTGTATTGTTCCTCTGTAACTTTGTATTTTATTCAAATAATTAAAGAAATCTTAGAAAGTGTACACCTACCTTTTGTTGACATCCAGAGTAAATACAAAACACATTCTACTCACTACAATAAAGTAAAGGAGACCACAAGTATAAGTATATTTATTATCAAGTCAAAGAAGATCATTTGTGAGCTATATTTAAATAGCCTATGGAATTTTGTAAGCAACAACACTCATTTTTGCAAAGAGAAGCTAGGCTTAGCACATGGCAGCCATTGCCCTCAGATCCCGATGGCATCACTTCTTATATCCACTTTTCCTGAGCACATCCGAGCAAACAATTAGTTAAGAGTAAGCAATTTAGAAACATAAGTAATTAAGTAATAAGAAAATCAATAAGAATTTGGCGACCCAACGTACTGGCTTGAATAACAGTTGATAAACATTGCAATCCTCAACTAGAGTAAGCCTAGAATAAGACCATATTTAATATTAAGTTCCCGTAATTGTTTCCCTCCCCACCAATAATAACAGTGTATAAAGGTACCGCATATTTAACTATCTCGCATATTATAATAAAACGAACACACGATGGCCGAAAACAAGTACAATCTACGGAAAACACGAAACTACCCCGTAGCAGACGCCGATTCGAGCGACGATGAAACCAGCAGCCGCCATGTTGTGCAAAACCAAGACGAAACGTCCAAAACCAAAGGCCGCCAAACCTACGCCGACCCCATCAGCCAATTAGAGAACGTCGATTTCATAACCTCGACGCAAAATTTCTCTCTCAGTCTGCCCGTAGACAGTAATAATGCTTTCTCGACACCTGAACGGAGTATCGCCAGCCGACCGACCTGAACGCTGACGGACACACCCGAAGGCTCCCGAACTGGATTCATTCATCCAAATGAACAAAGACATGCCGAAAGCCCATTCAACGAATCGACGCTCATTCATTCTTCGCGCCCGCTGACAGATACACTCACGGACGATGCAACTAGCGGATTAAATGTTACAAACCCGACTACACCGACACCTGCAATCGATATGAATATGCTTGTCGCCCTTATGACTAATTTGGGAAACAAAATTGAGCAAACTAGTCTTGATTTAAATAGCAAGTTCGAACAGACCAGCGCCAAAATCGAACTAAATAATGCCGAATTAAAATCAGAAATACGAGAAACTAAATCTGAAATTCAAACAATTAATGCAAATTTCCAACAACAAATAAATCAAACCAAGACCGAATTGACCAAAATCATCCACGATAAGACCAACGAAACTCAGCAGGAAATTCAAGCCTGTCGAAATGCTTTCGAATCGCAAATACAAGAAACCAGAGAAAACCAAATCAAAATTCGATCAGAAATTAATGCCATCAAAATGACCCAAAATGCCCAATCTGAAGAAACTGCCAAATTAACTGACAAATTAATACTTAGAATTGAAAATTCCCAAACTCAAATGAGGCAATTCGTGCTGGACAGTATCTCACAACAACAAATCTCTGCCGAATTCGAAAATAATCAATATCAGGAAAATATTATATCTACTGTCAAAACTCATCTGGAAGAGCACAAGCAAAATTTTGATCTGAAAATAGAAGAATTAACTGTCAAAACGCAATTGGATAATGAACGTAATTCAAAAGCAAACCTAACGGCACTGAAAAATGAAGTTATCCCCAAAATTACATTGCAAACAAAACTAATTGAGGCACAACAAATTGAAATCCAAACCTTGAATCAAAATTTAAACAAATGTGAAACTGAAGTAACCAATCTGAAGCAAGCAAATCAAATTAAACGGAATGGCCGGACAAATCAAAGTAATATGCAGTGGAAGCGAAGCCAATGATCGTCTAATGCCGAAATTTAATGGACGGAGCGGCAATCCAAATGAATATTTATATAAATTGAGAAGGTATTACGAACGAGGAATCGAAAGGAATCAATGTTACGACTCAACTGAGTACCTGAAAGACCTGCTTGAGACATCATTCGAAGGACCAGCATCACGATGGCTACAGCTGATAAAAAGTGAAATTATTGATTGGGAACATTTTGCGAGAGAATTCGAACTCAAATACTGGAGGCAGGCAGTCCAACGAGGGATTAAAGCAAAAATCGAGTCGGAGAAGTATAGAGCCAACGGAACGTTAAGCCGGACGGAGTACTTGACAGAAAGAGTATTGCTACTACAATCAATGACACCCAGCCTAAGTGAAGAGGAGATAGTGACCCTCATGGCGGAGCGATTTGACACACTAATCCAAGACAGCATAAGCGTACAGAACATCACTACGATCCGAGCGATGGAGAGACTACTGCAGAAAGAAGACATAAAAGATGGACCTAAGAAAGCCAGGAACCACAACAACCAGCAAAGCAGCCGACCAGCTAGCCCAACCACTTCAAACCAACAGAATCACAACGATCGATATGCTAACCAACGGGCCTATCAACCAAAAATGAACAATTACCATAGTTACCAGCAGAATAAATACACTCCAAACAACTCCTCGTATCGAAATCAACAAAATTACAGGAATAATGGTAACAACAACCAGCAATACCATAGAAGTCATCATGACAACAAGCCGTATCAACGTGAGCAATATCATCCCAGAAACTATGAACAAAACTACAAAAATGATCGTCAACACCCTACCAACGAACAGAATCAACTCTGCGCCATATTTAGACAGAATCCCAATCCACCTAATGCTCCAACTGTATCTCCAATGAGCTCTCATTCAAGTAACAACAACACTGCTAGTCCACGTTCCTCACCGTCTCAAACGAGACAGGGAAACGACTCGGCGCTGTAGACCACGGCCGAGAAAGGGTTATGTTGTCATGCGATCACCCATTAAATACAGCGCCTACTTATACTATCCTCGGTCAAACTATCAATCACTCCATAAATCTTATGCAGTCCAACAACATAATATGTGATAAAAATTTCCTTTTAGAAGATGAGTACGAAAATGATGTCAATTCAAATTATACACAAATTAACTGTCCAGAAATCAATATAACATTAAACAATATCAGCACTAATGCCTTAATTGATTCCGGTTCTTCTGTAACTTGTATAGCCGAAGCTTGGTTCAACGAAAATAAAATGAAGCTACAACCATTTGAAGAATTACCAGTGAATAACACCGTTATCAAAACAGCTGTTGGAGAAAAGTCTAAACGTGTTTCCCGCACAATATATGTTCCCACCACCATTGATAAACATACGATGCTAATTGAATATTTGATAGTGCCACATTTAATAAAACCCATAATTCTCGGAGTCGATGTTCTATCTGCCCTCAAAATGGATTTAAATTTCAACACAAACTAAATAAATATGAAAATCAATAATGATAATGTTACAAAGAAGTTTAATATGTGTCGTCATGAAGGACAGTTATGTCAAATAATAATTAATAATAGCCATAGGCCAAATAATAATATAAATAATAATTTTGATAATATGATGCACGATGAGTACAATGATGATTTAATATATGATAAATATGATAGCACAGCATACAACTTCAACGAATTACAAACAAATCCAATAAACGACAGCACATTGACACAAGAAGAAATTAATACATCTTTAGCATCAAATGATTATATCAAGAAAGAAGAACAAACAATTTTAAGTCAGTTACTAAATAAATATAAACATGTTTTCTCCGAACAACCAGGCATATGCAACAAGTATTCTCATGATTTACGAGTAAATAATCCACAACACTTTAAAAGCACCACTTATCCTGTACCACAACAATATCAAGATGCAGTACAACAAGAGATCGACAGAATGGAATCCTTAGGTGTAATTGAGAGGAGTAAAAGCACTTTTATCAACCCGATAATTCCAGTCATTAAGAAAACGGGAGAAATACGACTATGCCTTGACGCCCGAAAAGCAAACGAAATTATAATACCTGATTTTGAATGTAACAGAAGTGTAAATGAGATCCTTGGAAAATGCAAAAATGCAAAATTTATAAGTAGTATCGACCTGACCGCATCCTATTGGCAAATAACATTAACAGAAAATTCCAAACAATATACAGCATTCCAATTCAGAGGCAAGATATACCAGTACACTGTGACACCATTTGGTATCTCTACATCACAAGCTGCTTTAGTTTGAGCGCTAGACAATGTATTCGATTCTGAAGCTGAGAATTTTACTGCAATCTACGTTGACGACACCTGCATAATTTCACCCGATTTCGAGTCTCACATGAAACATCTAGAGTACATATTCAGCAAATTAGAAGAAGCCAACATGACCATTCGATTTAACAAATCAAAGTTTTGCCAAAATTCTGTACCATTTCTGGGATACACCTTAACTAACGATGGACTCCACATGGACCAGAGCAAAGTAGAACCGATACTAAATTTCCCTACACCAAAAAACAGAACTCAACTTAAAGCTTTCCTTGGCAGCATAAATTATTATAATAAATTCATAGATAAATTCTCTGCAACCACACAACCATTAATGCGATTAACTTCAAAGAAGAACAAATTTATCTGGACTAAAGAAGATGATGTCACCTTTATGAAGATTAAACAACTATTTCTGGAAACCAACGTCTTAAAACACCCAGACCCATCTAAAGAATTCTTCTTACAAACTGACGCTTCTGACTATGCTATAGGCGGACATTTATATCAACTACGAGAAAATGGTGAGAAAGCTGCCATAATGTTTATGTCGAGAAAGTTACAACCAGTCGAACAAAGGTATACCACCACTGAAAAGGAACTCCTTGCCATCATTTATTGCCTACAAAAGTCTCGATACATTGTCCTGGGAACAAAATTAACCATCATAACAGATAATCACGCGCTCACCTTCTTAAAAACGTGCCGATTATTGAATAATCGCTTGGCAAGATGGATACTCACCATACAGGAATATAACTTCAAAATTGTCCACTGTAAAGGTACAGACAACATCACTGCAGACACGCTAAGTCGCATCTCCATCGATCAATCCGCTATTTCATACAACAATCCAAGAGAACTAACTATCCATTACATTGAGAATATCCCCGATCAAAATCTGAAGAGCGCATTAAGAAACTTACCCCAACTCCAGCGAGAAGACACCAAACTCCAACCCATCATTGAAACATTAGAAGAACAACCAGATTCAGAAATCGCACAAAAGTTATCAAATAATTTCCGCATTCTTAACAATACCCTTTATCAAAAATTAAAAAATAAATGGTTAATTGCTGTACCCCATTGCATGATTCAAGACCTCATTTGGGAATGTCACCTATTCTACCTACATTGCGGAGCCAAGAAATGCTTTCAATTATTACAAGAAACCTTCATATTTCGAAACATGAATCGAACCATAAAGAAATATTTATGTGCGTGCGATACCTGCCAGAAATGTAAGATCAGCAACCGACCGCTGGTGGCCACAGCGAAAGGAGTGCTATGTACAGGAAAGAACGAACAGTTAGCCGTTGATATCATCGGACCTCTTCCTACCAGTGTATCAAACGTTAAATATATACTTATTGTCATCGATATCTTCACCAAATTCATCAAGTTATACCCTATGCAAAAAGCCACCACTAAAACAATATTAAATAAATTATTCACTCAACATTTCCCAAATTATGGATACCCTAAAAGAATCCAGTCTGATAATGGAACACAATTCAAGAGCGGAGAATACATCCAGAAGATGGAGCAGAATGATCGAATTAATCTTCAATCCAGTGTACCACCCATGCTACAACCTTGCCGAGAGACCTATTCGAGAAGTTAAGAGATGTCTACGCACCTATTGCTCCCGTCAACACAAGAAGTGGGCGAAATATATTCCTGATATTAGTGCATGCCTCAATGAATTATATCATGAATCGACCGGATTCACTCCTAACGAACTACAATTCGGCGTTCGAGACCACCGCTTTTGGGAAAAATATTTGTCTGAAAATCCATTCATAATTGATACTCCAATAGAACAGAAGTTACTCATCGCTAAACGCAGGTTAGATGCCAAACGAATTAAAAGATCAGCAAAGTTAAATCAGAATCGAAAACCACAAACATTAAAGATAAACGATAAAGTGCTAATAAAATCACATCCCCTCTCCCGAGCTATTTATGGAGAAACTGCAAAGCTTTTCGAGGTTTACGAAGGACCATTCGTCATCAAGCAAATATTAGGAAAATCTACTTTTCATGTGACCAGAGAAAACGAAGACATCTTATTTGGACCATATCACATATCTGCATTAAAAGGATACATAGAACCGATAATAGAAGAGGATAATATAAATAGTGAAGAAGACCCTGACAACATAAACTCTTAAAACAGTGTAAATAGTCCATCATCATCATCATCCATCAAGTGTAATAATTTTAAGTGAGGAGATCGTCATGAACCTTAACCGCGAGTGCGTACCCCTTCCCATATTCCCCAAGTGAACAGTGTGATTATTCCCTATAAACAGTGTTGAACACAACATTATTTATAAATGCGATGATTATAAACAGTGAATTTTGCCCTTGTAACAAACAATGTATAAACCAAAAGTGTTATTATGCGAGTGAAGAAATTCATCCCCATGCCAATAAACAATTGTTATATTAAATGTTCCCTTAATCCCAATTTCCCCTGTGCGGTCATGAACTATCTAATCCCTCATCCCATATTTCCCCATTTATGTATTGTTCCTATGTTTATGTAAATTTAGAATAAGAAGTGTACTATCACCAACCAACATCAGTCATTTAATGTACCTCATAACTAGCTGTAAATATATTTCATACTAAATAATTCATGTATTCCATTTCATACTTGATCGAAATCTGTCTTTAATTTCATATCATACAGATTTCTGAGGAGATAATTATAGTATTACATGTCATTCATTCATCATTTAGTGATAATTTTCTTATTATGTGCTATTTTATATTTAAATTTCCCTATAAATGTACTAATTAATTAATTCCCCCTAAATGTGTTATTTGTGTTAATTGCCCTATGTCCATGCCTAATAATAATCATCATTATCATCACTCCTCAGAAAGCCATTCCCCTCTATATATATAATGTTTATTTATCTATGCAATTGTATAATAATATGCATTTCATTAATTTAATCACCAATAATTATCCATAGCCTATCCCCATATAATAGCCTACTCACTTAATTTAATATGTTTGTTAATAATAATATTTTAGATATAATTTATGTGAGAGGATTGCAATAGAATTAAAATTTAATATAATATACTTTTCAAAAATAGTCCTTAAGGAATCTAAATTACAGTGACCAGTGTTAACAATTGTGTGACCATGTGCTTCTCAACAATGGACCATGCTTCCAGACCTCATCTCTACTAGATCTTTCTTCTTGCTCCAGATGCCATTGTGTTAAGACCTAAAATCTGTGAAGGACACAGTTCCTATTTTAAATTTCCCAGTATGGCCTAAGTTTTGCATCGCTTAGTGCTCATTTTATTAGGGACTTACTGCTCAATTAATACCATCTTTAAATTCACTCCTTTTTATTCGATTTTCCCCAAAAACTGGTATTTGAGCGAAGAAAATTTGTAAGCAGATTGGTAAACTCCTTCCATTGTATTCTATTTAGGGACTGGAAAGAATACAGACATTTAAATAGAACAAGCCTAATGTTCTGAAAGTTAAAGTAACCTCAAGAGAGTATTTTATATTGAACTATCTTTCCAAATTTAATTTTGAGTATTTTAACCATTCATAAAGTCAGTGAAACCATTGAACTCTCCTTTTGGACAACACTAAAATTTCCATTTTTGTAATTTTTCAACACATCAGCTTAATTGGATTTAATATTCTTTCAAATACCATCCCAACGTTATTCAAGTCAGCACGATACTTCCCCCCTGAGAAAAAGAGCCCTCATTTGTAAAGAAACCCCATTTAGAATCCAAAATATGAACATTTAGTTTTAGGCCTACAAGTATATTTGTCATTTACCTTCTAGGCTAGGCCACACATTGTAATTGTTCCCCCTGAGTTGTATATTATTGTAAATTCCTTTAATTGAGAACCTTTTGAAACATAATTGTACTAATAGATAAATAAATATTGTATTGTTCCTCTGTAACTTTGTATTTTATTCAAATAATTAAAGAAATCTTAGAAAGTGTACACCTACCTTTTGTTGACATCCAGAGTAAATACAAAACACATTCTACTCACTACAATAAAGTAAAGGAGACCACAAGTATAAGTATATTTATTATCAAGTCAAAGAAGATCATTTGTGAGCTATATTTAAATAGCCTATGGAATTTTGTAAGCAACAACACTCATTTTTGCAAAGAGAAGCTAGGCTTAGCACATGGCAGCCATTGCCCTCAGATCCCGATAGCATCACTTCTTATATCCACTTTTCCTGAGCACATCCGAGCAAACAATTAGTTAAGAGTAAGCAATTTAGAAACATAAGTAATTAAGTAATAAGAAAATCAATAAGAACTTATTTTATTAAAGGAAGAAATAACTAGTTTTGATTTGTTTCCCTTTCAGAATGTTATTTGTATCTCAGATAGGCTGCAGAAATATAGGCCTACATAATTATTCACATATTCTGACCAGACTACCATTTATTTTTGTTAGGATGGAACTACCGGTATCAAATTATAAGAAGGGAATTCCATTAGCTACTCAATTGTCACTGATTTGTGGTAGAAAAAGTGGCATCAGCAAACCAAGCAATACAATTGTATAATTGGGAGAGAAATGTAACCGTGTTTAAATTATAACATTCTCATTGAATGCCAGACTGTTATAATATTTTTGGTGTGACTTATCAAATCCATCAAATTTTATGGAAGTAGATAAAATGGCCAACATTTTAATAGAACAATAACAATGAAAAACCTGGCATTACTTTTTATCACTCATCTACCAACATGACATTTTTCTCTGCCTTAGCGTTCATAGGCTAAACATGAGTGTCTGTGTGTACAGCTTCAGTCTTCGAAGGAGTCCCTGCGCAAGACCTGGAACGCCAAGTACACTCTGCGCAGCCACTTTGACGGCGTGCGCGCGCTGGCGTTCCATCCTGTAGAGCCAGTTCTCATCACAGCCAGCGAGGACCACACGCTCAAACTGTGGAACCTACAGAAGACTGTGCCCGCCAAGAAGTGAGTTCTCATTCATACTACTTTTTTATTATCTTTTATTTTTTTTATTTATTTTTTTATCAATGTCAATGGCATTTTTCATTATAGAGCACACTAACGCTTTTAGGGATAGCGGTCAAAATCCCTCAAATTTTTGTGGATACCTTGGGATTTGAACCCGTGACCCCTTGAACCAAAATCCAAGACGTTAAACGTTAGGCTAGCGAGATGCCCAACACTGTGGACAACGTTATTACAAATTTAAGGTAGGACTGGTTAATATTTTTGTACCTCGGTTCTCGATACAAAATCAGTAAGGTGTTGGAAATAATATTGCTAGACAGCTTCTTAAAGCTTCACAGCAAAATACAGGGGAAGGTTAGCTTAACTACTGTAGAAACTTGCAATTTTGGTAAGCAGGTAGATGGTGTGACTCACCGTAAACATTTATTCCTCGGGTAGTCACACAAACATGCCGAATAAAATATCTGCAATGTATTAAGTTTAATTTGTAATTTACACATCCCGTCACACCGCAGACCCGCTAACCCAATGCTGACAATGTTTCTGCCACAGGTCAGCTTCGCTAGACGTGGAGCCGCTGTATACGTTCAGGAGTCACACCGGGCCAGTGCTGTGTCTGGCGATGAGCATGACGGGGGAGCAATGCTTCAGTGGGGCGACAGACGCGGCCATCCACTGCTGGAACCTCCCCTCGGCCAACATTGACCCCTACGACTCATTTGGTAAGATTACCCAAATTCCCCTAGGTGCAAGACTGGCCTTCTTTCTCATTAGATGTTACGTTCTCATATGTCATGTAATCCCAAATAATTCCTTATAAATAAAGTCTCTAGCGTTCACTTTACATTTGAATTTCTTTTTATGTAATTTTTCTTTTACCCTCCCATCTAGTGATGTAGGCCGGGGAAATGCCCTACTGTATCTATAAATGTGTTTTCAGCCCAATCCCCGCTAAATTGTAAGTTCCCCAAATGTGGGTATTTATAACTTACGAATTTAGCAATGTTTTACTAAGTTTATTGCAGTTCCAATGCTATTAGGATTAAAACTAGAGATGTGCGAGTACTAGAAATTTTGAGTTCGAGCCGAGTTCGGCACTGAAACTCGAGGTTTTACTGAAACTCAAAAGTTTCTAGCGAGTTTACTCCCTCCGTTTACCCGCGCCACCAAGGGTCGTCCGTGGCCGCGCGTCGTCTGTAAATTCAAATTGAGTCTGAACGCATTTGAGGTGTTAAGAGGTGTGACGTGGATTTTAGTGTTTTATTTATAAATAAGTTGTGGCTTATAAATTTGTGTTAACTTTTACAACAAAATGGAGGATTTACCAGGACCATCAGATTGGGTTATATGAACACTGTCTGTGTAGTCCACTTTTAGCGAATTTCCCCTATAGGGAAGAAGCTATTACCGTAGTCGGCATGGTAAGACCTAGGCCCGGGACCATGATAACTTTTCGTTTTGAGGTCCCCAGACCCCAAAAACACCATTCGTTCGATACTGTATATATATATATATATATATATATATATCTATATATATATATATATATCTATATATATATATATATATATATATATATATATATATATATGTGTGTCCGTGAACACGATAACTCTCGTAAAAATGATCCGATTTTGATGAAATTTGGTATAAACGTGTAAAGCAACATTTATGACTTTAAGTTCGAAAACCAGCCAGATCGCTCTACCAAAAGGGGTATTTTGGGGGGGTTTTGTACCCCAAAAATGGGTTTTTCGAATTTTTCACATATAATTTTTGAAATATTCAAATTTTAGTTTTCACCATTGGATTCAGCTTAAAAAAACACACAATTTGGTATTTTGATCATTTCTCTACGTTAATTGGTTACCGAGATATTGAAAGTGCTAAACACAGTACGTTGTCTAATGTTATTCTTATGGAGGAAAAGAAAAATTTTATATCTCGCCTATTTATCAACGTATACTGACGAAACTTGGTATACGGCTTCATCTGGTTGTGGACCATTGATATTTGCTCAAAAAGACAATTTTTTACCCAACGCTCCCGTAGCAGCAAACCTGCGTACTCAGCCCCATGTTATTCTTATGGAGAATAAGTAACGTGTTATCTGCCTTAATTATGAAAATAAATTAATGAAATTTGGTATGTGGCTTTACCTAGATGAGTTGTATTGATATTTGTATAAAACCCCATTTTTTGTGTTCCTTGCTTCAGCAAACCTGCTTACTCAGCTGCCATGTTATTCTTATGGAGAATAATTAAAATGTCATAAATCGTTTATTTATGAATGTATATTGATGAAACTTGGTATGTGGCTTTATGTGGTATTAATATACATATATATGCATTGGAAATTCGCTGAGTACGCAGGTTTGCTGCTACGGGGGTATATATATATATATATATATATATATATATATGTGTGTCCGTGAGCACGATAACTCTCGTAAAAATTATCCGATTTTGATGAAATTTGGTATAAACGTGTAAAGGAACATTTATGACTTTAAGTTCGAAAACCAGCCAGATCGCTTTATCCGAAGGGGTATTTTGGGGGGGTTTTGTACCCCAAAAATGGTTTTTTTGAATTTTTTACATATAATTTTGGAAAAAGTCAAATTTTAGTTTTTACCATTGGATTCAGCTTAAAAAAAACACACAATTTGGTATTTTGATCATTTCTCTACGTCAATTGGTTACCGAGATATTGAAAGTGCTAAACACAGTACGTTGTCTAATGTTATTCTTATGGAGGAAAAGAAAAATTTTATATCTCGCTTATTTATGAACGTATACTGACAAAACTAGGTATACGGCTTCATCTGGTTGTGGACCATTGATATTTGCTCAAAAAAACAATTTTTTGCCAAAGGCTCCCGTAGCAGCAAACCTCCATACTCAGCCCCATGTTATTCTTATGGAGAATAAGTAACGTGTTATCTCCCTTAATTATGAAAATAAATTAATGAAATTTGGTACGTGGCTTTACCTAAATGAGTTATATTGATATCTGTATAAAACCCCATTTTTTGTTTTCCTTCCTTCAGCAAACCTGCATACTCAGCCGCCATGTTATTCTTATGGAGAATAATTAAAATGTCATAAATCGTTTATTTTTGAATGTATATTGATGAAACTTGGTATGTGGCTTTATGTGGTATTAAGATACATATATATGCATTGGAAATTCGCTGAGTATGCAGGTTTGCTGCTACGGGGGTATTAGGTTAACCTAACCTTGTAATTTTTTTAAAGTAAAATATCAAACAGATATCTGTAATGAAATCTGTTAGGTAAGTATAAGAAGTTTTTGCTTGTTTTTTTTGTTCCTTAATAATTGAAATTGAGTCAATCCATTAATTTTAGGCTTAACTGTCCTTTGGCATTGAGCTGTTTTTAAAGACACGTGATTTGTTTTGGCGTTGTTTCAGTTTCATTAATGATTTTTTAAATAATTTGTAATACAGTATTTATCTCTATTTAAGACATGGCTCCAATTTCATAAATTGATTTGCCAGGCTCTTTCAAACATATCTTCATGTTGTTACACTGATTGTTCTATTAGTTTTAAAATGAATGCTAAGATATGTTAGTAAATACAATTTTGTGTGTTAAGTAAGTAGTTTTACCATGTAATAGGCCTTTTAAATATTAAAATAAAGTTTATTTTAACTTATAGGCCTGAATGTAATTTTATTTTCTCTATTCGTAGAAAGATGTAGCTTAGGCCTAAACATAGTATATAAAACATAGGATAAATAAAAAGAAGGAAATAAAATTAAAAAAATGTTTTTAACAAAACTGTTAATTAATACCATATAGACTATAACAACCTTAGTATGATTATTTTTTAATGACACTGTTAATTAATACCATATAGGCTATAACAACCTTAGTACCAACGGATTAAAAGTATTTTATCTTCATGGCAAAATGTTATGCAATTACTTTTGTATGATTTATTTTCAGATAAATGTACTTACCTTTTTCCAATAAAGCAGGAATCCATTTATTTTATTTACTATTGTTATTTTCAGGTCATAGTGACTAGAAAAAGTATATTTTAATAACAACATTTATAAATGGAACCCTATACACTGTTGTTTTGATCCAATTCAAGTCGACCTATGTGTTTTTTTTTTATTATTTGTATACTCGACTCAAATTAAAAAACTTGTACTCGCACATCTCTTATCAAAACATTATAATTATCATTTTAAATTGTATAACACAACTGCCACAAGAAATTAACTTCTGAACAAGATTATGGAAATTAATTAGGATGAGGGTATAGTTATAATTGCCTATATGGGTGGGAGTACATCAGTTAATAATTTGAATAGTATATTGATATTGCAGAAAAAAGCACTTCGTATCATGTTAAAATTAAAACCAAAAGAATCTGTAAAAGAACACTTTAAAGAAACAGGAATTATGACTGTGCACAGTTTATATATTTTTCAATTAATTCTTCACATAAATCAAAATTAGAAACAATGCGAATATTGAATTCTTTTCATAACTATTCAATAGGGGTGTGCGAATACTCGAAACTTAAAGAGTTTTCGGCCGAGTATTTTAATACTCGAACTCGACTCGAAGTTTTGAAAACTACTCAAAAGTTCGAGCGAGTATTTCCTGCCGATTTCCGGGCGATCGCTAACGATTGCGATCGGCCCAAACGCGTAATAACGGTCGCAAAAGGCAATGGTATCACGTAAAATCGGCCGAAAATGATGACCGCGAACGATTGCGACCGGCCAAAACGCATAGTAACGGCCTCAAAAGGCGATCACATCATGTAAAATCGGTCGAAAATGACGATCGGACCGCGTAATTTTAGCCGTGACTAATGATTTCATCATTTAATATTGATTATAAGCGATGTCTGGACTAGGTGACATTGGCAAAATGAAAACCGGGCCCTGTTTCATCGGCGAGAAACGAATGTTAAACCGTGTTTTGTTTGTCAATATGTAATCCAGTTTGATTATACTGGCCAAAACTTTGTATAGCTACTCATGTATTAGTTAGAAACCTTGTTTAGATTATGAAATCTAGGGTGGTATCCAAATCCCATTACACTATTTTAAACTACCAATTGGTGGCAAATACTCGCTCGAAAATACTCAAACTCAAAAATAATTGACACTACTCGACTCAATTAAAAAAATCACTACTCGCACACCCCTACTATTTAACCAGGAAAGGTAATCAACTGGCTTACAATAAGCATAATTTGTCAATGTACAAGAAAATACCCTCTTGGAGGGTAAAATACGTGAATGGAGACAACAGATAGGGAAGCAAGGCGAGTGGGTGGGGAGGGTTTGGTTGCGACAAAAAATTTGACCTTGACTGGTCCCAGGTCCCGAGCGCAATTATCAGTCACTGTTTAAACATTTCTCCCTGAATACGGAAATACTAGGGGTGTGCGAGTACTCGAAACTTCGAGTTTTCGGCCAAGTATTTTAATACTCGAACTCGACTCGAAGTATAGAAAACTACTCGAAAGTTCGAGCGAGTATTTCCCGCCGATTACCAAACGATCGCTGACGATTGCGAGTGGCCAAAACGCGTAGTAACGGCCGCAAAAGGTGATCGCATCACGTAAAATAGGCCGAAAATGACGATTGCGACCGGCCAAAACGCGTAATAACGGCCGTAAAAGACGATCGCATCACGTGAAATCGGCCGAAAATGACGACTGCGAACATCTGTGACCGACCAAAACGCCTAGTAACGGCCGCAAAAGGCGATCGCATCACGTAAAACAGGCTGAAAATGACGACCGCGAACGATTGCGACCGGCCAAAACGCGTAGTAACGGCCGCAAAAGGCAATCGTATCACGTAAAATCGGCCGAAATGGCCACCGCGAACGATTGTGACCGGCCAAAACTCGTAGTAACGGCCGTAAAAGGCGATCGCATCACGTAAAATCGGCCGAAAATGACGATCGGATCGCACAATTTCGGCCGTGACTAACGATTTCGTCATTTAATATTGATTGTAAGCGATGTCTGGATCAGGTGAAATTAGCCAAATGATAACAGGTTCCTGTTTCATCGGCTGGAAACGAATATAAAACCTTGTTTTGTTAGTCAATATGTAATCCAGTTTGATTGTACTGGCCAAAACTTTGTATTGCTACTCATGTATTAGTTAGAAACCATGTTTAGATTATCAAATCTAGGGTGGTATCCAAATCCCATTACACTATTTTAAACTACCAATTGATGGCAAATACTCGCTCGAAAATACTCGAAACTCGAAAATAATTGGCACTACTCAACTCGACTCGATTAAAAAAATCACTACTCGCACACCCCTAGGAAATACTTACTATTTTATTATCGTGCTCTTTTCCCAATATAAATTTAAATTCAACTGATTTTGTTTATTTTATATTAGGTATTATAGGATACTGGTGAAATCAATATTAAATTGCAATTGCCAAGGTTGTAAATTAGGTTAAATATGAACCATAAAATCCCTACTAAATAATTGTAAAATGGTTACATATGATTTAAAATTGTATACGTTATTTAAAATAAAATCACTTAAAATTGTAAGTTACATGATAGAGCCAATTAGGAATTTAGTATTCTTCTGCTTCAATGGGATTCATTGTTTTCATAAATTCTCAGAGGCGTTGAATGACAGGTACAGATAAGTGATTATTGATCTCTATTCATGAAAGGTGCTAATGGAAGACGTCTGAAAGTGAAAAAAATTACCTGGAGCCTAGACACAACAAAATGCTGGTCTGTCTGTCTAGGAGTATTATTTGTGATCACTTCCTTATTTAAAATGTTCTGGTTTGGTTTTTGTAAATTATTATTATGATTAGATTCTGGGTTTCCAAAGCCTGCAAAACTAAAATATCAGCAAAAACAGGTGAACTTATTTTGTTTTTAAGGTTATGCCTACAGTAGGCTAAACTTAAACCTTAACATCTTAACAAAGTTTAAGTTAAAGATTGATTATGTACGTAACTGCCCTAGGCTAACTTGTTATTATTTGGCCAAACAAGGTTTTAAGCCTAGGTGATTAATTAATTTTGTAATGGCCCATAATATTTAATTTAAATTCATTTGATTTGTCTTTGATTGATTACTTGTGAATTTTTAACCAACTCAACCAACTGCATAGTGTCTCCGCAGCAGTATTTATGTAAACCAGTGAAACAAAGAATGAAATAGGGTTCTATAGGTACCGGTATATATAATCAATTAAAATTTTTTTAGCTAGAATTGCAGAATCTAGGTAGAAACTTAAATTTAAAGTATGGACGAGACAGTTAATAGGTAAGTTCTTTGAAAAATAACCGAAACCGAACACCGTTTTTTGTAAAAAGCCAAACCGATAAAAAATGCAACCGACCCATCCCTAGTTGTAGCAGTATTTTTCAGGTGGAGTCCCAATGGTTGGCTGATGATCTAAGGATTCCCAAGGAGTTTATTCTTAATATCTTGTAATCCTCAATTATTGAGTTTTTATTGAGATCAATGTACATAAATTTTTTAGTGGTAGTACATACATTTATTTTAATTTATTTTTATTAACATTTATGACATACATGATATAGAAAATAATGTTTTAAATATTAAATATATAATAACTGTGTACACATGCTTGTTTCTAAAGCGAGAATGCGAAGACGTATAACGAAAGTTGGTCAAGGGAGTTTTACAGAATGGTCAGGGAAATTGAAAATTGAAATTCTGTAGAAACTCTGTTGGTAGCGTTTTATATGATGGTCCTTTATGGTTCCTTAAAATAATATCACACACAACTTTAAAACAACAAAATTATTTCAAGATTCAAACATAAGTATTACAATTGATGAACTTGAGGGCAAGATTGTAATAAACGCCAAAAATATAGATATTTTCGATTTGTGTTCATTTTTGTTTAATTTATTATGATAGAAGTTGGTTGCAAAATAGTGTTATGGGATTTTACAATCACTCCACAGAGAATTCAATAGTCCTATTGTGTGAAGGACCATGCAACCTTGACTCCATAACAAATATGAAGAGTAGCAATACAAGTTTCTGGCAAATTGTTAAATGTATTTAGCCAACAAAAAGTGGGTTGCCGCTGTTTTTGAATGAAGTAAAAAGTATGTCTCAGCTTGTACTTTTTCTTTGTCTAAACAAGTTTCGAGAAAACTTTTCATTAAACAGATTCATTAACCTGAAAGTCCACATCGTGTCGAGTTTGTGTGAGTCTACTACCACATCTGTAATGTGTTGTTCAGAGCCCACGGTGCTGCACAGTAGCCTGCTGGGCCACACGGATGCTGTGTGGGGTCTTAGCATCCACTCACAGAGAGCGCAGCTGCTGTCCTGTTCGGCCGATGGAACGGTCAAGCTGTGGTCTCCGCAGAACACCAAACTGCTTGCGTCCTACACCTCCGACCAAGGTACATTCCAGTGGTCAAGCGTCATTTTGGTTATTTATAGCTAAGCATTGTTTTTGCCTACTTTATATAATATTTTTAAGGTTTTAAAAAAAGGATAACCTAAATGATATGTTTTTTGTTTTTGTTTTTGTATCTATCTACGCCAGTGGCATTTTTTAACGTTTTGATAGGGAATGGTCCAAACCCTGGTCTTTTTACTATCTAAGGTCGACCTGTTCTTAGAAAGCATCATTAATTAATATCCCAATGATAAATGGCAGCTCAGTCCAGTTTCGAACCTTCTCCAAATTTTGCGATTTTGATCAGGATCGATCTGGCGAACCTCGGATTACGAGGCGTTCACGATAACCACTACGCTACCCAGCCAATCAAATTCAAATGTTCAAATTATTTTAATGACGACTAATGAAAAAGAATATTCCATTTAGGTAAACTACAAAGTCTTAAAAAATAAATTTAACAGCATTACAGTTATTGATGATATTTGCCAAACAAACATACTTTGTTCCTCAATTTTTGGATCAAGTCTTTCCATTAGGCACTGATGCAATTTGCAAACTTTTTTGTTTCATATCAATTCTAAAACTCTTATTCGTCTAAGTTTAGTAAGGTTCTTGATTTGAATGAAATATTGTTTCTATTCGTAGTAAAAATGTGGTGTGTGGTGTCTAGATGGAGTGCCCACATCGGTGGACTTTGTGAGGGACGAGGCTGACAAGATGGTGGCCGCTTACAACTCCGGCGACTGTGTCTTGTTCGATCTGGAGACAACCAAGCCGATCCTCAGGCTGGAGTCTTCTCAAGTAAGTTATCGTAAAGTAGGTGGTTGTATGAGCTCGTTCACCTGGATTCAGTTTAAAAAAAAAAATAGAACAGGTGATCAACTTTTGATGTTATCAAGTTTGTTGAACAGGTGATCAACTTTTGATGTTATCAAGTTTGTTGTGTTAAAAAAATTATTATTTCTCCTCAGATTTTGTCACAATATTTTTATTTTTATTGAAAAATGCATGTTGTTACAAGCTAAAGCAGGGAGCAAGCTAAGTGTTTGGGACCCCGGCCATGCCGGATAATAGGACAGACATCATTGCATGCATTAAAGGGGGTATTTTTCATGACTAGACTGTTAATAAAATCACAGAGTACCAATTACTATAAGGTTTAAACACTGAAAATGGCGTACACAGTCACACACAGTATTCTGGTGACATGTCACAGAAAAAGCCGATCGTGAGTGGCTCGGCTGATGCTGGTTAGTAGAGTTTGCCAGTTCTTAGAATGCCGGAAAAAGAGCGTCTACTGTTCAAAGCTTAATGAGATTTTACCTTTTGTCAAACTCCTCACACTTTGTAAGTCAGGATTGGTTTTTCAAGGCCTAGGGAATATATATTTTTTATTTCAGGGGGACTAAGACAATTTCTAAAGTAACATTGAAGTTGAACGTTTTGTTGGGTACTTTAGCCTTCTGATCTCTAAGCACGTTTAATATTCTATGATTACGTTAAAATACAAATGTTTGCCGACACTAAGGTTTCAGCATCAAAACGCTATCATCAGTCCACACTCACTACAGTTGTCAAAGTGGAGGTTGTTCTAACATGTTTGTTAATCGCAGGAAGGTGTGCTGGGCAGGCAGATCAACAGGGTGGTGTGCCACCCCACGCTGCCGCTCACCATGACGGCCCACGAGGACAGGCATATCCGGTTCTTCGACAACACGTCGGGCAAGATGGTGCACAGCATGGTGGCCCATCTGGACGCAGTCACTAGCCTGGCTGTCGACCCCAACGGCCTCTACCTCCTCTCTGGCAGTGAGTTGTAGCAAGTGTTCTCGTTCTCGTCAAGCTTTGATTGCACTGTCCCGCCATGCCTTATGCTTATAGTTTCTTGTTTGTCCACTACAGACACTTTCTATTAAAGTCTTGCCAGTGATTCCATATCTTGTCTAAAGCTGTAAAGGGTTAAATAAATTTATATATTGTCAGATGTTTACATTTGGCTCTTTGATTTGACAGATGAATCGACTGTCAACTTTTAAACCCTGATATGGGGATGTTACTCACCATTCACTTGTTTCAAAATTAGGATGCCTCATAGTGCTATATGGAAATAATACATAAAACTAATTGTGTTGTTGTTTTGAGGCTGTTCTTGGCGTAAATATGTCTCTTTGGTGGTGACAATATGAAATCGATAGTTTTATCGATTATGTTAAAATATGTTTAAGTAAATAAAAAAATATGGGATTGAGGGACACTGGAAGAGCTTTGTAGTGATGGAGATAACTAGCTTGACCATGACTGAAACCACCTAAACACCTGGAGGTTGAGGAGCTTAGGACAACTCGTAGGAGTAACAGTTTTAACTATATTTGGGTCAAGTTTATGTTTAATCCAAATTTTGAAATTCATAAAAATCCTGAAAAACTCGTGAATTAAATTTGTTGGAAAGATACAATCCTTGTATCATATATCAAATCAGGAATGCGATATAGGATTTGCTTTTGGATTGTAGTTTTTTTCCATATTTTACTTTATTCTTGATTAATTAATCAATTGTAAATTAAATCTGTTGACGAAAGTGTTGCAAAACTTAAAAAAACTGCAGTTAGTCCTTTTGGTGTGTTTAAAGGTGATGACAGTGATACAATTACCTATATTTTATACCACAGATGAGACAATTTATTTATTTATTTATTTTTTTGTATCACTTGAGATAGCCTACTAGTAATACATAATTTACAATAAAGAGTTAAATGGGTATTAAAATGACATAGACTTTTACAAACCCAAGAAGACTCCAAAAATCAAGGACATGAGCTTAAATCCAATCCAATGGAAAAACTAAAATGTATAGTACACACTAAAATGATAGGACAGTTCCATCTTTAATTTCTTTACATTAAGGAGTATGATTTTCAGTTGAGTTTATATTGAAAAAGTTCCATACAGATAACTCCTTTTATAGTAAACTATCCAATAAAGTCCTCTCACATGTGAAAAAAAATTATTTTGATGCTTACTCTACTGAACAACATCGGCTGCGGACACACTGTATTTTACCACTTACATTGATTCTCATATCTCGGAAAGTGTGGTGAACCACAAAATGATACTTATACCATCCAAAGTACTCAATTAGGTAAGTTAACACACAACAAATCAACCTTTGATCTGGTCCCCATTTTTAGATTTAAACCCCAAAATCGCTCAATTTTGAAAAATTTCCATTTTTGACTCCAAATATTATTGGGAAGGAAATCAAATCTTAATGATGTCATGTATTTTTATTAAAGACTGCTACGTGGAGCTTCTATAGACATAAAATTAATTTGTGGTCTCATTCCATTTTTTGATACATAGACTTTTGAAAATGGCCGCTCGGCTCATTGAAAACAAATTTTTTATAATTAATTTACTACCTTACAAATTTATTTTCAAGTAACTTGAGTTACATCATTTTGAAGGTCCTTCAAAAAAAAAAAACAGAACTAAAATATCTTAAAAACAATAGAAGCTATGATTTTTAGCGCAAACCCTTGAAAATGCTAAAAATTACTCTCCTCGGCAACTTTAAGTAAGTATAAATCCTGAACCGCATAAGATAAAAATTAAAAAAAAAATTGGTTTATTCTTCTGAGGAGTAGATAATTACATGGTGAGAAAATAAAAATTTATAAAATGGTCATGCAACCAGCGTTAGGTGATTTCACGTGGAATGACCCCTTTAAAAAAAAAATTAGCCTCTAGAGAGGCTTAAACCACCTCCATTTCACATTTAATAATAATAATATTATTTATTTTTTCCAAACATTTCAAAAACGTCATTTACAAAATTTAATCACTTTACAAGTTTAACTCTCATTTCAACAGTGATTTCTTTAAAAAAGTCGTATATCTAACATGTTTATTATTTTCTTCTCCAGGCCACGACTGCAGTATAAGGCTGTGGAATCTGGACAACAAGACGTGTGTGCAGGAGATCACGGCTCATCGCAAGAAGTTTGACGAGGCCATCCTAGACGTGGCCTTCCACCCGTCGCGGCCCTACATCGCCTCCGCCGGCGCGGACGCCCTCGCCAAAGTCTTTGTCTAGCTGGGTCAGTATGGTCAAACGTTAAATTAAATTATAAAATTGCAAGGAGAAATATTTTCCCTGGAAAATGTTACCTGAGATCCCCTGATAAAAATATAAAATTTTCTACTCTGAGTGGTGGTTGATTTTCACCACGATATTGGATGGGCTCTACCTACAACATATGGGCTACAAAATCATGTCCACTATTTTCCCAAATGATAGCAAAAACTACAACTTGCAACAGTTCAATTGCAAAAATATGTTTAGGTACAATAAGCTGTGTACATTCAAAATTGTATAGATATATTTTTTTAAAGAAAAGTAATGCAATGTATTGTATCGTTGGCATCACAGCTGTCCACGTGATACGATGTTGTTCAATACACCGATGCTATACCTCTCTGTTCAGTAAAAATTAGGTTCTACATTACATTCTTTTTTTTATGTACAATTTTGTACTTTTTCATAAACTTTTGTCCAGTTCGGAAATCTCCATCCAAAAATATGTAATTTTATAGCCGACTAATTTTTTAAATTTTGGAATAAAAAATCTACTTTCATATAGTTATGCAAAGGAAAATAGAATTATTTATAGTTTAAAACCATCCTATGTGCATAGTTTACAACTATGAAAAATTTCATAAATATTCA
This sequence comes from Allygus modestus, assembly GCA_963675035.1. Taxonomy (NCBI): domain Eukaryota; kingdom Metazoa; phylum Arthropoda; class Insecta; order Hemiptera; family Cicadellidae; genus Allygus; species Allygus modestus. The sequence goes on from OY776117.1 coordinate 98,705,681, forward strand.
TTAAGTCTGTCAGTTAAATCATCAGTTATTTGTTGATTTGTCAACTCTTTTATGTTGACATTTTGCCCCCAAGGTGCCAGGTTGCTGGCCTGTGCGAGATACTAATTGTTGTATGCACCAGTGGTCAGTTTGGCTTTTTGATAGTACCACAGTTTTACTGGTAAGAATCGTATCGAACCTAACCTTAAACGTCCCAGCGAGTAGACACCTCTTCTGCTAGATTTGAAACGAGCAGGTCACGAGTCCCTAGATACAGCTGGTTCTCTGTGTACTCTGTACTCTATAGTTCATGATAAATGACGGAACAATTATTGATTTCAGATATGGAGTGAGACGGTCACTGCCTCAGAAGCGCTCCCTTCAACTGACCCGCTCTCCGACCACTGATTCGTAGCGGTTGTTGGGAGCCGCACATCAGGTCAAGCTCTGCGGTACACAAGGAAATTATATTGTCAAAAAGCAGATACTTGTTTACATATATTCAAACACGATTCAAGACTTTATTGTGTCCCAAATGAAAGAGAAAACAATTTCTCATTTCAACATTTGAACGATGAGCTAGTATTGAGCAGAAATTTGCTGGCAAGATTTGCAATAGATCGGTCAAAACTTACTTTTGTGTTTAGACAAATCTTACGTTATTTTGGTTTTAAATATTTTTTTACGGTTGACATGCAAGTCTAGTTACCTCTTAGAAGAATATATTGTACGCTCAGGTTATTATTTAATTCATTAGAAAACCCTTAGTATGATCATAAGAAGCACAAAATTTAGGTTTGGTGGTAAAGATTGTTTTTGTTTTTTCGTATTTCATGGAAAAACAAAGATGATAGAGAAATTAAGTTTAAATTATTTGTGTTATGAGAGCATAATGTTTTATGTTAACAGTATTTTAAGAAATATAAACAGTACCGGTAAGGTAAAACACCTCTTATTTGTTTATATTTTATATTTACTGCATTAATACTAGTCCATTCATAATTTGAAAATCAGCATTTCTAGAGTGTGTACAACCTGTTCTAAATGAAGATACATGCATGCAAAATTATGGTAGAATTTGTTCACAAAAACATTGAGGCCTATCCATTGGTTGTAGTAAGTACTCACTTGAGTCAGACTTTGAAATGTCAGATGATAAATTCTGTCTTGTTAGGTATTAAAATGCCTAGACTGCTCATTAGTGTTGTGGTCAAGTATTGGTTCAAGGGGAGGATATCGAAAAAAGTGTAGAATTAGTCCAAAGTTAAACATTTGAAGTGCATAAATTTCTCAAATATGGCTTTGATTTTATTAAGCTTGGAATTAGTTATTTTATTTATTTGGTGGTGTACCTGAATTTTCTTTTAAAACATCCGATTGTAAAATAAAAAATTCAATATAGTTTTTTTAAGTTATTGAAATTAATTTGATATTATTTTGTACGTGAGATTGTTTTAGTATTTAAGTAGCAATAATATTGCTTTATTACTCAAATAGGTTACTTTTACTGTGTATATGTCTTACTTAATAGATATCCTTACCAATTATTTATTATTTGCATGAATTAATCATGACTTGGCTTGTTCATATAATACATGAAAGAAGAAATGTCGATAACGAGTCTGTATTTTATTTTGAATCTTGTGTTTTTGACCTACTGTAAATAACCGGTTTGATTGTTGTGTATCCGTGCTTTTTGTTTGGTGTGTTTTATAAGATATTTTTAAAGTCTGTAAATATAAATGAATTTGTTCATGGCTGTTTTGTTATTATTCATGTGTACCGTACATTTTGGTTCTAATACGTAGGCCTAAAAATGATTTGATAGTTTCTATGTAGTTTATTAAGATTAAACTATGCAATTAAAAATTGGCTCTTTATTTGAAGGATTTCAGTTCATTTTTGTTGTAGATAAATTTTTTGCTGTATATTTTTTTCTAAAATTGGAAAAAATTAACTGAGGTTTTGACTTAGAAATTGTATATCCATGCTATTGTCTCCAAATATTATTGTGTAAGTAAGATAGAAAATAATCATGAGACAATCTTTTACGATTTGTCCAAGTTGCACATAGATTGAATTTAGTATAACACAATCAGTGTGTAGCAAAATACTCTCAAGGATTAATAAATAAGAAGACAGTTCAATCTTTTTTGATGGGAGTATATTTTTGTATTTACTCGTGTAGCGTTGAAGAACTACTACTTAAATATTCTCTTGCAATAATGTTTTCAAATACCTTACAGTATCGATTTACTATTCAAACCTTAGGCTTTACAAGGTTGATGAGTCAGGCGGGAACCAGAACCAAATGTACAATTGAAAAAGATCAATATTTAATCAAAATAGTCATGTAAAGCTTTCATTATAAAACTTGTGTAAAAACTGAAAAACTTGTAAAACTATTTTTAATGCTTGTATCTTAATTATATATCGGATACGAACTGTAAATAATACGGATGTAATATTTTAATTTAATTTTTGTGAGTTAATTCGGCATGTGAGTGCTGTTAGGCGATATCGCCATGTACACTCCGAGTCAGGAGATATATATAATATATATACATAATTATAAATATACACAATTTTATATAAATGTTAGGAGTACATATGCAATAACTGTCTATAGTGCTTCAGTTATTTATTACCGTACTGTTAAGAGTTTGATGTGTGTGAATATGATCAGCCAGAACTCTGCACGACAGGGTACTTCAGAAGAACCGTCTTTTAGTTTTGTTGTGTGTAAAGAAAATGCGGACATTTGCAAAGCTTTACAACAAGTGACTGTTATTTGCAAAATAATTAAGTCATTACAATTATTTGAGGGTGTTGATGACACAAACTTATCAGAAATATGTAAAACATAGGTACAATTGTTAGTCGCTATTACAGGTTTTGTAATTATTGTTTCTCCCTCTTTTTTAATGGAAACTGATACTCTGATTGCATTTTCTTGAAAAGAAGTTCTGTGATGTTTATTTATTGTAAATTTACACCTTCTTTTATTTTATTATAGATTAAATATGTTTCCTAACAATTTAATGTTGCTTTTTAACCTTTATCTTTTTACTCTTCCTAACTTTACTAGTGGACCTGCAGGGTGTCTAGCAGTCGGGAAAGTCGGGGAAGTCGGGAATTTGTATAGAAATTAATAAAATGTCGGGAAAGGCGGGAATTAATATATAAAATTGTTATTAAGTCGGGAAAATGGATAAAACTTATAAACAGTGATATCAAGGTACTAGTATTTATAATCAATGGCAATTGCAACAATATGTACGTTGTGGAATAACCCAAGCAAGCGCTTGGCCCATAGTTTTTCGGAGAAATTAAGAAAGCCAGTCAAGTATATGCCGTTACTATGGCAACGCGAAAAGGAAGATGAGTCACGAGGGGGAGGAGGGAGAGCGATGACCTTGAAGGTACCTCTACACTCCCCGCGTCGTTCGCCATCCCTCGGCTAGTGGACTCTGATAGACAAGTTCCGATACATCCGATCCGAGTAGGTATCGAAACTTTGTTTTCGGAACTCTGGGCATCGGTTAACCGATATTATCGTGGTATCGAAAGTAAAGTTGGAGTATCGGTATCGGAAAAATAGTACATTTTTACGTTGTTAAAACATATAGATTAGTTTTTGTTTAATATACTTTCTAGCAAAATAAACACAAATAATAACTTCAAATATAGTTCTTGTAACTTATGATAGAGAGAATCGACTCCAAGCTATCTCCCGCGTTCCTCTTAGAGTACTGTAATGGGTATCAATACTTTGGTTTCGATTCGTAGCGATACCAAATATCGGGTCCAAGCCAGTAGCCCAGTAGTATCGTATCGGAACGTCCCTAGACTCCGCCTCTGATTCTCACACGCTCACGTCGCGTCGTCGTAGTACCTGCGAACCTGCGCAGTTGCGCGCATTGACGCATAGTGGAGCAAGGGCCATTCCATGTCAAATCATCCAGCCAAATTACAATTTGACACCCAAGTTCTCAGATTTTTATGAAATTTTGTATACATTAAGTGTGTACAAAAATAAGAAAAAATGCAAAGTTTCACCAAATTCCATTAAGTAGTTTCAGAATTATAGTCGTTTAAAGTTTTAGAAAAATGTAATTTCCAATGGCAGTATGAGCGGGAAATCAGCTTGTATGTTTCCACGTTTTTCTAAATAAAATTTATATTTATGTAGCTAGAGGCTTCAAACTTTATGAATTTGTCATAAATTTAATGGAGAATCAGATTATACTATAAGTGTTGGCATTATAACTTTTCATCATTGTTTAAAAAATCGTATAACACAAAAATTATAGTTTTTTTCAAATTGTGACGTTTATGTAAAAAACAATCTTTGGCTAAAATCTCTCTCCAGATACCCTAATACAACCATATATCACTGAAAAGAGCATAACATTTCCTTTTAAATGGTGAAATAATATTTGTGGGTTTACGTGTTCTAAAAGTTTTATTACAATGTAAAGTTAATAAATAAATTTTTGAATAGCGGAAAAGGTATTTTCATTGACAAAGACAGAGTTTGTGGTAAGGATGTTAGAAAGTCAATAATATCTTATAAAATATAGGACTATGGAGCTAAAATCATATGTAATACAATTTGCATGGCATATTTTGTAATAACATAAGGCTTACTGTTGGATATAACACATTTACAACAAATAATTTTGTACAGTATGATGTAATTTTGAATTTAAATGTATACCCTTGTTAGCCTACGTATTACTGGAGAGCTGCATGTCAGTCTCAAAAGGTGAAATAATATTTGCAAGTTGTAGCATTACAAGAGTTTTAATACAATATAAAAATATGAAATGACATGGCTTAAGTGCTCCTTTTTTACCTCAATACTGAGGGTGTACTGATTTAGCTTACATTAAACAACCTCGTGAATTTATGATACCTACACAAAATATACAATATTTACATTTCATTTAGTTACCGCACTGGTTTACTTACTTCTTATCCAGATTTTCGTGGGAAAATTCTTCTGTTGTACAAAATGATAGTATATCTTCAAATTGTGTTAAAAGTTAAAAATTGTTAAATAGTTTTTAAAGGTCTTGGCTTGGTTCGAAAGTAACTTGAAATGTAAGTAAACACAATCACTGAAACTTAAAACTGATGACCGTCTATAGTGATATTTTAAAGTTGTCCCAGGCTGTGTTAATTTATTTTTGAGAGTCAGAATCAATCTTACAAGTTCAATCCCATTGTGACGTTACCACTGGAGGTTTTACTTTACAAAGGAGATGAGGTGGTGGTACGGGACAGTTTTCTTCTTTTTGAGGCCAATAAAAGTTTTCAGCTGTACCATGAGGATTGCATAAAGAGGATATTATAATCCCCTTCTTCCTCATTAATTTGCTGAACCATTCCAATCCACCAGTTGCTTTCATAAACCCAGGCAACAAAGGAACGGAGGTTAGGTTCAATCATTGGTCCTGATGGGTTAAACATGTTTTTTCTTAACACGTTGGCTGCTGTGGGCCCCGATCGGTTTTTTTTCTTAACATAGAAACTTATGCAAATTTCATGTTTAAACATGTTTGCAGCAGCGAAAGTGTTAAACAGATAACAGAGCCTGAGCTCACTCTTTTTGCTATGATTTCTTCTGACGATGCAGGCTGGAAAAAAATTAAAACTTCTTGTTCCAGTTATGCTTTGCCCAGATTCAAAACGACTACTTTGGGTTATTCTGATATTTTCAATATCTTCTTCACTCAAAAAGAAAAATTTTATTTTTGAAAACAGATTATGACAAAGTGTGAACATTTGCCAAGCATTTACAATCCGTTCACTTGCTTTTGAACTTTGGAGGTTTCTCTGTATTAGTTCTTTTGTCTTGCCCCCGATTCCGTCACATACAGTTTTTCCATGACTTGTTGCATGAAAAGACCTTCCATAACTTCCATGAAAATTTTCCATGACTTCCTTTAAGTTGAACATTTTTTCATGACAAATTCATCATGGTATTGAAATTTTTATACTGTGCACTGCACCCATCAGTAATGTATTCCACTCTGCCAACTGATGGAAATGTCAGCTTAATTAAATCAATCGTTTTTTCTTGGACAGAGAAGACAAATGGTACATCGTGTCTTAGGTCATCAGAAATGAAACACTATGATGTTTCTAGTACCACAATGATGTTTTAAGGTACCATCTCCATTTTTAGAATATATTACTGAACTGAACAACTTAAATGGCTCCAGTGGTATGACTGTACTTAATTTTGAAGAACAAAATTATAATTCTCAGCGAAATCCATTAAGACCAAAACTTCATCAAATCATTTCATATTTTTATATTGTATTAAAACTCTTGTAATGCTACAACTTGCAAATATTATTTCACCTTTTGAGACTGACATGCAGCTCTCCAGTAATACGTAGGCTAACAAGGGTATACATTTAAATTCAAAATTACATCATACTGTACAAAATTATTTGTTGTAAATGTGTTATATCCAACAGTAAGCCTTATGTTATTACAAAATATGCCATGCAAATTGTATTACATATGATTTTAGCTCCATAGTCCTATATTTTATAAGATATTATTGACTTTCTAACATCCTTACCACAAACTCTGTCTTTGTCAATGAAAATACCTTTTCCGCTATTCAAAAATTTATTTATTAACTTTACATTGTAATAAAACTTTTAGAACACGTAAACCCACAAATATTATTTCACCATTTAAAAGGAAATGTTATGCTCTTTTCAGTGATATATGGTTGTATTAGGGTATCTGGAGAGAGATTTTAGCCAAAGATTGTTTTTTACATAAACGTCACAATTTGAAAAAAACTATAATTTTTGTGTTATACGATTTTTTAAACAATGATGAAAAGTTATAATGCCAACACTTATAGTATAATCTGATTCTCCATTAAATTTATGACAAATTCATAAAGTTTGAAGCCTCTAGCTACATAAATATAAATTTTATTTAGAAAAACGTGGAAACATACAAGCTGATTTCCCGCTCATACTGCCATTGGAAATTACATTTTTCTAAAACTTTAAACGACTATAATTCTGAAACTACTTAATGGAATTTGGTGAAACTTTGCATTTTTTCTTATTTTTGTACACACTTAATATATACAAATTTTTATTAAAATCTGACACCATGGGTGTCAGCCCCTGGATGATTTGGCATGGAATGGCCCGCAATTAATTAAACCTGTAGGTTAAGATTATATTGACGAGTGAAGTGAGTTTAAACCGAGATTTGTCCGTAAATATTGAATAATGCCTGCAGATTATTGGCGGTACAGGTTAACAACTTAACTATGATCTATTCTTATTTCCCTTTAAATTCCAACAATGCTTCAAATTTTGTTCAACGGTGAGCGTGAGCAATACACACTTAAGTTAATATTTTACGTGTTAAAACTTTTAAGTTTACGTTGCAATTTACTTCGAACACGGCCGAATTTCGTCGTCTGCAGTCTGCACCGCTTGCACTGTGGCCTGGTTTCCACGGAACGGGGCGAAGTAACTCGCCCGACAGTTGTTAAGTAGTATTAAGTTATACAATTTTATAGTTTTAATTGAAGTTGTTAACTATTTCTCAGATCATCAGAAGACCACTAAACAGTGGCTTAGTGACATTTGAACAATGTCGTAAATAATATAGCCTACTCACTAAACTAATGTTAGACTGGAAAGAACTAAATCAAGCCATAGAACGCTTGGGATGAAATGTCTTAATAAACTGCCTGGAAATTTGCTTACAATGAATTGTGTTAAATTTAAAAATGTTATTTATAAGTGGTTAACTTTAAACCCGTTCTATTCTCTAACTGAGTTTTTTGAACTAACCACCTCTGAAATTAAGATTCTTTAAAACAGACCCAACTAATCTGTGCCTTTCTCACATTTCCATTGCTTCTTTGTTTTTGTTTTTTCTCTCCCAAGTCCGCCCATAAAATCCACTTCCATGACTAACTTGTAGTAAATTGCAGTTTATCTGTAACTTTTTAAAACTATATTGACAAATGTTTCTAACATATAAACAATTTCTGACAATTTCCAATGTACAAACAAATGTATCTTATGGAAAATAAACATCTTGAATCTTGAATGTGAAGGTATTTGTAGCAATCGAAGCTCCTATAAAATGGGCATTTATATCTTGGAACACCTATATTTTCGCGAATAATAAGTTATGTTTTACCCTCTACTAATATTATTTCAAATTACAACATTTTTTAAATCTGTAAAATAGTTACCCTAGGCTCTATAACGTATTATGCCTATATTTTAATAAAATTTAGTGAACTTTTTCCGAAGTTTGATAATAGGCCTATGCCCATGTTAGGCTGTGAAGCTGGACTAATTAAGTTACTTTACTTCTACCCTTGGAAATATTAAACTGTGGTCTGAACATGTTTACTAATTAACTGTTTATAACATTTAATAAAGTGGTTCTCTGTACAGATAGGCTATATAGGCCTAAATATCAAATAAGCCTAGTCAGTGTAATGTTTTAACTTACCTTTGAAAACATTTTAACTAGGCCAAAGCTTACTATCGTCTGGGTAATTTTAAACTTTGATTTAATCGCCAAATTATGTCAACATGGGAGAAATTGTAAAAATTTAAGTTAGGCCTAGTTTTTTAAAACTGAACTTAATTAAAATTAATTTAGGTACTGATATAAAAAAATATATAAGTTAGGTGACTTCTTAAATATTTTTTTTGGCCAGTGATGAGATCGACAGGCCTAGATTTATGCCTAAATATGTTTTCTAAGTTATGAGTAAAAATTAGTTTTACTTTAGCCTTTTATTTTCATATGCCAACCTATTCGAAATTTTGTATTTGTTGCTGTACATGAACAGGCTACTAAATTACCGATACTGTATTTTATTTTAATCAAATCAAATCAAATAATTCTTTATTCGTCAACTGTACAATTGTTACAGATGAATAGTGTCAAAATCGTTTTAAAAATATACTTATAAACTACTTATTTAATTTACATGTCATTATTTATCGTAGCTAATTCTTCAAAGGAGTATAGGGGATGCTCAATCAAAAACTGCTTTAGTTTTTTGACAAATTCTGAAAGATTTTGGACTGTCTTTATGTCATCTGGAATGTGCTTAAAAAATTGTATGCCTCTATAATTAACTTTTTTTTTAAACAACTCAAGTCTATGGGAATCAAAAGTTAAATAACTTCTTGTGTTATATTGTCGATTTCTAGCTTCCATCTGAGGGATGTTGTGTTCTTTTACATATTTCACAGTGTTTAACACATGCTGAGAAAAAACTGTAAGAATCTCTAGTTCCTTAAATTTTGTCTTAACCGAGACTTTATTTCTAAGTCCAAGGATAATTCTAATAGCTTTTTTTTGCATTTTTAAAATGGATTTCAAGTTCTTTTTTGAGGTTGCCCCATAAATGCTAACCCCATAAGATATGTATGAGTCTATGAGAGCAAAGTATAAAACCTTTAAGGTTTTAAAATTACAAATTTTGGACATTCTTCGAAGTGCATATATTCCAGATGATATTTTATTTAGAATTTTATCGGTATGTCCATCCCAACTTAAATTTTCATCTATGAAAAAAAACAAATATAAAAAATACCACCCATAATATAATATATTAATTTTATATTTAATATAAATATATAATCTTCATTGCTTTCCAATGTATAAAGAAGGTACACTTTCATAAGCGGAACGTTGTAAAAAACCAAAAGTAATTGTTCATACGGATTATTTAGGTTACAGTTACGTTCAGTCTAAAGAGGTGGAAGATACTTATCGTCTTGAAATTTGTCCAGATAACAAACTTTTTTAGGAATACGGTCCGAGCACATCGCCAACCATCTCTATGTGAATACTTATTTAGAATTAGGGTGAAAAACTCTGGAAAATATCCTTTTATGTTGTTTTAACATGCTGATATTTTATGCCCTTTTAAATTTGTTGACGTTTTTAGTTTCGTTTTTTTAATTAAATTATTTTGCATATAGCTAACCGGTAACGTTTATTTCATTTGTAGTTTAAGTTTAATTGGAAAAATATATATATTTATATATATAAATATTTATGTTCATATATTATGCAGTATTTGAGTTTTGGTTTTGTTAGTGATTTTTCTTCTAAGTGTCATTCTTTTTCACTATTTAAATTTGTTTACCATAGTTTAAATAAACGGTATCAGAAGACTGACACATACTTTCTCCCTTTTAGCCCATCTTTAATGAATAAATTACTTTTTATTTACTAAATATAAAATACAAAGCACGGTTGAATGTACAGAAAATATTGTAAACAAGTTGTTTTCAAAAATATCTACCGAAATCCCTGTTGAGGAGGCACTACAGAATCCATCGCTACACACGTGGTTTTAAGAGGGGAAATGCCCCCTATTACCCCCCCTCAGAGTTATTAAGGGGCAACATATTTCAAATTTCTTCAGATGGTCAATGCTATTTTGAAAAGCATATCAAGTTTGAACGAAATTGATCAACAAATAAGAGAGAAATAGTAATTTTTGTATTCCCCATAAGAATAACATTGGACATCGTACTGTGTTTACTGAAAAATGGAAATTTAAATTTTCTCCGCAACCAGTAATCGTAGAATAGTAATTCAAGATACCAAAATTATTTAGTTTTTTTGAGTTTTTTTTTAATGGTGAATAGTAATATTTTTCACATTTATGTTTTTTTAATGACAAATCAAAAAAACTGAATAATTGATATTTTAAGTCTTGTAATTTCTGAACCCGAATTTTTACAGAAATGCGGGTGGTCTCATTTTGTTGGAAAATTAAAGTTCTACTAACGACTAAAGTTTAATCAAAACGTTAGAGCCGTTTTTGATAAATCTAGGTTTTTCATGTTTTTTGGTGGTTTTTTGGGGATAATTACCCTTAAAAATCAAAAATTAAAAAAATGAAAAAATACCTGGAGATATCGTGTATTAGTACCTACATACCAAATTTCATAAAAATCAAACCATTGGTTAGGGATCTAGCTCTGTACACATACATACAGACAGACAGACACACAGACATCACGTAAAAATCACTTTTTTGGGTTCAGGGAGCACCAAAACAAATATTTCCATTATCAACTAAATTCAAAAATTTTGACGAAAACAATACTTTCTCCTTATACTATGTATAAGGACGAGAAAGTAAAAATCCAAAAAGTGGTAAAAACATGATATTTTTACTCTTATGACGTTTGTAGTATATTTGTACTATCTTGCGAAAGTCTGGAAAATTTTGGGAAAAGTCTTATAAAGTCTGGAAAAAGTCTTGAATTTTGAGATCAAATATCACTAGACACCCTGACCTGGCTAAGGAACTTACGAATCCTTAGTTGAAAGTGATCTGGACCTTTGATACACTGTTATTAGTGGATTTCCTATGGAAATGAAGCCTGGGACCATGATAAGTTCCTAACGTGACCCCTGAACATTTTTTGAGTGGTCACTAAAATTGATGTGTGTGTGTGTTCAGTTGGCCAAGTTCATTGGGCAAATTAATCAGAAAACCCTAGCCCTGTTTTGGGGTTTTGAAGATTAAAATATGAGTTTTTGGGCCCAAAGGGTTAAAAAAAAGCTCGAGACATAAAATCATGCTAATACGACAGAACTAGGGATGAGTCGATACCGATACCAATACCAGAAAAATCGATTCCCGATTACCTACAAGTATTCAGTACCTATAGTTGTTAAAACTATTGTTAAAAACCGTTACAAATTTGTAATACCATTTAAAATTATTTTGTAGTTAATTATCAAACAAATTTTTTAATGAAATTTTTTACATAATTTAATGTTAATTTCACTAGTAATGTAGAAAAACAAAAACTATTTTTATAAATTCATAATAGCGAAAAACTTGGTTGTAAGATAATGACTCAAAGAAATAATGTTGGTCAGCCGACTGGTTTATTGCTTTCAACCAGACCCCTCCCATCCATCTTCCTTCCTTATCTCCTAGGTAAGATTTTTGCCGCCGACCCAAATACTCCTAGTGCCTTTTGTAGAGCAGCGGGTATATGGCGGGAGTATCTCTTCCCGTGCACTTCGTAGCGCAAGTAAACGGCGGGGGTATCGATGGTATCGATATCGACATTGAACGAATGGATCTCAATACTGATACCAATGTCCAAGAATCGGTGGTATCGAAAATCGACTCATCCCTAGACAGAACGTACAGCCAAAGATGTTATGTCCTTATAATTCCATCTAAACTATTTGCCAAGTTATTAAAGAAAATGTATGTGACTAAACACAGTACATTGCCTTATGGGGATTTAACATTGGAAAAGGCTGTTTTCATATCAATAAGTAGTTTTATCACAGTCTACTATACACAGTCGCGCAGCTCAGTTGCGAAAGTTGTCCGCCTGGCTGCAGCGAGCGATGCGAGCGCCCCTAGCAGCTCGCAAGCTCAAGCGCTAGTTCACTCTATTGGTTTATATGGCAACAAACCGTTCTTCATCTTGTTTAATTTAATACAAATGTTTGTTAAATAATATTGCTGCGTTAATAATAACATTATTCGTCGTCCTATTATAATATTATAAAAGTATTTCATTAGTTAATAATAATAAATAGACTAAATTTAGACGCAGGGAATAGTTTAATGCATCTTACGACAATCTGTCAACAATAATTATTTGTTATAAATCATTGTGCAATTTACAGTTTGACCTTAGATGTTTAATTGTAAGATATATTATTTATTTAGTTAAAAAGGAAAGTGAACTATTAGCATAACCAGCACGGTGAAACTTAAGCCCGGGACCACCTTAGAAGTTCCTAACGTGACCCCCTGAACACGTTTTGGGGGGTCGTTCAAAATTATATATATATATATATATATGTTTGCACTCTAGAGGTCGCATTTTTTGTCCGATTTAATTCAAATTTGGTAGGGACGTTCCTTTCTGTAATCCGTTGGGCAAAACAATCGGAAAACTCTAAACCCTTTTTTTGGGGGATTAATCTTTCAAATTTCGATTTTTTGGGCCCAAAAAGGGTCATAAAAGCCTCAGATGTAAAACCAATGCATGTAGGATGATGGGAATTAGTGAGGCGAAAGTTTTAAGCCCTCTCTCGTCATTCTAGTATAAATATTTACCGAGTTATTAAAGAAAATGTGTATCGACTAAACACAGTACGTTGTCTTATGTGGGTTTTACACTAGAAAAGCCTGTTATTCCTTTGTTAGAGTACTTTTATCATCCCCAGCAACCTCACGCCTACTTTCAAGCCTGTTTGGACCTTCTCCTAACCTTATAATGCACAAAATTGTATTCCCAGCTTTGCAAGTAAATGAAACCAGGAGTATCAGAACAGCCAAAAAATCAATGTTTTCAGATTTCAATAAAACTTGGACAAATTTATGTTTTTACACTTATTTTTAGTTTTACAAGTTGTTATGTGGAAATTCACTTCCCTCACGTCAGCGTGCTGCGTGCGAACTCGTTTGAATGCAAAGTTTAATTTGTATCTTGTATCTGAAATAAATTCGTTTTCCCTAAGAGATTTTACAAGACACAACGTCTGAGACAGAAAAAGCAGAGTTATCCATTCGATTTTTAAGTTGCTAATTCTTAAGATTCTAAAAAGTTCTTTGAAGTGCAAATGTTAACCATGCAAATCGTCTTTGGTAGAAGAAAATTACAGTATTAATGATGAAAGTATAACAAATTGTATATAATACTGTACACACAATTGTTTTGCGTCCACGTCACATCTTGTTTACTAATTTGTAAACGTTGAATTTTTAATTTTCTTTCCTGTTGTCAGGATATGAATTTGTGTCTTATTAAACTTGTTTTGAAACTCAAATTTTGATACACCTTAAAATTTACAAAAGAACCTTTGCGTTTAAAGAAAATAAAATGCAATAATATCTTACGTTTAAACATTTAGGAACATGCACATTGTACAATGATTTTTAACAAATGAAAGACAGAATGTCGTAATTCATTAAAACTATTCCCAGCGTCTAAATTTAGTATCTTTTGTATTACCAACTTATGCGATAATATGCGAACTTATAATACTTTAAAATCTTCATCATCTCATAATAGGACGGCAAACAAGTTACATTGATATGGCAATATTAATTAATAAACATTTTTATTAAATTAAAACCAGAAGAACTCTTTGTTGCCATTGAAGGCAATAGTGTAAAATAGCGCTTGAGCTTGCGAGCCGCTTGGAGCGCTAGGGTCGCTCGCGCGGACATCTCGACACACGAGTAAGTTGCGGGACTGTGTATAGTAGACTGTGGTTTTATCGTCCCCACTCCCACATACTTACTTCCACTCGTGATTGGATCTCCTTCTAACTTTATGGTGCCCTACACACTGGTGTGAGAAGCTCGATTCGACAAGCATTTTTTGTGCTTGTCGCATGCTATGTGAAAACCAACCTGTGTTATCAAGTTGGAGCCTTCACACTGAAGTAGCAGTAGCGTAGCGCTACTTCTGTGCTGGTTGCACGTGCTACTGCAAACCGGTAAATCGGTGTTTCGCGAAGGGTTCACACTGGTTCCCAAAAAATGCTTGTCGCACCAGTGTGGAAGGGCACCTATGATGTATAACATTGCTACCCCAAAATTTCAGTTAATTAAAACCAGGAGCATTAGAACAGCCAAAAAACCAAATGTTTTATGATACAGAAATTGATATTATTCCGATAAGTGTTGGTTTGAACACTTTGCGCCTCATTTGAATTTTTCATGTGAAAATTCCCTCCTCTCAACATGCTGCGAGCAAACTCGTTTAAATTTACTAGCAATTCTTGCTATGCATTTTCACTCAAAGGAGTCCAACCCTGCTGGTTGGCTGGTCTCCTGATTGCATAAAATGTATTTTACTTCCTTTCCTTTAAAAAATTAATCCTTGAATTGTAAAAGAAAAAACTATAAAGAAATAATATGTAGAAAAAAAGAGGGTGGGTGTTCGGACTTAGAGCTAGTAGCATTGACTATACACCTGTACTAGACTGAAAACCTTATGGGCCCTTCTGATAACAAAAGATTTGGGATTCTCCACGTAGTTCTGACAGCACTGGATAGAAATCGCTACAATCGCACGCAATGGCGGATGTAACTCTGGCTCATGCAGCTTGACGCGCTCAGCTCGGCCGTGGCGGGTTTTAAAAATCTCAATTTGCTAATAAAACAACTGTCACGCTTTCCTCACAACTCGGAAATTTTAATATACGATTTAACAAAGGCTGCAAGGCTGTATTAACAAAGGTTGTGTGAAATAAAAATAATATTGTAATAACTGTTAAAAACTGGTGTCGACGTTATAACCGTCTTTCACCAACGTCAATCAAGCGTCTGTTCGTCTACCTATGTGATTCCGAGTAGTTTGTGTAATGTCTACTAGGAGGAAGCCCCTGTTGCCGACCGCACTCAATAGATTGTGCTGTTTCTTGGTTAACCAAATTTAGCATTGCATTTACCGTCTAGAACAGGTGTATAGTCAATGCTAGTAGCAAGAGTCTCTGCTTGGGTGCAATGTTATTTATTTAAACTATTACCCTCCTAAATGCATTCTATCAATATTTATTGATAGTACTTGAAAACTAAGACAACTACCAACAATTACAAAGTGAAATAAAGTGTAGCTTTTCATGTCTATGACAACCAAAGGTAGAAGTGGAACGCTCAAAAAACACATAATGTTTGCCGTTTGCTGTACATGTTGGGCAGTTACTGAGGACACTTGACCTTCGCTTAGACTCTTAGTATATTCCTCAGTCAATTGATCAGAACTATTCTAGACTTAATTTTAAGGGTGGGCGAGTACTCGAGTTTTGAATATTTGTTCGAGTACTAAAGACTACGCGAAGGCCGAGTCGAGTAGTAAAAATACATGAAACTATTGAGTCAACAAGTACAGTACAGTCTCGATTATCCGACCTAAACCGGCCGCGGCAAGGTTGGATAACACGGAAAATAATATCCGACCTAAACCGGCCGCAGCAAGGTTGGATAACACGGAAAATAATAAAAACAATGTAACAAATTTAGATTTTTTTTGTCTAACCGCGTGGAAGTCGATCGTTTGATTGTGCACGGGTACGGTCAAAAAACACGGAAAATTATAAAAACAATGTTAAAAATTTTGATTTTTTTTCCTAGGTGCACAGAAATTGATTGTTCGATTGTGTATGGGGACGGTCGGATAAAACGGAATGTCGGATATTCGAGACTACTGTAATTGACTACTCCCACCCCACCCCAGATAGTTGAACGTAGTAAGTTACCCCCGCCGTTTACCCACGTTTACGGCGCTAACCATATTTAACAAAATAAGTGACTGAAATAAAGAAAAATAAATTTAAAATCTTTTTTTAGCTCATATGAAAGGAGACATTGACAGGTGGGTTATTTAAGGATACATGTGAGTTAGGATAGTAAGAGAGGGGCACAGGGTGAGTTTGGGTCGGGGTCAAAATATCACTTTCTTGTTCAAATGTTCTGGTTTTGATAAACCATCCCAAAATCTTTTTATGGAAAATCTTTTTAGCGAATTTCCCCTATAGGGAAGAAGCTATTACCGTAGGTCTCATGGTAAGACTTAAGCCCGAAACCATGATAACTTTTTGTTTTGAGGTCCCCAGATGTCCAAAACACTATTCGTTCAAATTTATATATATGTATATATATATATATATATATATATATATATGTACGTGAATGCGATAACTTGAGTAAAAAACGTCCGATTTCGATGAAATTTGGCTCAAATGTGTAAACTGACATTTATGACTTTAAGTTCGAAAACCAGAAAAATCGGACCAAAAGGGATAGGGGGTTTATGGGGGTTTTAAATTTTCCAAAACTCAGTTTTTTGCATTTTTCACCCTAAAATTTTTAAAACACTTAATTTTGGTTTTGACCATGTTATAGAGCTAAAAAAAAAAAACAAATAATATGGTATTTTGAATTATTAACCTAGGTTAAGTGGTTGCAGAAAAAATCCAAAAAAACGTGCTCATAAAATCTCCCATGTTAATCTTATGGGAAAAAAGTTTTTGGCTTTTCCTCAGTTAATTTTACTTTAAACTTCACATTTGCTTTTACCAATCACTTCAGCTCCACAAAAAAATCATTTTGGTGTTTAAATTGTGATTCTACGTCCAACTGTTGCAGAGATATTCAAAGTGCTAAACACAGTACGTTGTCCAATGTTATCCTTAGGGAGACTAAATAAAATTTGATATCTCGATTATTTATGAATGTATTTTGATGAAACTTGGTATGTGGCTTCACGTTGTACTGGTATATTGATATTTGCACAAAAAATAAATGTTTTGTTGGTCGTCCCCGTAGCAGCTAACCTGCATACTCAGCCCTAATGTTATGGAGAATAAGTAATGTTTTATATCTCCCTTAATTATGAACATAAATTAATAAAACATGGTAAGTAGCTTCACCTGGTTCAGTTATATCGATAATTGCATAAAAACCTATTTCTTATCTTCCTCGTTACAGCAAACCTGCGTACTCAGTCCTAATGTTATTCTTATGGGGAATAAATAAAATGTTATAAATCACTTATTTATGAATGTATTTTTGTAAAACTTGGTAAGTGGCTTTATGTAGTAGTGAGAAACATATAAATGCATTAGAAATTCGCTGAGTACGCAGGTTTGCTGCGACGGGGGTATTTTTCATTTAAATCATTATTCATTCATGGAAAAATAAAGGTTAAAATAATATAATTAATAACATTAATAATGCAATAACATGTAACATTTATAATTAACGTTTAATATGTAAAAAACATTGATTTCAATACAAAAAATTAAAATTAGTTCTTTTACTTTTTAAAGAACTACTCGACTCGACTGGATACTCGAGTAGTTTCGTTCAATACTCGACTCGATTTAAAAAAACACTAGTCGCCCACCCCTACTTAATTTACATTGTCACTTTTTAGCGAATTTCCCCTATAGGGAAGAAGCTATTACCGTACTCGGCATGGTAAGACCTAGGCCCGGGACCATGATAACTTTTCGTTTTGAGGTCCCCAGACCCCAAAAACACCATTCGTTCGAAACTGTATATATATATATAGGGGAAGGTGTTGTACCTTGAGACAGTTTGTAAAAAAATATTTTTATTTCAGCTTTGGTAAATCTTGTAGAAAAAATTTAAATGTTGGCTTATTCCTTACCATTTAAAGAATCAACTGACACTATACAAATTAAAAAATCTTATTTATTAGTGGAGTAATAAATTATTTTGTATACCCTTGCAGACTGTTTTAAGGTACAACATGGTGTTGTACCTTGGAACGATGGGTGTTGTACCTTGGGATACTGGGTGGTTGTACCTTGGTACAAAATGAAAAATGCAAAATTTGGCAAATATATTGTATTCAAAGTAATTATAGTTAAAGAAACATAATAGAAATTATTAAAAGGCTTTTTTATCAAGTAAATTAGTTCATGGGCATATCATAGGCGCTGAAATTGACGGGAAACTTCAGTGACTGCTTCTGACGCTCTGACGTCCCAGTAGCTACAGGCATTGGCAATTTACATACAATTTCTTCTTCATCTATTTCATAAACTTTGTCACTTCTTGAGACGAAAGTGTTTGTTCCAGTTTTCACGAGATAGTGAATTTCATAAACAATGTCTACTTTTTTTATAACTTTTGCGGCATAGTAAACGGTTTTCTTCTTACCGGCAAGTTTTACTAAAACGTAATCCTCTGGTTTTATTTCACCACACTCCAGGTCATTTTGAAGAACTAGGTCCATTTCTTCTTCCAATACTTCTTCTATTAAATTTTCCATTGACACATCTTCTTCATCAGAGAACAAAGCCATTTGTTCCTCCTCAGAACTTGAGCTATCCATAATAATGGTTTTGTTACTTTTTCTAGGCTTTGGTTTGCCAGTCTTTTTTCCAGGGTACAACTGTTTACGAGGGAGGGAACCTTTTCCCTTTTTATTCTTTTTCTGCTGTTCAATCGCCTTCTTCTCTGGCGTGTCCGTCAAAATTCTTGTTTTTCCAGGTTGTCTTCCCCTTGAACTCGTCTTCCTGGCTGCAGCTTTGGGAAATGGGCGTATCATTTCAGGTGTTACAATTTCAGACGTTATTAGCTTTAAAGTTGAGCCGCATGGTGAAGCCTGAACCATAAGGATACTAGTATTAACATCCCTGGTCAGAGCTGGTACATCAATCACATTGGCTACTGTTGGTTCGTGGGTCATCTCAGTGTCCGTAGCAGTTGTAGACATATTGCTCTGGACCAATTCTCGATCGGTGACATATGATGAAAGAAACTCGTCATCTGTAAATATCTTTCGTTCAAAGGGATATATTCCAGTTACCTTGAACCCCTTTTCAATATTTTCCTTGGTAAATGATTTCTGATAGGCAGCGCCAATCAGTCCTGCAACATCATAAATTTGGACAGGTTTTCCAGGATTGGATAACATCCAACCATTCATGGCAGTGTTGTAGTAGCCTTTATATGGGCCAAAAACAGTCCGATCTAACGGCTGCAACTTGTGCGAGGTGTGGGGTGGGAATGTTAACATCACCACACCATTTTTTTTAGCTAAATCTAGACACTCAATTGAGACGTGTGATTCATGGTTGTCTAATATGAGGAGAATAGGTTTGTCTTTCGAAGGTTTCACATGCCCGATGAAATGCTCCATGTACTTAACAAATAAATCCTCATTCGACCACCCACTTGGATTTGCGCCACCAATAGCACCATTTGGGGCACCAATGAGCATGTGCTGTTTGAAGTTAACTCGGGGAAAGATCAGCATTGGTGGAACGCTGTTACCGATAGCATTGATACATGCAATCATTGTAATGTTAAGCCCCCTTTCCCCCGAAGTAACTGAACCCACCTGTTTTATTCCTTTATTACAAAATATTTTTGGTGGCTCGTGCACGGTTGAGTTGCCGGTTTCATCCAAGTTGTAGATATCATTTGGTTTGAACTTATATCTTTCCATGACATCCTGTAAATTATCAAAAAAAAGCTTTACATTTTCTCTGTTAAAGCTTGTTGCTCTAGAAAGACTGGTAGCCTCAGGTTTACGTAAACTTAGGCTTGGATTGCGTTTCCTAAAGCCACGTAGCCAGAACTCTCCAGCAGATTGAGTAGTAACCCATTCATTTGGAACATGAGTTTTGCTATTAGGCTGCTCTGAAAGGGCTTTTGCGTACTGGAAAGCAAGTTTTAGCGTTTCTTTTTTTGTTAAACCATAATGTAGGTTGGCTGATTGTTTTAAATAACTAACTAGCTGAAGTTCTTCATCTGTGGTAAACACCTTTTTTACGGCATTTTTTTCACTGTCATAGATGAAATTGGGCTGATCTTCATTTAATCCAGATGATAGATAAGTTTTACAGTGCCTACTCACGGTTGATTTACTCAGGCCGTACCTCCGAGCAGCCTCGTTCACCTTCATTTTTCCTTGAAGCACATCTGTAACTGCACTCTCCAAAGCTCGAGGGTCGAACTTTTCTCGTGTCTTGCCTACCTTGCTGCGAGGCATAGTCCTGAAAATAAACAAAAAAAATGTAACATCAAATATATTGTTTGCCTCCTTTGCTGTGGGGCATTTTTCTAAAAACTAGCGTGTAGGCCTACATGTAAGAGATCTACGGTAAACCATAAAATATTATAAGAATCACCCTCTAAATATTCAATGTAATAAATGGTAAAAAGATGAGCTATAAAATTCAGGAAATCAATAAAGTAAAGCTTAATGCAATATTTACTGGAAAAAATCGTTATGTGTTGTACCTTGGGATGTCCCAAGGTACAACGACAATTTTGTCCCAAGGTACAACACATAGGAACGAACAAAAACATGGCTTCTAAAAGTTTTTGAGGTTAGTATAACAGTTAACTAACTGTACTATTACGTGCAGCATTGTCAAAGCTTCACTTCCCAAACATAATTATTGACACTCATCAATTAGTAAAATATAGAGAAAAAAAACAACGAAACAACAAAAATTTACTTACCAGTGTCAATTTTCGTTTTTAATTTTGTACTCATATGAATATCACTTCACAATTGCCAGTCTCTTTACACTGGCCCCTGGCGGCAAAGAGAAGAACTATTGGTGGTTAGTTTTCTCCTCAACCAACAGATGGCGGGGCAATGGCGATCGTTTCAAGGTACAACTGTCCCAAGGTACAACACCTTCCCCTATATATATATATGTATATATATAAATATATGTAAATATATATATGTGTCCGTGAGCACGATAACTCTCGTAAAAATGATCCGATTTTGGTGAAATTTGGTATAAACGTGTAAAGCAACATTTATGACTTTGTTGGAAAACCAGCCAGATCGGTAGATCCAAACGGGTATTTTGGGGGGTTTTGTACCCCAAAAATGGGTTTTTTGACTTTTTTACATATAAATTTTGAAAAAGTCAAATATTGGTTTTTAATATTGGATTCAGTTTAAAAAAACACACAATTTGGTATTTTGATCATTCCTATTTCATATTTGATAATTTTTGATTCATATTTGATTTTTTCATTTTGATCATTCATATTTTGGTCAATTGGTTCCCGAGATATTGAAAGTTCTAAACACAGTACGTTGTCTAATGTTATTCTTATGGAGGAAAAGACAAATTTTATATCTCGCCTATTTATAAACGTACACTGATGAAACTAGGTATACGGCTTCATCTGGTTGAGGTCTATTGATATTTGCTCAAAATAATAATATTTTGCCAAAGACTCTCGTCGCAGCAAACCTGCAGACTCAGCGAACATAAAGCCACTTACCAAGTTTCATATAAATATATTCACAAATAAGCAATCTAAACAATTTTAATTATTCCCCATAAGAATAACATTGGGGCTGAGTACGCAGGTTTGCTGCATCAAGGAACACAAAAAAGGATTTTTATGCTAATATCAATATAACTCAACTAGGTGAAGTCATATACCAGTTTTTATTCATTTATGTTCATAATTAAGGGAGACAGCATTTAATTATTATCCATAAGAATAACATGGGGCTGAGTACGCAGGTTTGCTGCTATGGGAGCCTTCGACAAAAAATTTTTTTTTTAGCAATTATCAATGCACCACAACCAGATGAAGCTGTATACCAAGTTTTGTCGGTGTACGTTCATAAATAAACTAGGAAAAAATCGTCACATAGGCGGTATTGCCTGCGCAACGACGAAATGTTGCTTTACATGTTTATACCAAATTTCATAAAAATCGGATAATTGTTACGAGAGTTATCGTGCTCATGGACAGTTTATCCGAATATATATATACAGTTTCAAACGAATGGTGTTTTTGGAGTCTGGGGACCTCAAAACGAAAAGTTATCATGGTCCCGGGCCTAGGTCTTACCACGCCGACTACGGTAATAGCTTCTTCCCTATAGGGGAAATTCGCTAAAAACTGGTATATCGTAATTCGCTAAACTGATAAACTGGTATATCGCTTCACCTAGTTGAGTTATATTGATATTAGCATAAAAACCTATTTTTTGTGTTCCGTGATGCAGCAAACCTGCGTACTCAGCCCAATGTTATTCTTATGGAGAATAATTAAAATTGTATATATCACTGATTTGTGAATATATTTTTATGAAACTTGGTAACTGGCTTTATGAAGTATTAAGACATTTATATCTCCATTGGAAATTCGCTGAGTATGCAGGTTTGCTGCGACGGGACATAAGAGCTGCAAACTGAATAAGATGCCATTTGACTTTTTTTTTAACTAAATTAAAAATACCCCCGTAGCAGCAAACCTGCGTACTCAGCGAATTTCCAATGCATATATATGTATCTTAATACCACATAAAGCCACATACCAAGTTTCATCAATATACATTCATAAATAAACGATTTATGACATTTTAATTATTCTCCATAAGAATAACATGGCGGCTGAGTATGCAGGTTTGCTGAAGGAAGGAACACAAAAAATGGGGTTTTATACAAATATCAATATAACTCATTTAGGCAAAGCCACATACCAAATTTCATTAATTTATTTTCATAATTAAGGGAGATAACACGTTACTTATTCTCCATAAGAATAACATGGGGCTGAGTACGCAGGTTTGCTGCTACGGGAGCCTTTGTCAAAAAATTGTTTTTTTGAGGAAATATCAATGGTCCACAACCAGATGAAGCCATATACCAAGTTTCGTCAGTATACGTTCATAAATAAGCGAGATATACAATTTTTCTTTTTCTCCATAAGAATAACATTAGACAACGTACTGTGTTTAGCACTTTCAATATCTCGGTAACCAATTGACGTAGAGAAATGATCAAAATACCAAATTGTGTGTTTTTTTAAGCCGAATCCAATGGTAAAAACCAAAATTTGACTTTTTCCAAAATTATATGTAAAAAATTCAAAAAACCCATTTTTGGGGTACAAAACCCCCCCAAAATACCCCTTCGGATGGAGCGATCTGGCTGGTTTTCGAACTTAAAGTCATAAATGTTGCTTTACACGTTTATACCAAATTTCATCAAAATCGGATAATTTTTACGAGAGTTATCGTGCTCACGGACACATATATATATATATATAGATATATATATATATAGATATATATATATATATACAGTTTCGAACGAATGGTGTTTTTGGAGTCTGGGGACCTCAAAACGAAAAGTTATCATGGTCCCGGGCCTAGGTCTTACCATGCCGACTACGGTAATAGCTTCTTCCCTATAGGGGAAATTCGCTAAAAAGGATTTTAAAATGTCTACAAGTGCAAAATGTGAAATAGCCATTTATTTGATAACACAAGATATGGCTTTTTAAATCTACTCATACCTTGTAGCTCTTTTTAAAGCAATAGATAAAAACTTAACTTTCCCATATAACTTGTATGTTTTTGTGCATAACATTTCATGTACTCTGATACCTCTTTTATTAATATGCAATACACAATTAACACACATTTTATATTGGTTTGTTTTTTTTAGTTGATTGCTAAAAACCTAGAAAAATATATGAGGTTAGGTGGTGAGGGGGGAGTATAAAGTGTCTAGAAATTAAGACCTTTAAAATTATTATATATTTTTTACTGGTATTTAGAATTTTGGGTCTAAAGATTTGTATAAAACCAAAATGATTTAAAATATGGCACACATTTATATTTAATATTCAGAAATTTGCACTAATAACCATCAGTTTCTGAAAACCCGTGGTTCTAACAACAAATTTAAATTTTTTTGTATTGTTCTAGATTTTCATTGAGATATGGAAAATAATCTTGATTAATTTTCTAGATCAAGCTCTTTGTAATTTTTTTGAGACACCTTACTAATACGCCCCTAATAACAAGTTTATATAATCCCTAGACAGATTTCAGTCTGGGCATTGATTATACATCCTACGGAATAGATAAACCTAGCTTACGGGCCGAGCGTGCCTCGGGATTGTCTGTGCTGCTTGAGTTTGATGTGAGATGCCGCCAGAGCGCTACCAGCAGTGTTTCCACTTAAGGGATTTTTATCCCATATATGGGGTATTTCACTGCTTGTGGGATAGTGTGATTTTTTTTGGAAATCGGCATTACGTCTGCTAGTTTCCTTACGAACAGAGCACCTTGGCACAAGCGGGCATTCCCTTTTTTAAAATATCGTTGAGCCTTGTCCGCACCTATTATTATTATTTTATAAACATCACAGAACGCACAATGAATCACATCAATGTCGCTGGCCTGGCCACGTTGGAATTAACATGTAAAATATTTGCCATTTCTAGTACCTATATGTCGTACCGTGCTATTTAGTACTACCATTGATTTTGAATACCAGAATAGATGAACCGAGCTTATGGCCGATCTGTAACCCGAAAAATATACCATGAAACTAGTGCTACACCATCTCAAGAAAAGGCTCTGGCAACGAATGTTTCAATTTGCGGGATTTGCTAAACGAATACTAAAACCTAATACCACATACATAAAAAAGATTGTTGACCTTGGCAATAGGCGGTAAGGGGATACACGCCACAGGTTGAGTCTAGAAGCCTATACAGATCCTAGACTCCCTTACTTTGAAGTACTTTGAACCCCCCCTTACTCAATTCCGACCACTTCAATTCCACTTGGGCATGAGCGTGAGCGTGTCCTAGTTGGGTGTGCGATGCGATACCATGAATATCTAGAATGGAGAACACATCGCGTCGTCACCGTTATAATTCGTTGTTTTGAATAGTTTGGACACCGTTTTCCTCGTCGGCAGGAGTGATATCGGTCATATCGCCGACAGAATTCTCGTCGCCTAGCTAGAACGGAGGCTTAGAAGCAGTAGAACGAAGTAGTAGTATGTGCGTTGTTTCTTACTCTAAGAAAACCAGTACGACGGTAACCCCTTCTTCACCCCTTACACGGTACTCGTTTCGCGTTGTTGGTTAATTGACTAGTCTAGCTGGACAAAATTTGTATATAGAGATAAAATTCTAACTACTCTTTTATGTTATTGATTGCTTCCATTAAAATTGATCATAATATAGATGTTTAAAGAGATGAAATGGTATTTGAAAGAGTAGAACATGTTTAAATAATTTAATTCTAGCACGAAAAATAGGTAAATATAAACATATAAACAATTAAAAGAGTGCAGCTTGTAAAAGTAAATAGAAAAATATTTGATTCTGCAATCTAGTGCAATCTGTGATGTCAGATTAAAAGCGGGATGAAAAGGGATTTTTTAATGTGATTCAAAGGGATAAAACGGGATTTGTAGTGGACCAGCTGGTTCATTTTTCTGGGTCCAAAAATTAACTAGTCTTGGGATATCTATTCTGTATTCAAAATCAATGGTCTGGGCCAGTTCAGAGGTCAACATGGGGATGAGACAAAAAAAGTCAAAATATTGTCAAGACCTTTTAGTTATCCAGTGTAATTAGCTTCTCTTTCACCTTGGCTTCTAATTTTTCCTGGAGTTTTCTCTTGAAAACTGATATCCCAGTCTGACCCCTTGAAGGGAACAATGGATTTATCTTGCCTGCCTGGTGCCACCTGGGGGAAGGCTCTTACCGGTCAAATCCTGAAATGTTACAGGCATAAGGGCGAACCGACCTGGGTGGAAGACCCTACAATGGATTATGGAAGTCAGATGGATTGGAGAAGGAAAGTCCCTGGGAAAGAAATTCCTCGCCAAATAAGCCTAACATCTCGATAATAAAGAAAGGAGCCCAGGAGAGATAAGTAAAGGAGTGATTCTCTGACTTGGATGTGGGTTGATGTGCTGTCCGCATTCCACCGTTCCTATCACTGCAAATCCCTTCCATTCAGCACACGGTGGGTCATCTTAAATTAACAAAGAATTCACCCATCCCGTCAGCTTGGACCCGTGCCACCCACCGCTTCCTTAAGGCCCTCTCCTTCCACAGAACACAAGTGAACTCTCCATGAGTTGCACATAAAAACCACCGACTGAGGCGGGATTCAAACTCTCGGACCAAGCACTACTCCCTGATCGGCTAGCAGTTGTATTGGATTGAGTGCTTCCTTCCAAGCTAGAAGCTAGATGTGTTAAATCCGTTTCTGTCTTCGAGGTTACGTCATGTCTGACTCAGACTGTTACGACTGCTTATATCCTAACTACCGGTAACCATGTTTTAAAGTATATTCAAAAGCTGATATATCAGCTCTTGAGGCTCAAAGGATTAAACAATTACTGGCGTATACATTTTTCAAATAGTTAAATTACTTTACAATAATCACTTTACCTTTTAAAACTTTAAATTTAGTAATAATTATTTCACACATCATCAACACTAATTTCAATTACTTCAGCTAACGATAAAATAGTCTAAAGTACATGGCAAACAAAATTGTTAATAAATTACCCAAAGTTTGGTCTCCAATAGTCCAAAGAATATAACATTAAAATCTTTACATGAGTAACAGTTAAAGTCATTGATACTTACTTAACTTTAATTCATTGAACTATGTTATTGTTATTACACTATTGAGTTGTCTTATAGTGATACATTTTAGAAACGTAGGTTAAATTACATTGTAGACCAAACGGCATTTACTAATTACACTAACACGTTTGTTTAGTGCGGCGCGCCGGATTTCTGGCGGTTGCCTAACAAGGAAACAAATGCAATTACCTTGAATATACACGATTAACGCAACGAATCCATTAAAAACAGTATCTTATTTTTTCCAAAACTTTGATAACTCCTTTTTAATAACAACTGTCACTTAACTTGTATTTTGATTTTTTTTTTATTAAATATATTAAGTAATTATAGTTTGGCACCAATGACAAAACTCCGATCTTACTCGATGTTATTATGTTATGAGTCAATAAAGAATCAATTTTAATATAAAAATGTGCTTGGATGTTTAAATATTTATAAGTGAAATTATGTATTTAGGTCAGGTGACCTAAATACATAGCACACTTAGCACACTTAGCAATACCCGAAAGGGAAGATTTACAACAAAACAAATTGATTTATAAAAGTACGTTCTAACTTCACAAATAAATTTATTTTTGTACATTCACTCGCACTCACTTGATCGTTAGCAAACAAGGATAACAGATTTGAGGTTCGTATATACATAATTAAAATTTGATTTTGGTCAACTTATATTATTATTACTGTATAACAATTATGTATGTTCATATAAAATAATTCAACAAAACAGTCCTAATTATCAACAGAACTAGTTCCTATAAGAACTGAACACAAGAAATTAATTGAAATAATTGTCCGTAGTTACAAAAATGAAAATAAATCTGCACAAACTCGCTCAGTTGAAGCTACGTCTGTACTGTACTAGGCGCAAGCACTGACTAACCAATCACAAAACCGAGTCCTAATCTAAAACTGTTCTTTTTATGATTCAAGTTTCCACTCAGTGTCAGTGTGAACGGCATTGGTAACAGTTTCTTCTCTAAAACAGCCGCCACATTCCAGTTGGTATCCACACTCCCTGAAACCCAACAAAAGGAGTTGAATTTTGGCCAACAATTATCTATTAAAAATTAGACTGAAAAAGGCTAGCCTATTTTTTGCTTTGCCTTCACTGTTTGTCAAATCTCTATTTTCTATACAAAGGTTTTGAATAAAATAGTTTTTTAGTTTTTATAATTTACCTAATCTACTGTAAAAACAATGAGGTACAATGAATCTGGTTGAATTAATACAATTTAGACTAATTATTGTAAAATAAATGAAAATGAATTAGGTCTATTTTCATCTAAAAATTTTGTTATACTAAACAAATCTTCAAGTCTAATTTTTCAAACAATTAATTTTAATTGATATCATAATGGCTCTTCATCGTTTTAATATAACCATAAACTGTCAACGAATAGTAATTTATTCTGACTTTAAACTAAGATCACTGCAATGGACTTAGTCAAGATTCTAATCTAGGTGTATCACATTTTCAACAGGCTACTTAAAACTAAACAGTCTGGTTAGGCCTATTTTAAATTTACATTATATAATCTTGATGTTTCAAGCAACAGGTGACAAAAAGCGTGCTAAGCGCCTATAAATATTAAATAAATATAAATAAATATTATAATAATTATAAATATTAATATAAATATTACTACAGCCGGATCATAAAAATTATCACAGATCAAATACCTCTAATAAAAACAATTAAAAATGGGTAAGCTCTAAAAAAACCGTATGAAATTATGGCCAGTTAAACAATTGTCAAGTAAACACTGAAGAGTCGGTGAAGAGAACAAAACCACTGATGAGCAAAAATAATCAGACTAAAATGCATTCTTAAACAACAAAAATAGATAAAATGATTTCTTCTAGTTAACAAAATGAAATTACCTCTAAACTGAAGGTCTGCCTTTGGTAGGTCAGCATAGTAGCCGATGGTGCCGACGGACTCTTGCATCCGCAGGTTTGTCTCCATCTCCACGCCGAAGTGGAGCTGCTCGCTGGCCTTCTGGTAGTAGCAGAGATGGAGATTGGCCACTCCCAGAGTGCCACTGCACACGTAGTCAGGACCTGGAAAAGGCATGCAGGTTCACAACCAAATACACACAATACAACAGGACATTCAGATTCATCAGTATCTTTTTTAAATAGGGCCTAGTTTTAAAATTCTTTTACCTACAACCGCGTCTACAGTGCTTCTTTACGACCTAAAAACTCCATCGTACAACATCTGTTTTCTGTTTAATGGGCGAAAAAGTATATTTTGCTTGCTGCGACTTACTTTTTCGCTACTAATGGTAATAACAGCTGATTGATTGTTGTTTTGAACCAAGCTAACTGACATAATCTCGCAATTTCAATAAATACCCCCGTAGCAGCAAATCTGCGTACTCGGCAAATTTCCAATGTGTGTGTGTGTGTGTGTGTGTGTGACTGTAATTATATATATACATTTAAGAAATCAACACCATTTTGTTGCAATATTTCGAGATATTCTCTTTATCAAGCACAAAAAATATATGTATATGTGTATCTTAAAGCCACATACCAAGTTTAATCAATATTAGAGATGTGCGAGTACAGGTTTTTTAAGTCGAGTCGAATAAATGGCAAAAGATTTGAATCTCGAGTTTGAGTCGAGTATACAAATAAAAAATAAACACAGGTCGAGTTGAATTGGATCAAAACAGTGTGTAGGGTTCCATTTATATATGTTGTTATTCAAATATACTTTTCTAGTCACTATGAGCTGAAAATAACAATAGTAAGTAAAATGAATGGATTCCTGCTTCATGAAAACGGTAAGTACATTTATCTGAAAATAAATCATGCCAAAGTTAATGCATAACATTTTGCCATGAAGATAAAATACTTTTAATCTTTTGGTTTTAAGATTGTTATAGCCTATAGAGTATTAATTAACAGTTTCATTCAAAAATAATATCAGTTTTTTGTTTTATTTCCTCCTTTTTATTTATCCCAGGGATTCAGCTGGGAAAAACATTCTATGAGCAAAAATGCTACAAGCTCTTAGAGACTTGTAGCAAAAATATTTTCCTTTTCACATTTTTATCGCGTGTCATTATACTAGTTTTTGGTCTTGTTTTTTGCTTGTATTTGTTAGTGAATTTCCTATGGAAAGTGAACTATTAGCATGACCCGCACGGTGAAACTTAAGCCCGGGACCACCATAGAAGTTCCTAACGTGACCCCCTGAACACGTTTTGGGGGGTCGTTCAAAATTTTATATATATATATATATAGACATATATATATATATGTGTTTGCACTCTAGCGGTCGCAATTTCTGTCCGATTTACTTCAAATTTGGTAGGGACGTTCCTTTCTGTAACCAGATGGACAAATTCGTTGGGCAAAACAATCGGAAAACTCTAAACCCCTTTTTTGGGGGATTAATCTTTCAAATTTTGAGCTTTGGGCCCAAAAACGGTCATAAAAGCCCCAGATGTAAAATAAATGCATGTAAAAAGATGGGAATTAGAGAGGCGAAAGTTTTAAGCCCTCTCTCGTCATTCTAGCATAAATATTTACCGAGCTATTAAAGAAAATGTGTATTGACTAAACACAGTACGTTGGCTTATGGGGGTTTTACACGAGAAAAGCCTGTTATTCCTTTGTTAGAGTACTTTTATCATCCCCAGCAACATCACACCTACTTTCAAGCCTGTCTGGACCTTCTACTAACCTTATAATGCGCAAAATTGTATTCCCAGCTTTGCAAGTAAATGAAACCAGGAGTATCAGAACAGCAAAAAAAAATCAATGTTTTCAGATTTCAATAAAAATTGGACAAATGTATGTTTTTACACTGATTTTGAGTTTTAAAAGTTTTTATTTGGAAATTCACTTCCCTCACGTCAGCGTGCTGTGTGCGAACTCGTTTTTAAGGTTTAACATTTAAATAATATATAATTCAGCAGAGTCTACTTTTCTTGGTAACTTGGTAACTCCATTTTAACCATTAAAGTCTGTACTGGAAATATACTAAACATTCTAATAGAATAGGCCTAATATGGCGGCACCAGAACAACTAAAACTCACACACCCCAAACATTACACACTCTGAAACATAACCTCAAATCATATCGCGATTGCATTTGCGCATCACCGATTTAGAGTTGTCTGTTTTTGCTAAGGTACCTCTACACTTTCGCCCAATCGTTGCGATTTTGAGTGACTCGTGCTCGTGTAACCGTCCACATTCTGCAGCGAGTCGAGACCGTGAGCGGCACTAAGTATGGAGGACCTGCCGCTCGTCTCCTTTGACTCGGCCACAAAAACCAACAAGAATCGGTGTGATGGCGAGGCGAGCGCAGTCATCCCTTCGGTGGCGAACTAGCCTTCGACATTTTCGCATTCGCCGATTCGCTCGGCTAGACTCGACTACTACAAAGTGTGTGCCAAACCGAGTCACAGCGCATGACGTCTGCTTGGGGGTTAGCTACTGTCACCACAACTGTCATTTCAGTAACTCGTCCGTTCCGTTTACACGGTACACAATTGAAATCAACAGCAACTGTTTATGTTATGTAGGCTCGTCTCCTCTATCACTCGCTCAGGCGATCGGCAAAGTGACGTAGTGAAACCGACGGAACGTTAAGCCTCTACAACATCCCAACTACTCTTATAATTTTTTTTTGGTTGTGGATCGTGATCACACACTTTTTAATACAATTTGTATTGTTAAAACCAGAGTTTCTGCAATAACATTAAAACATTTCTTATACTTTTCTTTGTAGCAAAAAAGCGACAGCCTGTCCAAATATTGTCACATTTTCGTGGTGCATGTCGCATTTTGCGACAAATGCGACCGCAGCTTAAACCCTGATTTATCCTATGTTTTGTATAATATGTTTAGAGCTAAGCTACATCTTTCTACGAATGGAGAAAATAAAATTACATTTATGCCTATAAGTTAAAATAAACTTTATTTTAATATTTTAAAGGTCTATTACATGGTAAAACATTAGCCTACTTACTTACCACACAAAATGTATTTACTAAAATATCTTTGCATTAATTTTAACACTAACAGTCCTAATAAAAACAATCAGTGAGTAACCTCATGAAGATATGTTTGAAAGTGCCTGGCAAATCAATTGATGAAACTAAAATAAAATTTATTTTAATATTTTAAAGGTCTATTACATGGTAAAACATTAGCCTACTTACTTACCACATAAAATGTATTTACTAAAATATCTTTGCATTCATTTTAACACTAACAGTCCTAATAAAAACAATCAGTTAGTAACCTCATGAAGATATGTTTGAAAGTGCCTGGCAAATCAATTGATGAAACTGAAGCCATGTCTTAAATAGAGTTTTAAAATATTACAAATTATTAAAACAATCAGTAATGAAAGTTAAACAAGGCCAAAACAAATCACTTGTCTTTAAAAACAGCTCAATGCCAGAGGACAGTTGGGACTAAAATTAATGGATTGACTCAATACCAATTATTATGGAACAAAAAACAAGCCCAAACTTCTTATGCTTACCTATTAGATTTCATTACAGATATGTTTTTGATATTTTACTTTTAAAAATGGCAAGGTTAGGTTAACCTAAAAGTGGACTATACAGAAAGTGTTCATACAACTCAATCTGAAGGTTCTGGTAAATCCTCCATTGTGGTGTAAAGAGTAACACAAATTTATGAGCCACAACTTATTTATTTATTAACCCTAGCCGTGGCCAACCGACGCAATGTGTCGGTTCGCCCTGTTGCCTTAGAATGGCAGCCGACGCTTTGCGTCGGTTCATGACTGAACATTTTTTATTGCAAAATAACCATTAATAATCCACTGAAAATTGAATAATATATATAACATTCGGAAGATCATATTCTGAACTTTTATTTTATTACATAAACAAACCGTGTAGCAGCTATATAACAATGTTACGTCGATTAGAAATCGAATGAATATTTGGCCCAACGCTATTCCTGCAGCCGACGCTAGGAAAATGCCAAAACATGACTTTTTTCAATTACCCAGCTCGGGTAATTTTTGCCGCATGAAGTTGCGGGTGATACCACTGCACAGCTAAACAGATGTCTAAATTAAAATATTACCTTCGTCAATCAGCTCGTAAAGTTGTAACAAATGTTACAGCCGTTTCAGCATCACTGTGCCATCCTCAGACATTGAATTTCATCCATAAGGCGTCGTTAAAACATAAAATTGTCACACACAACACATACATTTAAAAAACGAAATTTACAAAAACAGGCCTGTATCGTGACGCACAGGCACTCGAGCAAATATCTGACTGGAGTCATCCTTGCCTCGTCGTGTCAGCAGCCCGTCGTGTTGGCTGCTGACACGACGAGGCAAGGATGACTCCAGTCAGCTATTTGCTCGAGTGCCTGTGCGTCACGATACAGGCCTGTTTTTGTAAATTTCGTTTTTTAAATGTATGTGTTGTGTGTGACAATTTTATGTTTTAACGACGCCTTATGGATGAAATTCAATGTCTGGGGATGGCACAGTGATGCTGAAACGGCCGTAACATTTGTTACAACTTTGTGAGCTGATTGACGAAGGTAATATTTTAATTTAGTCATAGGAGCAGCTCAGGGGCTAGAAAAATGGATTTTAAACAGATGTGCTTCATTGTGGTATTGATTTTTCGATGATATAATGATGATGATTTTAGATGATATAATTTTATAAAAACGGGTGTTTTTTGTTTCTATAACGAATGACATCGACGCAATTGGAGGGTTTGGAAAATTGGATTTATGTGCATTGTAAGTTATAGTTACTAGTCAAATCATATGTCATTTTGAAGAGGAATAAATGTAGAGGAATTTAGTTTTGCCGTTGGCAGCACTGCTAGTACGTATTTTTTTCTTGCAACATCGAATTACTTCGTCACATTTTATCCAGTTCGTCTGACGTCTGAAGGCCATCTTGTATTTATATAGGTACTTAGGGGTTTGCTATTTTTATTCGTGAGTTGTTACTATTTATGTTATTATTTTAGAGTATTAGTGTTAGTGAAGTGTTTGTGTGTATATAACAGTAATATTTATGCATAATATAATGCATAGATAGTTGCATTATACTATAGTTACATAGTATACTAGTATACTAGTATAGTTATAGTATACTATAGTTGCATAGATAGTGATACTATCTATGCATTATATTATGCATAAATATTACTGAAGTGTGGCAAATAGTGTTTATAAAGTGTTGTGTTTACTCCTACATAGGCCTAGTGAAAATTGCCAAGTCCGCAACTATTTGTTTAGTGCTACATAATACATATAAAAATCATAATTTACTCTAGGTGTTGTACATTTTTATGTAGATAATTGAATGTACTATAACATGTTCATATTGGTTTTGGGTAAACAAATTTTGTGAAAAAGTTATATACTAAATACTGTGAACCATTTTTTTCCAAATATGCAAAAATATCAAAACATTCTCTTATTTACAAATATTTATAAGTGATAATAATTTTCTACCATCAAACTTATGACTTTTTTAAATTCCTTACTTCATTAGCTTACAAATATGTATATATCATTATCAGTATATACATATAATAAGTACGGTAACTTTTTCACAATACAAAACTAACACTGTACAGTTTTTTCACTTTTATCGGTTCTCCGTTTGTTATTATATAACATCCCTAAAACGTACAAAAAAAATTCGTTCCCCCACATGTTATTATATTTCTATGTAGGGAATTAGATTATCTACAAAATGTATAAAATGTTCAAAATGTATATAATGAATTTTCCGCAAAAACTGAAGAAAAAATACCGAGGCTGCTTTTGAAATTTCAAAAAAATTATATTTGTTTTAGCGAATTTCCCCTATAGGGAAGAAGGTCTCATGGTAAGACTTAAGTCCGAGACCATGACAACTTTTTTTTTTAGGTCCCCAGATGACTAAAACACTATTAGTTCAAATTTATATATATGTATATATATATATGTGTGTGTGTGTGTGTGTCCGTGAATGCGATAACTTGAGTAAAAAACGTCCCGATTTCGATGAAATTTGGCTCAAATATATAAAGTGACATTTATGACTTTAAGTTCGAAAACCAGAAAAATCGGGCCATGGGAAGGGGGGTTTATGGGGGTTTTAAATTTTCCAAAAATCAGTTTTTTGCATTTTTTACCCTAAAATTTTTAAAACACTTAATTTTGGTTTAGACCATGTTACAGAGCTTAAAAAAACAAATAATATGGTATTTTGAATTATTAAGCTAGGTTAAGTGGTTGTGGAGAAAATCCAAAAAAAAACCTGCTTATAAAATCTCCCATCATGTTAATCTTATGGGAAAAAGGTTTTTGGCTTTTCCTAAGTTAATTTTAATGTAAACTTCACATTTGCTTTCACCAATCAACTCAGCTCCACAAAAAAATCATTTTGGTGTTTAAATTGTGATTCTACGTTCTACCGTTGCAGAGATATTCAAAGTGCTAAACACAGTACGTTGTCCAATGTTATCCTTATAAATAAAATTTAATATCTCCATTATTAATGAATGTATATTGATGAAACTTGGCATGTGACGTCACGTAGTACTGGTATATTGATATATGCAAAAAAAAGATTTTTTGTTGATAATCCCCGTAGCAGCGAACCTGCGTACTCAGCCCCCATGTTATTCTTATGGAGAATAAGTAAAATGTAATGACTCCCTTAATTATGAACATAAATTAATAAAACTTGGTATGTGGCTTCACCTTGTTGAGTTAAATTGATATTTGCATAAAAACCCATTTTTTTAGTTCCTTGTTGCTTACTCAGCTCCCATGTTATTCTTATGGAGAATAATTAAAATGTTATATAGTGCTTACTTATGACTGAATATTGATTAAACTTGGTAAGTAGCTTCACCTAGTTAAATAATATTTATATTTGCATAAAAAACAATTGTTTGTGTTCCTTGTTTCAGCAAACCTATGTACTCATCACCAATGTTACTCTTATGGAGAATAATTAAAATTGTATATATCGCTTGTATGTGAATATATTTTTATGAAACTTGGTATGTGGCTTTATATGGTATTAAGACATATATTATGCATTGGAAATTCGCTGAGTACGCAGGTTTGCTGTGACGGGGGTATTTATTCTTTTCACTTTACCGAAAAAATTACCTTTCTAGATATTTATTATTTTGCTATTCCTAGAATCCCCTGATCTTTCCGATCAAAATGAATATAAGATTGGCTAGGTTTACTTCTACGGTTGAATTTATACGAATTTTCAAAAAAAGGTCTGCAAAATCGCCAAATTTAGCCTGCCATTTCCCACTTACACCATTGGCCACTGCTAGGGTTAATAAAACACTAAAATCCACATCACAGCTCTTAACACCTCAAATGCGTTCACTCTAATTTGAATTTATAGACGACGTGCGGCTGCGGACGACCCTTGGTAGCGCGGGTAAATGGCGGGAGTAAACTTGCTCGAAACTTTTGAGTTTCAGTAAAACCTCGAGTTTCAGTGCCGAAATCGGCTCGAACTCGAAATTTCGAGTACTTGCACATCTCAAATCAATATACATTCATAAATAAATTATTTATGACATTTTAATTATTCTCTATAAGAAAAACATGGCGTCTGAGGATGCAGGTTTGCTGAAACAAGGTACGGTACACACAAAATGGGTTTTTATACAAAATAAAATTTTTGTTATAACTCAACTAGGTGAAGCCACATACCAAATTTTATTAGTTTATGTTCATAACTAAGGGAGATAACATTTGACTTATTCTCCATAAGAATAACATGGGGGCTGAGTACGCAGGTTTGATGCTACGGGAACTATCGGCAAAAAAAATCATTTTTCGTACAAATATCAATAGACCACAACAGTCTGAAGCAATATATTAAGTTTCCTTAGGATAAGATGATAAATAAGTAAGATATACAATTTTTCTTATTCTCCATAAGAATAAAATCGGACAACGTCCTGCGGTTAGGACTTTCAATAGCTCGGTAACCAATAGAAATAGAGCAATGATCAAAACACCAAATTGTTTGTTTTTTTAAGCTGAATTTAATGGTGAAAACTAAAATTGGACTTACTCAAATATTATATGTAAAAAACTGAAAAAAACCCACTTTTGGGGTACAAAACCCCCCCAAAATACCCCTTTGGATAGAGCGATCTGGCTGGTTTTCTAACTTAAAGCCATAAATGTTGCTTTACATGTTTGTACCGAATTTCATCGAAATCGGTTCATTTTTACGAGAGTTATCGCACCCACGGACACACACACACATATATATATATTATATATATAATATATATATATATATTATATATATATATATATATATACAATTTGAACGAATGGTGTTTTTGGCATCTGGGGACCTCAAAACGAAAAGTTATCATGGTTCTTGGGCCTAGGTCTTACCATGCCGACTACAGTAATAGCTTCTTCCCTAAAGGGGAAATTCGCCAAAATGGATGAAGTGAATTTTTAATGTTGTGTGGTTTGCAGTTGCAGGAAAAACTGTAAATGTAATTTAAGTGTAAAGTGTCTTTACAGATGCAGGTATTATGTCTTTTGTTTCAAATGAATTTTATCTCCCCCACTCACCTAAAACTCTCTCTCCTCCTCCATCACTCCTTGTAGTGAAAGACATTTAAAAAAATGTATATACAAGGAAAAGGCCTACAAATGTTATATCCATACATTATTCTAATAAATAGCCAAGTTATTTGGAGGCGGCCAAAACAAACAAAAAATAATGTTGATGTTATGTTTCTTAAAAATTATGCCAAACCACAACCTACGTACCAACCAATACCTTCTTTGAAGGTCAATTTTAGCCATTTGATCTAATAAGATTCTACAGCTATGAACAAATCAAATTAAACAAATATTAAAGTAATTAACTAACCTGAGTATCTTGCAGAGAGAGAGAGCAAAGCTAGTTGTCCGCCAGCTATTTGGTTCATTCTTTGAATTGCTAATTCGGTTCCTATAGCTAAATTAGGAGTTACGTTGTGTAAGTATTGCCC
The DNA here is from genome assembly GCA_963675035.1 of Allygus modestus. Taxonomy (NCBI): domain Eukaryota; kingdom Metazoa; phylum Arthropoda; class Insecta; order Hemiptera; family Cicadellidae; genus Allygus; species Allygus modestus. The sequence continues at coordinate 98,743,668 of OY776117.1, forward strand.
CACAAATACACCTGAAACATGAAATTTATATGAGTATTTTATTTATAGTTGTGTAACAGAATGCTCGAAAGGCAGAATGTTTTCATTCCTTCTGCAACGGTAAAATCCAAAAAATTTCTGAAAGCCTAACTCTTTAATATGTGCCAAACGTGAGTATCGGAAAAGCCAGTACATTTTTGGAATTAAATAAAGACACTCATAAAACCCATTGCTCTGCCATGGGGATGGAATGTAATAAATAACTGATCACTGATGGTACTGGAAAGTGGTAAACATGAGGACAATCTAAGATAGGCCAACAGTATAATCACGATTATTCAAGGTAATTAGGATCAAGACTACCTCGGAAAAGGAAAAACCTTGAACAATACGGAGGTGAAAAGCTATTGGACTTAAATTAACAAAGCAATTAATTAGTTAAAAATGTACAAAATTAGATTATTAAACAAAAATACATGACGTCAAATAATCACGTGTAGCGCGACCGCAGACACAACTGAATCTGGAAGGTGAGCGAGGCGATGATGGACCAACAAACCCGTTTTTAAAAGAACTGTATGAACAATTCATAAAATTGGGTGTCTTCATGTTTTCCTGCACCAAATCCCCTCAGCCAGTAAAGACACTGATGGCTCAACTTACATAGCAAGCCAGCCAACGTATTAACATCGCATATCACCAAGTTTGCCCGACTTCATATTTTATCTTCTGGTGACTAGCTTGGTTAATCCGGAAAATCAGACTAACCAGGGCTTGGACAATAACGATTATCACACTGTGTTCATAATTTTGAAACACAAGACAGGGCTTGTTTTTTGAGTTTCTGTAGTGGCAATTTTAAATTTGATGTTCGTTTCATTACCTTCATTCTATATTTTGTATCTGAAATAGCAACAAATCTATTTTCTTTTATTTCCTTCATAGTCCAAAGAATTTAAGTGGCTTTTAACCGGTCACTTACATGTGCGTTCAGGGTAATTCCTGCATTAATTTCTCAGAACAAAGTTCAAACGGTAATAGCCTACTGTAGTTTAGATAAAACTATAGATAGTGCAATGTAACCAATAAAAAACAGAATAATCTCAAATATTGTGGTACCTTGAAAGTTGTTTAACAGGTCTGGGTTAATAACTGTGATGGAAGATGTGTAAGAGTCGGCTTTGTAGTCTGCCTGCATCTGAGCCACAGAGAACTGACCTTTCGCCATCTGAAATCATAACTATTTATTAGTGAATTTCCTATGGAAAGTGAACTACAAGCATGACCCGCACAGTGAAACTTAAGCCAGGGACCACCATAGAAGTTCCTAACGTGACCCCCTGAATAAGTTTTGGGGGTAGTTCAAAATTTTATATATATATGTGTGTGTGTGTGTGTGTGTGTGTGTGTGTGTGTTTGCACTCTAGCGGTCACATTTTTGTCCGATTTACTTCAAATTTGGTAGGAACGTTCCTTTCTGTAATCAGTTGTACAAGTTCGTTGGGTAAAACAATCGGAAAACTCTAAACCCTTTTAGGCCTTTACGGGGAATTAATCTTTCAAATTTTGAGTTTTTAGGCCCAAAAAGGGCCAGAAAAGCCCTGGATGTACAATTAATGCATGTAAAAAGATGTGAATTAGTGAGGCGAAACTTTTAAGCCCTCTCTCGTCATTCTAGCATTAATATTTACCGAGTTATTAAATAAAATGTGTATCGACCAAACACAGTACATTGTCTTACGGTGATTCAGTAAACATCACCGGCTTTGTAATTACATTATAAAAGCCTGTTATTCATATGTTGGTGTACTTTTATCAACCCCAGCAACGTCACGCCTACTCTCAAGCCTGACTGGACCTTCTCCTAACCTTATAATGTACAAAATTGTATTCCTAGCATTGCAGGTAAATGAAACCAGGAGAATTAGAACAGCAAAAAAAATCAATGTTTTCAGATTTCAATAAAAATTGGTATAAATGTATGTTTTTACACTTATTTTGAGTTTAAAAGTTTATTATGTGGAAATTCACTTCCCTCATGTCAGCGCGCTGCGTGCAAACTCGTTTATTTAATAACACAATTGTTTTATAGAAACTGGCCTTACTATATAATCTATACTAGTTATTACGGTCCAACTATTCCATAATCATAGTTTAAAAAAATAGTCTCTTGGAAATAATGTGAAGCTGTAGAGGTAACCACAAACATAAGAAACAGTGGCAAAAGTACAGTAGAGTCCCGATAATCCAAACCGCACTACCTATTCCGGAAATCCGCCTATTCCGAATTCGAGTTCAGAAATTATTGAAAATGACTAACAGGAAAATTTAAGACATAATTTTTTTCATGAAAATACGTACATTTATTGTTAAACAAGGAAGTTAAAAATAAATGCTAATAGATAATTTAAGTTTTAGAATTCCCCATTTAAACATGCACTTATCTCAACAAACAAGGAAGTAAAATTATATATTCGGGGATTACAAAGTCCTTCGTCAGAAGAAATGTCACTGCCACTCATTTTAGAAAATATATAAACCTAATACACTCATATAAAGATAACCTACAACTTAAAAACAAAATGTACCTGTGTAAACCAACGAGATATATTTAACTCGTTGCTGTAAATAACAAAATTAGCAGATCGTCTGATTCTTACAGACAACAAAATATAAGATGCTTATAACCTCAACAAAACAACTCATCACACAAAAAAAGGCAAAGAATATATTAATACTGACTACACAATGATCCTCCACAACTATCTGGCTTCCATATATCGCAAAGGTATACATATGGTTTCATGTATCACATTTGGATATTTTATAAAGCCAATAAGATTCTTTGTTTAATGAATTAGCCTGCTAATTTGAGTCTACTCCCAATAAGATTATTTCCCTGACGTCCAAAATATTGGATGTTGGGAGTTTGTTGCACATTTTGCGAAAGTCCGATATACTGAACCGCAGAGTTTATGGCAAAAACAATGACGTCCAAAATTGGACATTGGAGTGCAAAGGGTTATCAAATAAACACGTTGATATTATTCATGAAATCCGCCTATTCTGAATTCCTGCTAAACCGAACAGGGTTCGGTCCCAATTAGTTTGGAATAGCGGGACTATAATGTAGAACTAGAAAATATATATTTATGTTTGATCTAACTCCGTCTGATAATAGATAGATATATTTTCAAGCTCTAATAATATAATCAGCACCATTCTTTATAGTGTCAGGGGAAAAAATAATGTTACCGGCAGGAAATTCGCTAATAATAGGTTGTAAGAATACTTATTACCAAATACTGGAGCAGTGCATGCTCACCTGTGCCTGGAATCTCAACCTGAGTCGATTGCCGAGTTGATGAAATATGTTGGCAGCTAGCATCCCACTTGTGTCAATATCTCCTATTAACACAGGATAAACTTCTCCTGGACCTATCTGGCTTGTTCCGACATATGTTGCTCCGAAACGATATGAACCTGGTTGTTGCGTGCTGAGTGTAACATTGTGAGACACTTGGAAATGATTACTTAGTCCCTTATTTAATACGACGCGAGCACCATCAAACACTGTTGGGAATACATCTGAAAAAGATAACAAACTTTAGATTAGATCCAGGTTAAAATTATATTTTATAAAGGTATCAACTAAAATATAAATCATGTAAAAGTAATTTATTTAATAGCTGTTAAATTAATGTAGGCTATTATTTATAAACACAACCCTTACGAAGGACGGGTCCACACACGAAGAATCTTATTAGGTAAACTCCCACAACCTTAGTATAGTTTGTTATTTGAAGCAGGTTCACCTAGAAGCATCAGTTCTGGAGAATACTTTTGCAAATGAAAGGAACCACCTGACTGTGAAATTATTCCACGAACTAACTCCCTTGTATGGTTAAAATAATGGAGAAGGCATATGTTTAAGTGTTGTTGAAGGGACGGATTCAGAGATCCAAAGATTCAAAGATCCTCACACGTCAACCGAAGCTTATTGTGTGTCCCTAGTACGTTAGTTTGGCAAACCCATGCCCGTACCCTTTACGAGATCCAGGAGTTTTTTACCAATACTAGCGTCCCTTTCATCACCTGGTTGCTTACAACCAAACAAGAGCCCTTCTCCTTGCCCCGAGTCTCTCGCAGTCCAGTATGATGTGCTTGGCAGTCTCTTCAGACTGATTGCAAAGCCTACACACCTGACTTTCATTTCTGAGTCCGAGAGTGTGGAGATGTTTCCTGAAATGGCCGTGTCCAGTTATCAAAGCAATCAATTGCTTAACCCGACCTCTGCCCAACCTCACCAACCAGTTAGTGAAGTAAGAGCTAGTATCTGCTAGCAGCCTTTTGCCAAGTGCTTGACCAGTGTAACCTTGCCATTGCTGGCGATGTAAGTCCCTGGACCATTTGTTTATTGTGTGAAAAGCAGTTGTCAATGAGAGAGCCGTCCGTGTACCAGACAAGGCTGCCCTTCCTGTAATAGGGCCCTTCCTCAGATTTCCACTCTTCTCTGGAGCAGAATCCAACAGAAAAAGGTTTAGTGAAAACCATCTCCGTACTCATGACATCTGATGTCATATCAAGCACAGGGCTTTGAGCAACAGCTTTGGTGATGGTGCAATGGCCTGTTCCAGACAGGCCTTTCCTCCATTAGCCTGCGACTTTTAATCGATAGGCTGATTTCCGTGCTTCTGCCTTGATGAAGATATCCAAAGGCAGTAATCCAAGAGCAACTTCGAGAGCTGCTGACGGGCTGCTCCTGAAAGCTCCAGTGACTAGAAGTGTGCCCAACCTTTGTAAACTTGTGAGTTTGGCTATGGCTGTAGTCTGGTTCACCTTTGTCCACCAGACTAGTGATCCATATGTGACTTGAGGCCTTATTACTGCCTTGTACAGCCACAGCGCTATGTGAGGCTTGATCCCCCACGTGGAGCCTACAAATCTCCTGGACGTCATGAGCGCCCACTTCGCCTTATGCAGTGTATTATTCAAATGATCATTCCAAGTCAGCTTAGAATCAATTGTCAGCCCTAGGTATTTGACTGTACCTGATACTTCAAGCCGTGTTGGTCCAAGTCTCAGCCTGGAAAGAGACTCCAGGTTCTTTTTCCTTGTGAACGGAACAACTACTGTCTTAAAGGGGTTTATGCTTAGACCCTCTCCAAGACACCAGACATTGACATATTGAAGATTGACATTCATGACATCAGCAACAATATTCGTGAACCTTCCCTGTATCATTAGGACTATGTCGTCTGCATAGCCCTGGACAAAGACGCCTCTACTAGTGAGCTCACGAAGAAGACCGTCCACCACCAGGTTCCACAGAAGAGGCGAAAGCACACCTCCCTGCGGACAACCCTTCTTGGGTGCGATCACTATCGATTCACCTTGAAGATCGGCTCTAATCCGCCTGGAGCAGAGCACGTTCTCAATCCACCTACATACAGCAGACTCAAGACCACGCCCACGCCCCGCCCAGACCATGGCCGTGTAAGTAACATTGTCAAAGGCACCTTCAATGTCCATGAAGGTGCATAGAGCGATTTCCTTAGCAGCAAGGCTGTCCTCCACCCTGCTCACAAGTTGATGCAGGGCGGTTTCGCAGGACTTACCAGACTGATAGGCATGCTGGTTTCGATGAAGAGGAGTACCTGAAAGCACTCCCTTTCTTAGATGTCTTAGATTATTTCCAAATTTCATTAAGATCAGACCTTTTTTATGAGAGTTATCGTACCAATCTCTCCAGCGTCTTCAAGAGAAACGATGAGAGACTGATAGGCCGAAATGATTTTGCAGTTGAGTAGTCTGCTCTTCCTCTCTTGGGAATGAAGACCACCCTACTGAGGCGCCAGGCTTGAGGAATGTACCCATAAGCCAGACTTGCTCTGAAGAGTTCGCACAGGAGGACCAAGAGAGCTTCCGGTCCTTGCTGTAACATTGCCGGCATGATACCGTCCCCCCCAGGAGATTTGAAAGGGCCAAACTTGCTGATGGCCCATTTAACTTTGGAAAGTGTGACAATCCGTCTGGCTAAAGTCCAGCTTCCGCGATCAGCTCTTGGCCATGAGCCCCTTTCGCTGTTGCCGAAACACAACTGTATTTATAAACACAACCCTTACGAAGGACGGGTCCACACACGAAGAATCTTATTAGGTAAACTCCCACAACCTTAGTATAGTTTGTTATTTGAAGCAGATTCACCTAGAAGCATCAGTTCTGGAGAATACTTTTGCAAATGAAAGGAACCACCTGACTGTGAAATTATTCCACGAACTAACTCCCTTGTATGGTTAAAATAATGGAGAAGGCATATGAACAGATTTAATAATTCTGGTCTTAAATTAAGGATTTATCTGCATAATCCTTAATGATACTCATATTTGTCATAAAATTTGCTTTCAAGGGATAAAAAGCAAAGTAGGTATCTATAACATTATATCACAAGACACAATAGCATTTTACTAACTGGGTATTTAAACAATCTTCACCTGATATTTCTTCAAGGTTGGCCTAGCCTATATTCGTTTAAATTTATTTTGAGGGGTTTGGACCGCTTTCCCAAAAGCATTTGTGTGATATCATAACAAAAATGCTGTTGGCGTTGAAATACAAAATACCCCCGTTGCAGCAAACCTGCATACTCAGCGAATTTCCAATGAATATATAAAATAACACATTAAAACACTTAACAGGATTCATAAGAAATATATTCACAGACAAGCGATATTTACAATATTAATTATTCTCTATAAGAATAACATTAGAGTCCCCACTCCGCAGGGTCCGAGTAGTGGCGCACTCACCCGGGGATGGGATGGCACCATTGCACCGCGCCAGGTGTCTAGCCAATGCGGCGTCAAATAAAAACGTCTAATGATTTGTTGTCTGTTTCATGTACCGCCTCCGTCGATGATGGAGTTCCGTGCTGACCACGAGCCAAATGGAAGGAGGAACATTGGTTAAAAACAAATCGGGAGACCCCCTGGTTTCTTACAACGCTAAGTATAATTAGGTTAAGACAGGGAATCGGTGGAGGGATCAATCTTTTAACCCAGGTGAGAACCCCAAAAGTTCCTCCATTCCAGGAGTGTGTGGACGGTGCGGAGCTAGCATCAGTAATGTAATGCAAAAAGGCCAATGGTTTTTTATTTCACTTGTAACCCCCCTTCCTATCCCCAAGGTGTTTGAAGCTTCTAGGTTTCAACCAGAAAAACACCTCCCTTTCCCATGATACAGTAGCTGGGTTCGCCCAGGGGTCTGTATCAATATCAATATCAATATCAATATCAAAAGAATAACACTGGGGATGAGTACGCAGGTTGCTGCAACAAGGAACACAAAATAATTGGTTTTTATGCAAATATCAATAGAACTCATCTTAGTGAAGTCACATGCCAAGTTTCATCCCATATACATTCATAAATAAGCGATATATAACATTTTAATTATATTCTATAAGAATAACATGGGGACCAAGTACCTAGGTTTGCTGCTACGGGAACCATAGGCGAAAAATTTTTTTGTGCAAACAACAATGAACCACAACCAGATGAAGCCATATACCAAATTTTGTCAGTTTATATTCAGAAATAAGCAAGATATACAATTTTTCTTTTTCTCCATAAGAATAACATTAGACAACGTACTGTGTTTAGCACTTTCAATATCTCAGTAACCAACTGACGTAGAGCAATGATCAAAATACAAAATTGTTGTCAATGGCAAAAATTAAAATTATATTTAAATAAAAATTACATGTGTAAACCCCAAAAAACCCATTTTTGGGGTACAAACCCCCCCCAAAACCCCCTTCGGATGGTGTGATTTGTCTGGTTTTTGAACTAGTTCAAATAAATGGTGCATTACATATTATTTCCAAATTTCATTAAGATCAGACCTTTTTTATGAGAGTTATCGTGCTTACGGACACACACACACACACACACACACACACACACACACACACACACACACATATAAATATAAAAAAATTCATATATACAAATTTGAACGAATAGTGTTTTTGGCATCCGGGGACCTCAAAATGAAAAGTTATCATGGTCTCGGGCTTAAGTCTTACCATGAGACCTACGGTAATAGCTTCTTCCCTATAGGGAAAATTTGCTAAAAGAAACAAAGAACAAATGATGTTGTTTATGACTGATCAAATGGTGACTTTAATCAAATTGAATGTAATGATTTTTTTAAAATTTAATCGTCTTAAAACAACTGGGCCTACAACCGTACAACCATTGAAATAAACGGGTAGCGCCGCCCCAGGAAACAACTTTGGCCACACTCCCCATACATTTAAAACTGAATTAGGGCCTATTGATCAATGGGTTTTAAATTTTCAAAAACATTAGCTTACCATGTATAACTTCCTACTATGTTGTGAAGCTATAGTAAACCTGACAAACCAAACCTAACTAGGAATAAATTTGTGTTTGTGTGATTAGTTAATGGGTTTAGGACGACCCGTTAGGTTACGTAACATTGAGTTAGGTTAGGTTTACAAGATTAGAGATGTGTTCTGTTTTTACTCAATTCTTGAGCAATAAGTGCCTGATCTCACTAAACAAGTTAGGCCTATTGTTTAACAACAATCCAGAATACTGTATTCACACAACATATGCTAACAAATACTTCCAACTTACCAAATCTTAACTTCCCTCTTGCATTATTTAACTACAGCAATATTATAATAAACTAACCAAATATCCCCCCCCCTCATTACATACCTCTTTCACCTGCATAACGATGACCTCATCGTCCCTCTTACATGCCCAATAAAAAATTAAAATAAAATCAATACTATTGAAGAATTTAATTTAACTACCGGTACCAGTCCTCAACAATTAAAAAGTGTTGACCAATGTGAGTACTCCGAGCCTATCCAAGAGGAGAGTTGACTCACCAGATGCTCAGTTCCAGAGTCAACGTGGTCCAAAAGGATAAGTAAATAAGTAAGGAAGTGCCTAGGTACTCACTAAATAAATTTGGCCTAAACTTAATACAATGCTCTCGATCCCCCAGTGTTTATCTGTTAACTGGTATTATTTTGCCCACATCTTAACTTACTATCCCTTTAACATTGTCTCTTCAACTATCCAAACTAACTTAGGCTACTTATTTCTACTTTTCTCTCCGGTTTGAATTTGTTTTGCCTTCTCAACTTTGTCTGGCTTAGAAATCTGTGCTTAGAATAGACCTTGATAGGCACACAGACATATATATTGCTTCAACACAAATAAGATGACACCACTAGATCAAAATGTTGAGTTCAGAAATATGTTTTCAAGCTTGCCATTTGTATAAAGGCTTTAGCCCACGTATTTTCCCTCACTAACCCTGCAAAAATACACCAATCCTTGATGTTCCCTCTGCATAATATAAAATACTCATAGCCCACGATAACTCAGACCTAAACTCCTGCGGTTTGGATGATAATGACAAGCAAGATCAAAGAGGCCTTTTGAAGAATAGGCCTACCTATATGTTATTCCTGTGTGCTTTAGATCTATAGCCTCTTTTAAGTAATGGGTCACTTTAGATTAGGCTTAGATAGTATATAAGTTTTATAAAATCAGACTGCCCCCTAACTATTGGCTTCTTTTCTCATCAAAGCTAGGTTTTCAGGGGAGCCTTGGCCTAATGTGGCAGATAACAAATTAACCAAAACTATAGTTTAGAACAACTTAACACATGATTTTACCTTTGGTTTTCTTATGTAATTCTTCCATAGTCCCGGGATTTTCTATTTTCACTTCATCTTTTTTATCTGGAGCTGAAGGAGGCATGGTCCCAAACATTCCAAAATCTTGAGGAGGTTTACTTGCAGCAAATACGTTACCCATTTTGAGTTAGTAATGGATCTAAACTACAACACAATACCGGGATAAATATCAAGTTCCAAGCACAAAAATTTAAACTTTTAAGTGGAATGGTACATCCCTGAAATTGAGATTGACCGGTTAATAAATGCAGAAATTTAGGTTATACTAAATTTTCCTAGTCTAAGTCTACCATCCAACTTTGAAGAGACGAGAGAGAAGAAGAAGCACATGACTGATTCTCGTGAAATCGATTGGAATTTTTCAGCCAGATCTAAGGAGAAAAGTAAAGGCAACGGGCCTGCTTGTTTCGATAAGGGCAGTGTCCGGCTGCGGTCAACGTTATCCAATTACTTTATTTGCATAGCAGGTAGCAGATAATTTATGGTTGTCGTCTACATCCTATCAGCGAAAATTGTTTTTCTTCTATATGGCTTTTTGCATGGTGCGGGCACCTAGATGCGTGCCTATATGGCTTTGTTGCCTATTCTTAAATACGGCCCTGTTGCTGTGTTATTAATTTTGTACTACCCTACTCAGCACAAGGTTGTCCCCTGGGCATCACAGTGAGATACACAGGATATATCAGGATCATCCCTATCTCATCCCATGACATCCTCATGACATGATACCCTCAGGATGTCCCCAGGACACAAAAATGTCCTCTCCCCACGACATCCTGGGGACATCCTTCAGGATGACCATGGGATGTCCCTTGGGCCTAATCAGGGCATGATAATGAAAGCCATAGAACATCCCCAGGATGTCCCACAGGATTATCTGGGGATATCCCTCGGACCGCAAAAGGATATTGTATTTTGAAGCCGTAGGACATCCCCATGATGTACCACAGGATATACTGGGGACATCTCTCGGATCACCAAGGGATATTGTACTCTTAAGCCCTAGGACATCTCCAGGATGTCCCACAGGATTTACTGGAGGCATGCCTTTGACATGGATTGAAAGGTGTCCCATTATTCTATCAGTATGAATCCCCTAACCCCACAGATATCCCTGACTACCCCATGATAATTCTGCTGTCATCCTTAGGAGGCCCTATGGCTCCTAGTAATAGGTAGTGCGTATTGATGCCATATGGAATGCTCCTAAGGATGACATCAGAATTATCATGGGGTAGGCGGGATATCTGTTGGGTTAGGGAATGCATAGTGATAAAATAATGGGACACTTTTCAATATGGTCACACAATCTGATAGGAAGACGCTTCTAAAATAAATCACAAAACAACTTTAAATTACTCTTTTATAAATATTAGTATAATTTCCCATGCCCAACATGCACATAGAAACACCAGTTTTGACTTCATATATTGACGTAGTTTTTTTAATCAGGGTGACTATAGTGTATAAAGGTTAAATAACTGTAATCTACCTTGTGATCCTAGGATGACAAAGCAAGGATGATATGGCAACAATCTTTTGAGCATTATTATTTTAATATCTTAAAGGAATTTGTGATGATAAACAATGTCAGACCAACGATGCTCTACTTTACCTAGGGTAAATTTTGATATCATATATTTTTAGGACTTGGCAACCCGTCAAAAATTTGTGCTTTTGGGTATGATATAATATACAACTTACAATTTTTTCTTTAAATTTACTCAAAAATACTTAAAATATTTGTTTTAAAAAGTTTATATTAAAATGAATATGCATATGTAAGCCTATACTATTTCTCAGAACAAAAGTTAAATTAATAAATACAGTTTTAAAACACTGATGAAGGAATTCCAATTTATTATTATTTAGTGATGAATAAAAACAATTAAGGCATTTTTTTAATAATACAGTAATGAGTTCAAACAAAATGGCAGTATAATTATAACAAAATAAGTTTGTATAAAAACCAAAGTGTACATAAATCAGGGTATATAAACACACAGTAAGTAGTGGTAGTTGATTAAATTTCTTCTCTGTTTCTATCTTCATCATGGCCTCGTTTCCTGAAAATAAACAAAATTACGGTAATACTGTAGTCTTGGGTAACATTTTATCCAAAAAAGACAGACATGAACTGGGAAGTAAAAGACCAAACCTTAAAAAAGTCTTCTAAAGTAATAAAATACCCCCGTAACCAGTGGTGTAGTGGAGTGGGAACGCATTTTCCATAATTTAATATCACAATAATTTGCTTTTCTTACAATTTTAACAAAAACATTTAGCGCTCCCACACTGGACAATTTACGACTACACCACTGCCCGTAACAGCGTTCAATCTCGTTTGATTTATGTTGCTGACATTTCAGTTGCCTTGTTAGTGAATTTCCTACGGAAAGTGAACTATTAGCATGACCCGCACGGTGAAACTTAAGCCCGGGACCGCCATAGAGGTTCCTAACGTGACCCCCTGAACACGTTTTGGGGGTCGTTCAAAATTTGTTATATATATATATGTGTGTGTGTGTGTGTGTGTGTGTGTGTGTGTGTGTGTGTGTGTGTGTGTGTGTGTGTGTGTGTGTGTGTGTGTGTGTGTGTGTGTGTGTGTGTGTGTGTGTGTGTGTGTGTGTGTGTGTGTTTGCACTCTAGCGGTCGCATTTTTTGTCCGATTTACTTCAAATTTGGTAGGGACATTCCTTTCTGTAATCAGTTGGACAAGTTCGTTGGGAAAAACAATCGGAAAACTCTAAACCCCTTTTTTGGGGATTAATCTTTCAAATTTTGAGTTTTTGGGCCCAAAAAGGGTCATAAAAGCCCCGGATGTAAAATTAATCGATGTATAAAGGTGGGAATTAGTGAGGCGAAACTTGTAAGTCCTCTCCCCTCATTCTAGCATAACTATTTACCAAGTTATAGAAAAAAATGTGTATTGACCAAACATAGTACGGTGCGTTGTATTATGGGGGTTTTACATTAGAAAAGCCTGTTATTTATTTGTTGGTGTACTTTCATCATCCCCAGCAACCTCACGCCTACTTTAAAGCCTGACTGGACCTTCTCCTAACCTCATAATGCGCAAAATTGTATTACCAGCATTGCAGGTAAATGAAACCAGGAGCATCAGAACAGCCAAAAAATCAATGTTTTCAGATTTCAATAAAAATTGGAATAAATGAATGTTTTACACTGATTTTGAGTTTTACAAGTTTTTTATGTGGAAATTCACTTCCCTCACGTCAGCATGCTGCGTGCGAACTCGTTAATGATTATTACAGTTGCTGGTAATCACCAATCCACACTAAAATATAATGTAATGTTATTTTAATATTAGTGTTGTAAAATATATTAAAAAAAAAAAAAACTGTCAGGAATATTGAAAATTGAATCATCCCTTATCGTTCTATTTGGTACATATGCCATTGAATATATTGTATAGCAATGTGTTTATTAGGTACAGCTTAAGTGTTTAAATAAGCAGCAAAAAGCATTTCATTTAAGTGGTATTCAATTTGGGCAAATCAGTTGTGGAGTCTATTATCATCCCTAGTTTCCGGTAGACCTGACCCCTTGGGCACCCTCAAATTTGTACCCTCAAATTTGTAATAATTATGCTGGAAAGAGAACACGATAAATCGGGTAACATATTCTAAAATACCCCCGTCGCAGCAAACCTGCATACTCTGCGAATTTCCAATGAATATATAAAATAACACATTAAAACACTTAACAGGATTCATAAGAAATATATTCACAAACAAGCGATATTTAAAATATTAATTATTCTCTATAAGAATAACATTGGGGATGAGTACTCAGGTTTGCTGCAACAAGGAACACAAAATAATGGGGTTTTATGCAAATATCAATAGAACTCATCTTAGTGAAGTCACATACCAAGTTTCATCCATATACATTGATAAATAAGCGATATATAACATTTTAATTATTTTCCATAAGAATAACATGGGGACCAAGTACCTAGGTTTGCTGCAACGGGAACCATAGGCGAAAAATTTTTTTGTGCAAACAACAATAAACCACAACCAGATCAAGCCATATACCAAATTTCGTCAGTTTATGTTCATAAGTAAGCGAGATATACAATTTTTCTTTTTCTCCCTAAGACAAACATTAGACAATGTACTGTGTTTAGCACTTTCAATATCTCAGTAACCAATTGACTTAGAGCAATGATCAAAATATCAAATTGTTTGTTTTTTTATCCTGAATCCAATAGTAAAAATTAAAATTAGATTTAAATAAAAATTACATGTGGAAACCCCAAAAAACACATTTTGGGGTACAAAACCCCCCTTCGGATGGTGCGATTCATTTGGTTTTCAAACTCGTTCAAATAAATGGTACTTTACACATTTGTACCAAATTTCATCAAGATCGGAAGAGAGTCCGATTTTTTACGAGAGTTAACGTGCTTACGGACACATATAAATAATATATATAAATTATATATATATATATATATATATATATATATGTGTGTGTGTGTGTGTGTTTGTGTGTGTGTGTGTGTGAACGAATTAAAAATAACAAAAAAATGTAAAGTTTTTAAACTTTATTTAAACCATAAAACATTATAATTCACAGTAACTGACAATATAAACATTAACACAGATGATTTGGATAAAATCATATGTTGTTATATACAGCATGTTAGTTTAAATTCAATATGCCCTCAAACTAACGTGCTGCAGAAGATTATTCAGTCTTGAAACCGGGAGACCCTTCGTCAAGAAATCAGCAAGCTGCTCATCTCCAGCAACATGACGCACATCAAATGTCCCTGCTTGGAATTGTTCACGTACATACTGATACCTCACATGGATGTGCTTCGACCGCTTATGAAACTCTCCAGCATTCCTCGCTAGTCTTACAGCTCCTGCATTGTCAACAAAAAGAATAGCATTGACGTCTTGTCCATAGATCTCACCCAACAGATTTTTTAACCACACAATTTGTTTAGCAGCCTCACTTGCAGCTACAAACTCTGCTTCTGTTGTTGATAGAGTAACACAGTGCTGCTTCACAGATGACCAACTAACGATTCCGCCAGCAAACATACATAGATAGCCTGTGCGTGACTTTCTTGATTCGTCATTTGCAAAATCCGCGTCACTGTAACAATGTAGCATTTTTTCACATTTAGAATATATTAATGCATAATCCATTGTTCCCTTTAAGTAACGAAAAATTCTCTTAACGTGAGTCCATGCCTGCATAGTAGGGGAATTTAATTTCTGTGCAACTACATTTACTGCACAACATATGTCTGGTCTTGTATTTGTAATGTACATCAGACTGCCCACAGCTTCTTTGAAAGGAACACCTGTCGCAAGAGGTTTGTCATCTACCACCGGTTCTTCACGCTTTAATATTAAAGGCGTGCCAACTGGATTACTATCTGACATCCTGTACCTCTCAAGAACACTCTTGATATAAGACTTCTGACTTAAATAAATACCTTTCTCTGTTCTCTGAATTTCCATTCCAAGATAACACTCGGGGTCAGTAACTTTCAACTTAAACTCTTGTTCCAATTGTACAATAAAGTCAGACACTTCTTCTTTATTATAGCCAGCAATTAGACCATCGTCAACAAAAATTACTACATACACTTTAGCACCATTCTTATTACGAATGAACAAACATGGATCAGCAGTACTTTGGCTAAAACCTTTTTTAAGTATACTTTCCATAAGAAGCTTACTCCAACATCTTGGACTCTGTTTTAGACCATATAAACTGTGCTTCAGTTTCCAAACTCTACCAGTTTGATCATTATAACCTTCAGGTTGCCAAGTATAAATTTCTTCATCCAGCTTAGAATAAAGAAATGCGGTCTTTACATCAAACTGTTTTAGATGAAGGTCTTCCTGAACAGCTACATTCAAAAGACAACGAATAGTATCACATCTAGCTACGGGGCTAAATGTTTCATTATAATCTTCACCATACTTTTGAGCATATCCTTTTGCTACTAGCCTTGCCTTATAGCGCTCAGGATTTTGTTTTCTAGTTAGAACCCACTTCAGACCAATAATTCTCTTATTATGTGGACGAGGAACTATCTCAAATACTTCATTTTCCTTGATTGATGCCATCTCATCATTCATTGCAGATTGCCAGTGCCACCAATCGGGACTATTCACTGCTTCCTTGTATGTAGGACCAGCCTCAGCAAGTAGGACATAGTCTTGGAGATAAGCAGGAGGTCTCCTTTGACGTTGAGATCGGCCATCATCTCTGTCATTTAAATTTATGGCAACATCGACAACATCACTGTTGCTACAACAACCTCCTCTAGACACTTCTTCATCTGCTCCATTTCCAACATTATCTGTGCCTTCTGTTGTTGCATCCTCCTCTTGATTTGGAACATCTTTCAAATGAGGGGACTGGATTAGAGGGGTATCAATGTTGTCTGTGCCCTCTGCTTTTACATCTTTATCTCCTCGTTTTGAGACTCTTGGCTTGAACCCAACATCTCTACTTGTGACAATTTTTGGAGCAACATAAACTCTATAGCCATCTTGTTCATCACAATAACCGACTAATAATCCAGGTACTGATTTAGCTGACCATTTCCTACGTTTTGATTTTGGAACATGAACATAACATTCAGCACCAAACTGACGAAAGTGTTCAAATGTCGTAGAATCCTTTTGAAACCATAGCTCATAAGGTGTTTTACCACCTACAGACGGTCCAGTTCGGTTGATCACATGACATGCAGGGTTCATCGCCTCAGCCCACAAATCCAAAGGAAGATTCTTTGCATACAGCATACTACGCGCTGCTTCGACTAAGGTTCGCATCTCACGTGCAACGGAACCCATTTGTTCTGGTATGCATGGCATGCTCGTTCTTATACTAATACCGCGATCAGAAAGCAACTTCTTCACTTTAGTATTGCAGAATTCTGTTCCGCCATCACTCATGAATGTCTTAACAACATGACCCGCAGTCTGACACTCATTTAAGAAAACTGTTAGACACTCAGGTACTTCCGTTTTGTCCTTCAAGAAGAAAACTCGTCGAAACTTAGTATAATAATCCTTCAACACCAGACAATAACGACTACCACCAAGAGAAGTATTTTCCATTGGTCCACATAAGTCACCACTTATAATTTCACCTGGCTTATCAGGCTTCAAAGTTCGTGTACGATAAGTTTCTCTGTGATGCTTACCTAATACACATCCCTCACAGAAAACATCATCTTTTGCTACTGAGATCCCATGAGCTCGCAGAAATTCATACACATGAGCCTTATTTTGATGTGCTAAACTCTTATGCCACTCTTGCAAAGTCTTTTTAGGACCACTTGCAAGTTGTACAGAAGTATTATTCTGTAAAACAGACATTTCCAGCTCATATAAACCGTTTATATTATGTCCAAATAAATGTGGTTTATTATCCTTCATAAAAACACATTTAGTTTTATTAGCCTTAAAAATGTAGTCCTTTTCAACTAACTTGGATACTGAAAGAAGATTTCTCCCGAGTTTGGGTACATACCATACTCCCTCTAGTACTCGGACCATTTTCTTCTTGCCGATTTGTACAAGAACACGGACTTCGCCTTCACCTTCAGCATAAATAGCTTCTCCATTAGCTACTGTGACTGAAACAGGCTGAGAATAAACCTGGTAAGTATTAAAATATTCTCTCTTAAAACACATATGTTGCGAAGCACCAGAGTCAGCAATAAATGTGTCATTATCCTGACCATCAGCTACAAAACATAAAAAGGGACTAGATTTCTTCTGGTTCTCTTTCGAAGAATTTCCACCACTTTTATAGTGTTTCAGGTTTCTAGAATTCTGAGGACACTTGCCTGCGTAGTGCGGTCCTTTACAAATAAAACACTTAACCTTTGAACTACAGTTAAGAGATTTTTCATTTAGACCCTTATCACCACTTGGTGACTTAACTGATTTCTTATTTATTTGTAACGCGTGCCCTCCACTTGTTACGCTCTTAGAAGGTAACCTTGACTCA
This sequence comes from Allygus modestus, assembly GCA_963675035.1. NCBI lineage: Eukaryota > Metazoa > Arthropoda > Insecta > Hemiptera > Cicadellidae > Allygus > Allygus modestus. The sequence continues at coordinate 98,761,408 of OY776117.1, forward strand.
ATGAGCCTGATTCGCTCAATCAAAAGATCTACACTTCTATCTGTAACCGGAATACTTTCCCATACGCTTTTAAATTCAAAGAATTCACTCGGTAATGTGCTCATAATTCTCGACATAAGTACAATTTCAGGTAGGACATTAGCATTGTGCTTTTGCAACTCCTCATTTACTTCCCTAAATGTTAATTGCAAACGAGAAATATACTGAACCAACTCCTCATCATCAGTTACCTTGGCCGAGAAAAACTGTTCCAAGGTGCTGTCTAACCTTTGACTAGAAGACTGTTCATATACACTAAGCAACTTCTGCCAAATTTCCTTTGCTGAGCTGCATGTTGCTGTCAATTCAACATGTGCATCATCTACAGCACTTACCATTAGTACTTGGGCTAGAGAATCATCTTTCTCATAAGATCTTACTTCCACATTGTGAGCTTGTTCAATTCGTGCTTTTTCATAAGCTTCAGCTCGATCAGCAAGGTCAACCACCACAGGCATAGTTCTTTGGCCCTTTGCAATGTCCAAGACCCCATGATGCTTCAACATCAATTCCATTTGCCTTTTCCATCGACGCCATGACTGAGCTCCATCTAGCTTTTGAATCTGTACTTTCATATCCATGTTTAATTAAAGAACAGCTTTACTGGGCAGCATAACCAATTAAAAATAACAAAAAAATGTAAAGTTGTTAAACTTTATTTAAACCATAAAACATTATAATTCACAGTAACTGACAACATAAACATTAACACACATGATTTGGATAAAATCATATGTTGTTATATACAGCATGTTAGTTTAAATTCAATAGAATGACTGGTGTTTTTGGCATCTGGGGACCTCAAAATGAAATGTTATTATGGTCTCGGGCTTAAGTCTTACCATGAGACCTACGGTAATACTAAAGGTATCTTCCCTACGGTTATGGTATCTTCCCTATAGGAGAAATTGGCTAAAATTCCCTATAGGAGGGGAAATTCGCTAAAATAAAACCAAGAAAAAAATAATGAAAAATATCTCCCACACAGAAAACCTCCATAATCAGCAAATGTCCAATGCTAATTTATATATGTACCACATAAAGCCACTCACCAAGTTTCATAGAAATACATTCATAAATAAAAGTGATAATTAACATTTTATTTACTTTCTATAAGAATAACATTAGGGCTGGGTAACCTACGCAGGTTTTCTGCAACAAGGAGGATAGAAATGTTTTTTATCCAATTATAAGTATAACGCACCAAATTAATCTAAATATCAAGTTTTATTAATTTAAGTTTGTAGTTAAGGGAGATATTAACTTTACTCATTCTTCATAAGAATAACATTAGGGCTAAGTAAGCGAGTTTTCGGCTGTGGGGACAGGAAAAAATATTGTTGTGGAAATACCAATAGACCACAACTAGATGAAGGCACATACAGTTTGAGCCACGATGCTTGGCGCCTGGGAAAGGCGAGAAACAACTCAAATTTATCGCAAATAAAAACAAACAAAAAAGAAAATAACCAAAACCAATGTTTTAAAATTAAATTAATTAATTTTGCTTTCTGTTGACAAAAATATACTGTAGCACTAACGGTAATAAGCCAAATATAAGCCAAAAGTCATTCCAGAGCATACGCTAACCAGGCGTCAAGCACTGTGACCCGAACTGTACCAAGTTTCATCCATATACATTTAGAATAGAGATCTATAGACTTAAAACTTAACCAATTGGCTTAGAATGATGTGCTGGTGTCGTTCCTAGCTTGTAATTTTTAAAAACTTTGAATTGGAATAGACAAATTGTGTTTTAAACGGATTAATGGCGTATTTTAATTAAAATATTGTTTTCATTCGGTTTAAAAAGTCATGATGGCACACACACAGAGTAGACATAAGTAAAATGTAGCAAAGTCAGTGTTGACCATGTGCAACTCAAAAAAAATTAACCGATATCGTCAACTTCCAAGCAAGCCTGCCACCATTTATTTTACTTGAGACCCTCCCACTAACGTTTCCACAGACCGGTTAACTCATTGCGAGTTGCACGAGAGGTCAGTTTTGGTCATGTGCGGAATCGAACCTACGAACTTCGTATCAAAAAACGGCCAAAGGTGTTTCTATAACTTAGCCCATACGGCTATCAAAACCAGTAGCATTAGATAGCCACTAACCAATATGGTATAAGTTTAGTCAGTCCGCGCCCCTAGCGGAGAGAACCGTAGTTACCCGCAGTCATTAGTTACAGATTTTGCTACTAGAGTGCAGCAACAATCAAATCCTGTTGCGAATAGAATAAAATTACTATACCTTATTGGGTTAATGTATTGAATAACATATGTTCACTTTATTTCATTGTTTATGTTTTGTTTTATCTTTAACTTTTGCAAGATATCAGTATTTATGTGATAAATCAAACTAGCATTTAGAGTTTTATTCTTTTTATGTAATTTAATTCTTTTGATATTTTTAAAATTTTAAATATAGGCCTATTGTTAGATTTAATGACCACAAAATATGTTCCCTATATTTATAATAATACAATTTCTTCAAAAGTTCAACTGTAAATATATCCATATTAGGCTACTATTATACTATCTGAGATTTTAGCTATTCACGGTAGTGTAAATCTCGATGATCTTGGATACTATTATAGTTAATTACAAACTTAACTGCCCAAAGGTGTCACAAAATCACTATCTATGTAGCCTATATTGAATATTATATACAGGTCCCTATTAGTGATTTAAACTTATGACACCTTCAGGCAATTGTGTATGTAACTAATTGTAATTTCTTTGATAGGTGTCAGAGCTATTGAAAATGTGGAGATTCGAATGAAGTAGCCTACTGTACCTAATCATAGTATTCTAACCGACCTTCTTTAATATACAGATTTTTTAATTTTAATGGAGTTCATATAACGAGTTGATTGCTTTAGGGTCTGAGCCAATCCATGAATCCAATATGTTTTAATTTGGCCTCAGCAAACTGATTCTGGCCAGCTCCTGAACAGAGATATATGCCAATTAAAATAATTTATTAGTAAACAAACTAGACCTAACAATTTCCTGAAAGCCCTTAGTTACATCATATGCTAAGTAGCGGCGGCAGCGGCGGTTATAGCGCGAAACACCGACGCGTAACGCGAAAGAATAACGCAAAAGAATAACGATAAACACCGACGCGTTACTCCTGCGTGAAAGAATAACGCGGGAGTACCGCGTAAGAGTAACGCGAAAAGCGCTATGCGCAGCAGCCGTCGTGTCACACCGCAGTCCTTGACGAAACTCCTTCGTGGAAGAACGTCATCCAAGAAGAGGATAATCTTTCACAGGCAATTTTGGAAATTACAGCATCTATTGTCAAAACGACAGGATTACCAATCACAGATGCCGAAGAAGCAAAATTAGTTTGCCCCATCAACAATTGGATGCATTCGTTATTCAGTCAAGTGGATATGAGTATGAATCAGAAAGTAATTACACCGCAAAGCATTACTTATGCATATCGAGTGTATATTGAAACATTGATGAATTACGGCTACGATGCTAGGAAATCGCATTTGACATGTGCTCTATGGCAATCAGGCGATGCTGGCCATATGGACAATACTGAGTACGATAATGACGGACCAAAGGCGAGACGAAAAATGAAAAATAAAAGTCGCGAAATCGATATGGTTGGTCATCTACATGTGGACATGTGTAATCAGAACAAGTTCCTGTTGAACGGTGTGGAACTGCGAATTAAATTAATCCGATCAAAAGTTACTTTCTCCATTATGGCGCATAATCTTGAATACAAGGTACATATCCTTGATACGAATCTCTGGTTACTAAGATGTAAGATTAGCCCTACTGTGTTGATGGCGCACAGCAAGACGCTTCAGACCGGCACAGCTAAATACCCAACCACCAGAGTGGAATTAAAAACATTCACACTTGCGTCGGGAATAAAGGACAAGACTTTGGACAATGTGTTTCTAGGTCAAGTGCCGAAACGAATTATTGTTGGATTGGTCCCTAACGCATCGTATAATGGTGATTTCAAAAATAATCCATATAATTTCAAAAATTTCAGAACCAACACTACTTCTCGCTGTACGTGGATGGTGAACAAGTGCCGTCCAAATCGCTAAAGCCGCACTATGAAGATGCAAAGGGAAAATATATAACGGCTTATTACAGTCTGTTTTCAGGCTCTGGTATACACTTTAGCGATGCTGGTAATCTGATACATAGAGATGATTACGATGATGGATATTGTCTGATGGCATTCGATCTAACACCGGAACATTGGAACCTAGTGCGTAACTGTGGTGACTCTAAATAACTGTATGTTAGCAGATGACTGTTTCAAATGTTTATTCAATCATATGGTTATTGTTTACATTGTGTTATTCTTGTGATTATAGTTGTAGTTTTTCAAATGTATTATGTTCTGTTCAGTTAATTTACAGTTTTCAATTTATTAAACGATGTGTACATGCTAAATCCAGTGTGTGCTTTACTTATGACTTATTTACATATATATTCAAAATCCACTCCAGGCCACCACTTCACAATAATTAATTGGCGACCGATAACAAAACTAAATTTTGCATGCTACTTCAATACAACTTAAGTTCACAAGTTCACAGACAGCACTTCTAATAAAATTTAGATTCAATTTACTTATTTTCCAGTTCATTATATCTATATTATCAAGTTATCTTACATTGTTCAAACATGGATGAAGATCAGTTTAGGCAATTCATGCACATATTTCAAGAACAACAGAACCATCTTATTAAAGAAGTTCTTCAAGCTGTACGAACTCATGGTGAACAAACAATGGAAATGAAACCTGCAGTTAATTATTCAAGCATTGCACCTTTCGAAAACTATGATCCTCGAAGTGAAAAGTTTACGTCTTATCTAGAACGTTTTGAAAACTATTACACCATGAAAGGATTATCGGACACAACTAAAATCGGTCAACTTTCGTGCGTTTCGATCGGGAGTGATCATTACAACAGTTTAGCCTCATTCTTAGGCCCCGAAAAACAGTTGAAAAATCTCAACTATGGAGAACTTACCAACGCTTTCAAACAATTGTTGATTCCAAAGAAGAACGTGGTCGTATCTCAGCATTATTTTTTGAATGTTTTTCAGAAAGAACGGTAGTCAATATCTGAATTTGTGGCTTCCCTACAACATAATCTTGCCGAATGTGAATTCTTAGTCAAATGTTCATGTGAACAATCAGTTTCGATCGCGGATGTTTTTCTGAGAGCACAGTTTATTCGAGGTTTGCGAGATGATTGGCTCCGAGAACAAATTCTACAGTCAAATGAAACTACTTTCGATGGAATCCTTACAAAGGCAATTGCCCTCGAAGCCTCAAAGATCGAATCTAGGGAGCTTGCTCAACGATCTTATTCTAATAAAACAAACTTTAACAATAGTGATGACGTGAACAAAGTATGTAACTGTTCCAGGCGTTCTCACTCACATAATCGCCCTGCTAGGCCGCAACGTCAACACTCTTCCCGTTCTCGTACTCGTCGTCTAGATTTAAAATCTCTCGGCATCGATAATCTTTGCTTCTGATGTGGAAAAGACAACCATCAAGCATCTGAATGTCGGATTGATAAATCAAAACTCAAGTGCAATAAATGCAACAAACAATGTCATCTATCCAAAGTATGTATTTCAACGCTGATGGCAGAACGGAAGAAAACAAACCCTCCTAGTTCAACAAACTTCGTCCAGAACTTCTCTCCTGTTGATTTTATAACAACTTCACCTGACTACGGCCTCAAGAAAATCTTAACTGTAAATCAACATCCAAATGTGGTTGAACTATTTGAAGTTAATCATGATTCTGACAAATACATGATTACTGTAATGCTCAATGGAAAACCACAAAGTTTTGAAGTAGATTCAGCGCAAAGTTCTCCCTTCTTTCTAAAAACGACTTCGATCGCCTCAAATTAGGCATACCCATGGAAACCACAACCATTGCCTTCAGATCATGTTCTGGCGATATAATAAAGCCTGAAGGAAAAGTGAACGTCAGTGTTTCCTACTGTGAAAAACAAATTGAAGGGGAACTTCACATTGTTCCATCAGGTCACGATGCGCTCTTGGGACGGCAATGGATTCGAGCCCTAGGAATTGATCTTAACCAATTGGATGCTGACATGATGCAATCAACTCAAACCCTCCAGACCCAGCCGATTAACTCTACAGATTGTAAACATTATGAACATTATGAACATTGGTTAATAAAATCCCTAAAATAAAATCTTAAAAATATGAGTACAATTAACTACGAAGTAAAGCTGAGGTCAAAGACTTGGAATTGGGAACAACAGGAAATGACAGAGTAACAAAACAGGAAATAAACGGTCAAATTACACAGGTAAATGACCTAGGGTTCAAGCGACAAAATCAAAGTAACTCACCAAAAATTCCAATGATGGCGGCGGAATGCTGACCTGCTACGGACACGAATCACGGCGGGTGTAGGAGTCCAGAATCGACGTGATTGGTTGACGTGGGCGTGGTCGACCGAATTTGGGGGTAACACGATATCGGGGGAAACATATCGAGGAGAGAGGATGGACAGTCAGGAAAAGAGAGGCAAGAAGTGAAGTGTTGGGAAGTAAGGGGGGCTGGATCGAGTAAGTCCCGCAACACTTAGGTTATAGTAAAATACCGGGTGTTGTCGACCTTCCAACCAAGTCCACCAACGCAGGGCCAAGAGAAGCACTACAGCGACCACAACCCAGAGGGAGAAGAGGACGGACCGTGTCTGCGACCGGAGGAGCCTTGGGAGAATTCTTCAAGACAACCACCGACAAAGGGACCCAGGACCACTTCTGGACGCTGGACCACTCCTGGACACCTTAACCACTGGACGGGACCACGGAGAGGCCAAGGACCGACAACGCAGGGAGATCGCCTGACAGCCAAAATTCCGGACTGCGTGGTATGTGATCTTCACTAAATTGCACCTCTAGTAAAAAGGGAAAAATTTGAGAGAACAGTCGAAGGTTAAGGGAAATGATTTGATAATAATAATGATTAAGCAATGATGAAGATATTAAAAGTTAAAGATTACTAAGACAAGCAATAAATAATCCAAACAGAAAGGGGAAATATATATAATTAAGTAGCCTCAGAGTGAATGTCAGGGTTAATTGTTAAAATAAATTAAAGATCGTATGCATAACCAGAATGGCCTATAGGCCAAGTTGAGGTGTAAAATAGTTGTAAATAAAGATAACAATAGCTCGATGTCATTAACCATCGTTCAATTAAATTAATAAGTGTTAATGAATAACTGTTACATGAATGAATTGATTATTGGAATATAAAGGCCCACATGGCTTAACATTTTAATGTAATATAATGTGACAATGTTTAATTTGGAAAGGTTTAAGGGTAATTATTTTTATGTGTAATTGATGGATGAAATATAAAGGACTAAACTATTAATAAAGTGAATTGAGTAAACCTTTAATGGTAGATTAACGGCTACATGCCCAATAATGTAAATTAAATGTTAAATATCGTGTTAAGGGTGTGTATTCATATGGAAGCTGTGGACTGTGACGTATAAGTTGCCTTAAAGAACTTTGGCCATGCCAGAACAGAGTGATCTTTATTAATGATTTGTTAGCTTAAGAGAGTATTGATTTATATCGTGTTTGTCATTTCAGTTGTATTTTATAAATAGGAGTTAGGGCACAGAGGCCTCTATTTAAAGGGTTGTCACGAATATTAATCACTATATAATAAGGAGGAAGTAGTGCATCTGGTTTATGTATATTAAAAGGTATATGTTATTACAGACGCTGGTGTCATTTCAATCAATTTCCTGGTTTCCATCTCACTAAGCTAAGCGAGTTATGTTTCAAACTTAAGAGAGAAAGAAATAATCTTACATGGTGGAGATCGCTGAATTGGTTTAATTACCATAAAATTGATTGAATTGACACAGAGTGAGTGATGTTTTATTAGCATAAGATGATTATAGAGATAAGAAGGTATTTATGAGATAGGATAAAACTGCATAGGGACAGAAATAATTGATTGAAGGGACGTAATCGACTAAACGGTTAATACTGTAGGGCACTTACAAATAAAAATAGCCTACAATATATTTAATCAACAGATATATCGCATAAAATAATAAAAGTCGTCAGGGTTTAATAAAACATAAAAGACAGGTTGTATAACAGTAATAAATAAATACAAATAAAACTGTCTAGGGTTTTGTTAATTTAAAATAAAATGAAATGCCAATAAACCAAGTTTCCTTGCCTTTGGATATTTATAGGGTAAAGAAAGAACAGCTACAAGCAATATTAGTGAAGTTTAACATTAAATACAAAGACGAGGACACGGTTGCCGATTTAAGACCCATTGTAGCCGATCTTAAAGCTTATTTAAAAAATAATTGGTCTGAAGAAAAAAAATTCATTTTAAGAAAGTTATTAGGGAAAAGATTCTTAACCGAGGTTGAGTTAGAAAAACACCCATTGCTTAGGAGAATTGAACAATTCATTAGGGATAGGGAAAACCTTTACGACACGCCAGCCAGCGAGGACAGTGACGGTGACGACTACGAGGACATTGACTTAGCTTCAGTGGACACAGACGACCCTCCAGGTCAAATTACACCCCAAGGGACGAATAGGGCAAATCATAGAGCACTCACGGATAATTACATAGGAGACCGCGAGGATAACATGACGACACCAAAAGAAAATTTACCGTTAATATCTGCTGGTACGTACTACGGTCTACCAACTGAAAACCCCAACGATTTTATAGACAAATATCAAATCGCGGCACAGTCAAATAATTGGCAGGATGCTTCAAAAATAAAATTATTTCCGGCACACCTAGCAGGGACGGCACTTACATGGCATCAACATTTCACAAAAGGGAAGGTGATACACGATTGGGATGAGTTAAAGGAAACCTTTATTAACACTTTCACCCCGGTTGCACAGGCACAAACTTTGCAGAACATCTTAGATAAAAAAGTACAAGGTAGGGACCAACCTGTGCTAACATATTACTTGGAGGTACTAACCTTGTGTAGGCGCCATGACCCCAATATGTCAGAAAAACGAATAGGGCAGTACATTATACAAGGACTAAGACCTGAATTTTGTGATAGGGTGTTATCAGAAACTTGTGACACTTTAGAACAGCTAGAAAAGAGTTTAAAGAAAATAGAGTTACAGCTACAAATTAAATCGGTAAATCAAGAAAAATACAGCAGAGCAGAAAGAGAGGGATACGCTAGGGAAACCACCACCAATAGACAGGAAATAAACAATTTACATGCAGAAATAAGGACCCTAACCCAGGTCATTTCAAACATGACTATGCAACAAACGCCACAGCGACAAATATATCAACAACATGACAAGCCAAACCAACACAGGGAATACTGCAACAATTACAGGGGAAGAGGAACCAACTACAGGGGACCAACTGGATATAGGACGACGCAACGACACCCAGTGCAATGGACACCACGGCACACCATGAGCAGAGGAGGCTACCAGACCAACTACCATGCAACATCATGGGGCCCACGACATGCAACCCCAAGAGCAGAAGTTCCATATAACGGAAGCAGGAATTTTACTACATATTGCAGTTACTGCAGAAGAAACAACCATAATACGCAGGATTGCAGGTTTAAGAGGCAGCAAACAGGGGAAATGAGGAAGACAAGGTCCAAGTATTGTGATTATTGTAGGATGAGCAACCACAACAAAGAAGAATGCTACAAACTACAAAGGGGAAAACCGGATACAAAAAACGCATAGGAAGGGGCCCGCTCTATACTAACAACAAAGAGAAGGTTCCCTGCTTAAAAAAGAGTATAAATTCGCCCTACAAACAAGTACAACCCCAGTTCAGAATATACAACTACGAGAAGGAATTTCCGAAGCTAGATGAAGCTAAGAACATAAAGAAGAAGAGGGAATACATGCACAGAAGAGAAGAAAGAAGGCATGAAGAGAACACAATTAACCCTCGGAGAAAATACCACAATATATACCAAGCTTGCAAGACTAGAGAGCGCAGAGTGCAATGGAGAAAACAGCTACAGCCATTATAAGGTGGAATGGGACTAAGGGAAGGAGCCAGAGAAGAGCAACGAGCTATAAAGAAGGAAGAGGAGACAGTAAGGATGGAACAAAGGGAAGGAACAAAGGAAGTCAAAGGAACAACAGAAGTACAGGAGAACAGGGAAGAAGGAGACACATTGATGGAACAGGAGAAGGAAGAAATATGCAGGCAGCTAGAAGAGCAAGGAACTCAACACATGATCCACAGCTGTGACATTACACTAGTATCAGAAGGAAGGATACATAAGCCAAGGAGAAAGGAACAGTTAAGAAACCAGGAGTTACATGATACTCTATTTAAAATAAACCAAACGGAAGACAAGAGAGTACCAGTGTTAACACTTAATGCAAAGTTAACTCAAAATCCAAACAAAATAATTCAGTGTACAGTTGACACCGGATCAAATATAAATCTAATAAATTCAAAGTTCGTACAAGGGACAAATATTGAGACAGGAAAATTGCCAAAAGTTGTATCGGCAAATAATACTCCCATAAACATTTTAGGGATTGCGGAAATTGCATTAGAAATAGATAATATAATTATCAGGGATACATTTTTTGTCACTCCGAATATCACGAGCGAAATAATCTTAGGGAATAGATTCCTAAATAAGAACAGGGTTGAATTAAATTTCGACACAAAATAAATTGTGATAAACTTAGGCCAATTTAAACATAAAATAAAAATGGGGAAAAAATGGTTGATACAAATCGAAAGCATTAACAGTACTGAGATGGTTTCCAGAGATAAGATCATTGACATAAGAACCGAAGAGGATATGGTAATAGCACCTCATCAGCATAGGAGAATAAAGCTTAAACATCAAATAAGTCATAAAACATATTTTGAGTCGGAAAAGTCCTTAAAAGAAAAGAAAAAATGCCATGCATATTTGGTAGATGCAGAAGCAGATGAGGGCAGCTATATAACTATTTATAATGCATCTAGCTTCCCAAAACACATAAATGCCAACACTGTATTAGGCTACCTCACTGAGGAAGTAAACAAAGACGACACTTGTGCTGACACAACAAGGCCGCGACAACAGCCAGGCACGCGGGACCGACGTAAACAAACAGTCACAGATAAGGATGGCATAGAACTTAACATATCACCACACCTAACGGTACAGCAGCATAACATGGTCAGTAAACTGCTACATAAATACAAATCTATGTTCACCACGAAGGTAGAGGACCTTGAACCAGCTAATTTGCCACCAATACAATTAGAATTAGTTCCAAATGCTAAACCCGTAAACAGCCCACCTTATAGACAGAGTATGCAGGAGAGACAGGAACTAGATAAACTTTTAAACCAATTACTAGAAGCAGACATTTTAGAGGAATGCCCAGAATTTTGCGAATATGCTTCACCAGTATTCGTAACAAAAAATCGCGATAATTCGGCTCGCGTTGTTGCGGACATGCGTCGTATTAACAACATTTTAAAGAACTGTGTACATCCTACTCCATCAGTTAACTTAGTTTTAAATTGCTTAAATAAAGCAAACACGTTCACAAAATTAGATCTCAAGGGAGCGTTTCACCAATTACTTGTAAGAGAAGAGGACAGAAACATACTTGCGATTAAAACGCAAGATCGTCTGTTAAGATACAAAAGGTTAACCATGGGATTAAAAATTTCAACCGCTGTATTCAGCAAAGCGATATTAGCTTTATTAAATAAGCACCTGTACAATAAAGTTATATCGTATATTGATGACGTTATAGTTTACGGATCATCCTTTCAACAGGATTTAGAAAATTTGGAAATAATTTTAGAAATATTACACAAAGCTAATTTAAAGCTGAACACAAAAAATGCAAGTTTTTATATGAAACAGTTGATATACTTGGATACACAGTCTCAAAGCAAGGAATTTTACCTCAACAATCTACAGTTAATGCTATACAAGAATTTAAAAGGCCAGACTGTATAAGACGTGTGCGTCAGTTCCTAGGCGCGTCATCATTTTTCAGGAAGCATATTAAAAATTATGCCCAAATTACATTACCCCTAACAGAGTTAATTAAACAAGCAAACAAAAATTTACCTTTTAAATGGAATGAAGATTGTGAACAAGCTTTTAATAAAATAAAGCAAATTTTAACTAATCCACCATTACTTGCTCATTGGAAAGACGATTGGGAATCAGTTATTTATGTTGACAGTTCATTATTTGCACTTGGGGCCTGTTACTTGCAAATCAATCCTGAAAATAATACTATGCATCCCATAGCATATTTATCAAGAAAATACACAGAAACGGAAAAGCGATATTCTAATGCAGAAAGGGAAATGCTAGCCTTAGTATATGCAGTTAATTACTGGAGGGAATTTACGCTAGGCAGGCAAACAATAGTTTATACCGATTGTCAGTCACTCATACATTATAAGAATTTTAAAAACACTTCATCACGCCTAAATCGCCTTGCTCTCGCACTAGTTGACTACGATATAATCGTAAAATATAAGAAGGGAACTAACAATCTACTAGCGGACAGCCTTTCTAGGAATCCACCAGAAGAGGAGTTAGACCAGGACCTAATTCAAGCTACATTAAACATTCAGGAGATAAAAACAGACAATTTTGAAGAGTTACAAGCAAAAGACCCTTATTTAAAGCAAATAAAATTAGCTAAGATATCACCAGATTCCGTTCCGAAGAAAATCAGACATGAATCCAGGAAATATGTAGAGAGGGATGACATATTATATTACAAACATTTCAATGGTAGGGACACGGAATATTTATTAGCAATACCCCAGGAAAAGGTTAACGAAATATTAAAAACCTTCCATGATAATATATTTTCAGGAGGGCATTTCTCAAGCTTTAAAACTGGAAAGAAAATAAAATCACGATACTATTGGCCCAGTATAAATCAGGACATTGTAAACTATACTAAAACATGTGAAGACTGTCAACTTAGGAGATCTGCTACTTATAAGCAATACGGAAAGTTACAACCGCAAATCCCCTCAACAAAACCGTTTGAAAGATTAATTATAGATTTCTTAGGCCCTATAACACAAAGCCATGGATTTAAATACATTTTAGTAATGACAGACCCCACAACGAGGATGGCATATACACGTGCAACTCGTTCTGCAGACGCAAAAACCGTAGCTAAGATATTATTGGAAATATTCTGTTTATACGGTTGTCCAAAAATTATTACTCACGACCAGGGTACACATTTCATGGGACAAGTACTAAAACAATTATTACAAAGCTTAGGCATAGAACAGCGGCCAAGTCCTCCATACATGCAACGTATTCAAGGTTTAACGGAGAGATGCAACTTGGTAATAAAGAAAGCAATTTCACACTACATACAGGAAGACCCACACAATTGGTCTGACGTGTTAAAATTTATAACATTTGCATATAACACTACGATAAATAAAAGCACGGGTTACACTCCATTTTATTTAAATTTTGCAAGAGAAGCAAACCACCCGTCTGATTATATTTATGTTCACGAGAATCAGGACAAGGACGTACTAAAAGAGATTAAATTAATACATAAAATTAGAACGGAAATTCCAAAAATCTTAGAAAAGGCCCAAAATAATCAAAAACAATATTTTGACAAGACACGAAGGGATTTAGAACTACAACCAGGGGATGAAATATTAATTAAATATCCAACGGATCACACACAAAAATATAGCAAGTTTCAAAATTGCTATAAAGGACCTTACCATGTCACCGATAAATTAAATTATTTGACTTACTTAGTGGCTTTAGAAAAACGAGGAAAACTAGTGGAGGAACCAGTTCATGTCGAGAATATTAAACCGTTTCACAGAAGAAATTAAATAAAAACAATTAAAATTATAAGTCACAAACAGAACCTCTATTGACGACAACGTAATGAACGTATTAGAAATACGTACGTGTCAAGGAGCTTTCCTACTGTTAGAATCTTCCCCTATTAGGAAATTTCTCTACAAAGCACCCTATTTACACCTGCATCACCTACGACCAGAGTGCGCAACTGAGATTCAATTTGTAACTTAATACACAACATGCTGCTTGGGAAACATTCAAAATTGCGTCAATGTTACACTGTTGCAAATTAATTTAAAGTACTAAGAGGTCAACTACTGTGAAACATCTACATAACAATTACCAATAGAACCCCATCAAATAAATAAATAAATTAACTTGGGCCTACATACGTATTAGGAATACGTTATTTCCTTAAAAATAAAGACTAACTTCTAATCTACAGAGGAACCCAAGAAGGCTCGACTCTTTAAGCCTAATAACTACTACTACTAGTATCATCTAATGGCCCATATATTACTAGATAGTTGAGATTCCATTGGTAACTCAATAAATTGCAATTTACAAATGAATTTACAAAATTTAGGTTCATGCGATACAAATTATGAACCTAAGCATTTGACAGACTTCAAATAATTAACAAATATTACAAAAAAATTATAAAGGGTTTCCCACACCTGAACTGAGCTCTAAACAATATAACGAGTCCTGACATTTATATTGCGGAAATTGAAATACGAAGTTAAATAACAAAATTGGGATCACCTTGATAAAATTAAATAAGGAAAATATTTATACAAATTATGAATGTACTACGCTTGTAAAAGGAAATTAAAGTTGACCGACCAAGAAATATGTCTTAATGACTTAAATAAGCTGCGATACCTTAAAGTTTGGAGGGTATCCGATAAATAATCCACACTCACTCAAACACAGAAGATTAAAGCATTAAAAGAGGAAGGAAGACCACTTATCACTCAAAACAAAACCTTAACACGTTTTCGACACATATCCGACGCGGATCGACACTGGACCAAAGCCATACTCACTCTCGACTGGGGACATACTATGAACACACAGACACAACAACACGAAGCGACAGACAGGATGTTGCGGATAGGATTACACGCGTGAGAAACAAGCCACGTTGCACTTATAGACAGGCTACAGATCATTCAGCTGAATAGAGCTGCTACTAGCTGAGGAAATTACATTACTGCGTTACAACAACGTAATTTATATTCTCTAAGGAGATGGAAATAAGACAATTAAATAATATCATAGCTATTAAATCTTACGGAGAGTTAGTGAAAAGCGCTAAAGCTAAGGCTTCATGACATTTAATAGCAAATTACTGAACCAAAATTATTGATCGATAAACAAAACTTATGATAACTTCAAAATTTGTACACCTATTAATTCTCGTGGAGACAGGCTAGTTAATTTGCCGGCAGACTAGATACTTCATGACATTTAATGGTGAACTCAAACTTCCAAATTACATTTAACTCCAGTGAAACATACATATTTACAAATTTCACATCAAGAATATATGTTATATTAGTGATGGTTAAATTCATAGAACATTATACTAACAAACAACATACTTCACTGATGTCACCTTCATTTCAATACTTAAATTATTTTTCGGGGACGAAAAATTTTCCCAAGCAGGGGAGTGTAAACATTATGAACATTATTGGTTAATAAAATCCCTAAAATAAAATCTTAAAAATATGAGTACAATTAACTACGAAGTAAAGCTGAGGTCAAAGACTTGGAATTGGGAACAACAGGAAATGACAGAGTAACAAAACAGGAAATAAACGGTCAAATTACACAGGTAAATGACCTAGGGTTCAAGCGACAAAATCAAAGTAACTCACCAAAAATTCCAATGATGGCGGCGGAATGCTGACCTGCTACGGACACGAATCACGGCGGGTGTAGGAGTCCAGAATCGACGTGATTGGTTGACGTGGGCGTGGTCGACCGAATTTGGGGGTAACACGATATCGGGGGAAACATATCGAGGAGAGAGGATGGACAGTCAGGAAAAGAGAGGCAAGAAGTGAAGTGTTGGGAAGTAAGGGGGGCTGGATCGAGTAAGTCCCGCAACACTTAGGTTATAGTAAAATACCGGGTGTTGTCGACCTTCCAACCAAGTCCACCAACGCAGGGCCAAGAGAAGCACTACAGCGACCACAACCCAGAGGGAGAAGAGGACGGACCGTGTCTGCGACCGGAGGAGCCTTGGGAGAATTCTTCAAGACAACCACCGACAAAGGGACCCAGGACCACTTCTGGACGCTGGACCACTCCTGGACACCTTAACCACTGGACGGGACCACGGAGAGGCCAAGGACCGACAACGCAGGGAGATCGCCTGACAGCCAAAATTCCGGACTGCGTGGTATGTGATCTTCACTAAATTGCACCTCTAGTAAAAAGGGAAAAATTTGAGAGAACAGTCGAAGGTTAAGGGAAATGATTTGATAATAATAATGATTAAGCAATGATGAAGATATTAAAAGTTAAAGATTACTAAGACAAGCAATAAATAATCCAAACAGAAAGGGGAAATATATATATATATATATATATATATATATAATTAAGTAGCCTCAGAGTGAATGTCAGGGTTAATTGTTAAAATAAATTAAAGATCGTATGCATAACCAGAATGGCCTATAGGCCAAGTTGAGGTGTAAAATAGTTGTAAATAAAGATAACAATAGCTCGATGTCATTAACCATCGTTCAATTAAATTAATAAGTGTTAATGAATAACTGTTACATGAATGAATTGATTATTGGAATATAAAGGCCCACATGGCTTAACATTTTAATGTAATATAATGTGACAATGTTTAATTTGGAAAGGTTTAAGGGTAATTATTTTTATGTGTAATTGATGGATGAAATATAAAGGACTAAACTATTAATAAAGTGAATTGAGTAAACCTTTAATGGTAGATTAACGGCTACATGCCCAATAATGTAAATTAAATGTTAAATATCGTGTTAAGGGTGTGTATTCATATGGAAGCTGTGGACTGTGACGTATAAGTTGCCTTAAAGAACTTTGGCCATGCCAGAACAGAGTGATCTTTATTAATGATTTGTTAGCTTAAGAGAGTATTGATTTATATCGTGTTTGTCATTTCAGTTGTATTTTATAAATAGGAGTTAGGGCACAGAGGCCTCTATTTAAAGGGTTGTCACGAATATTAATCACTATATAATAAGGAGGAAGTAGTGCATCTGGTTTATGTATATTAAAAGGTATATGTTATTACAGACGCTGGTGTCATTTCAATCAATTTCCTGGTTTCCATCTCACTAAGCTAAGCGAGTTATGTTTCAAACTTAAGAGAGAAAGAAATAATCTTACAAGATGAACTCTTCAACGTGTTTTCAAACATCTTCGAGGAGAAAATTGGATGTGTTCCTGATTTCTCGTCCTGTGTCTCGTCCAAGCAAATCATCCCATAAGACGTATCGATGATGTTCTCGATAGCTTACGTAATTCAAGATATTTCTGCAAACTTGACCTGTACAAGGCATACTTACATATCCGGGTTGACGAAGAAGCTAGCAACATACAGACTATGTCAACTCACAGGGGTACTTATCGAGTGAATAGACTCAGTTTCGGCATAAAAACTGCAGGATCAGAGTTCAATCGGATCCTTTCTCAAATTCTAAAAGGCCTAAAGAAAACGGAATCATATTTCGATGACATCATTGTACATGGTTCGACATTCGAAGAATGCAAACAAAATTTGCAAGCCTGTCTCCAGCGATTTTCCGATTACAACCTACACCTGAACAGGAAAAAATGCTCGTTCTTCCAAGAGAAAATTGAATATTTAGGGCGAATTGTGGAGTTTAACAAAATTAGTAAGTCTCCAGCGAAGATCCAAGCAGTTCAGCAGGTGCCCCGGCCTTCCAACACCAAAGAAGTCAAACGTTTCCTGGGACTTGTATCCTACTATTCTCGCTTCATTCCTGATGCATCAACAATTACTTACCCTTTACGGTGTCTCCTACAGAAAAATGCAAAATGGAAATGGACTTCAATCTGTGAAGTATCCTTTTTAGGAATCAAATCTGAGCTCTGCGGCGATCGAGTTCTTGTACCCTTCGACCCGACCCTGCCTCTTGTTCTGACTACAGATGCCAGCCCTACAGGACTTGCAGCTGTGCTAAGCCATGGCATTGAAGGATATGAGAAGCCCATAGCATATGCTTCCCGCTCACTAACTTTTTCCGAAAGAAACTATAGTCAACTAGACCGTGAGAGCCTTGCAATCATCTTTGGAGTGTCACATTTTTACTACTATCTCTTCGGGACACATTTCACACTTGTCAATGCACCCATTTCGAGGATTTTCCAGCACAACAAAGCTCTCCCACAAATGACATCAGGACGTCTTCTTCGATATGCCTCTTATTTATCTGGGTTCAACTACACTCTGAAATTCAAACCCGGAAAGGAAAATGAAAACGTTCACTGCCTTTCAAGAGCTCCACTCAAACAAATAACCTCAACTGACGATGAAATGATTGGTTATGAAGTTAATCAGATATATGAGCAACTTATCTTCGAGATGTCTGATGAACAAATAACTGCTTCAAAAATAAGGAGTGAAACAGG
Source organism: Allygus modestus (assembly GCA_963675035.1). Taxonomy (NCBI): domain Eukaryota; kingdom Metazoa; phylum Arthropoda; class Insecta; order Hemiptera; family Cicadellidae; genus Allygus; species Allygus modestus. Next base: position 98,780,002 of record OY776117.1, read on the forward strand.
AAAAGATCCAGATTTATCGAAAGTATTACAAGATCTCAAAAGCAAGCCTGATGATACAGAATACACATTAGTTGATTGAATTCTGTTTAGGAAGGATCGTGTATTCATCCCAAAGAGTTTGAGGTCAACAGTTTTAAATGAACTACATGACACATATCTAGGCATAACTAAGATGAAACAGCTAGCTCGCCGCTACGTGTACTGGCCCAATATCGACAAGGATATCGAGCATCTCGTTAAAGGATGTGAAAAATGTGCGCTTACACGTCACAGTCCTCCAAAAGCTCCAGTTCATCCATGGGACCCTCCACAAAATAATTGGGAAAGAGTCCATATCGACTATGCAGGCCCTTTTGAAAACGCATATTTCCTGATGTGTGTCGACGCAAAATCTAAATGGGCTGAGGTGAAGATTATCAGAGATCCGCCTACTAGTTCAAGTACTATACATCTCCTTGAAGAGATTTTCTCAGTCCACGGATATCCACAAGTACTCGTGTCAGATAACGCAACAATTTTTAAAAGTGACATTTTTCAATTATATTGCAAAACCAGAGGTGTTTTCCAGAAGTTCATTGCCCCAGGACACCCGGCTACAAACGGTCTGGCTGAAAGATCTATCCAAACTCTTAAAAATCGACTTAAAGCAGTCTCTACTGAAACAACTTCAATTCAAGCAAAAGTCCAAAAAATACTGTTGAAGTACGAGCAACGCCACTTGCTTGTGGTCAGTCAGCAGCTGAACTTTATTTACAACGGAAGCTACGAATACGACTGGATGCAATTTTCCCATATAGACCACAAACTTCAAAAACTGTTTGTCCGCCTGCACGTTCACTTCAAGTGGGGGAGAGAGTCCAGGTTCGATTCTTCATTAATAACAAACATATCTGGAAATTTGGACAAATAAAGAAGAAGCTCGGAAGAAGACATTACCTTGTGATCCTTGATTCATCTGATAGAGTGATAAAGAGGCACATTTATCAACTTCGTTCGACTTTTATTCCAAAGTCAGAGAAAGCCGTCTCATTTGGTCCAACGCAATCATTTGATGTTCCAAGACTTCCATTGCCTCTGATTCCAAGAGGACCAGACAGACATCGAACACAACAAGAACATCCAATGGCAGCCTCTGTGCCAAATCCAGCTACGAGACAAACTTCAGAACAACAAGTGGTTCAGCCTACGGCTACGAATGCAAGACTACATCGAGAGCGGCACCTGCCTTCAAGGTTTCAGGATTATGTCACGTGAACAATAAAATTGAAGACTAGCAGATCCTAATTAAAACGGGATTTATGATTCATTATTAATAATTTCAATTTTCATAATCTGTTTATGATTGATATCCTTAATTAGTGGGGTGACTCTAAATAACTGTATGTTAGCAGATGACTGTTTCAAATGTTTATTCAATCATATGGTTATTGTTTACATTGTGTTATTCTTGTGATTATAGTTGTAGTTTTTCAAATGTATTATGTTCTGTTCAGTTAATTTACAGTTTTCAATTTATTAAACGATGTGTGCATGCTAAATCAAGTGTGTGCTTTACTTATTACTTATTTATATATATATATTCAAAACCCACTCCAGGCCACCACTTCACAATAGTAACGGTAGGGTACGTATGGAGATTGGTTTCGACGCGGCGCTCACAGAGACTGTCAACTGTCTAGTACTGTATATGCAGAATTTGACAACGTCATCGAAATTGATCGTCATCGCAATGTGAATGTGGACTTTGGTGGTTAGACCATCATCAGTTCCAACACTCATACAAGATGGATCGTTTACGCAGAGTACCGCGTAAAAATTTATCATCTCCCATTATTTTGTATTTTCAATGTTTCAAGGACAACAATAATGACTTATCTTCTGAAGGAAGTGTGTGTCTTGGAATTGGACAGTGGGACACTGCTAATGCATCAAATCGCCAAATCACCATTCAGTCGAGATTTCCTAACACAAGAGAAACTACGTGAAAGCTATTGGCTCAAAAAACACTATCACGGATTGTAATGGGATCAAGGTGATATTTGCTATCATGTGCTAGAGGAAAAGTTACGCGTATGTATCGCCAAACGACCGATCGTCTATGTCAAAGGTGCTGAGAAAAAATAATATGTAAGTTGCAATTCAATCATAGATCATTGTACTACTAATGTCATTGATATCAACTATATTGGTTGTGGATCATTATCATCAATCAACAATCTACTATCAATAAACGTAGTGCGATGTTGCCATTACCAAAGACTTAAAACTACTGGACCGCTCGCGCCCGTGGTGAAGCGAACCAAATTTCGGTCCGGCCGCGTTCGAGGTCGCGCCGCAAATGGTGGGCTACCGCGGCAGCGCTTAGCATGGGGGATATAGGGAAAAACACGACGCGCGCTCACTTGATTTGAATTTGCAGCCAGGGAACATTTTTTATGGTTGAATGGCCTTCTGATCCGTATTCCTGAATAGTTTCTCGAATTTTTAATACCGAAAGTAAATATATTCGACCAGGGTTAGTTGCGTAAAAATAACAGAAAGTTGGGAGTTTTGTAAAATAATCTCCTTGATGGCTGATTCTTTCATATTTCCAGTCATATAAATTTATGTACGATCCACTAGGTTTTAGGTGTTGTTCAATAATGATGTTTTGAAGTTTTTGGTACTGGAATGAATTTTTTATGAGCAGTAATATCGTTCTTTGGACTAGTGAAACTTTGAATTTTAGCATATAAACTTCGACGTTCGCCAAAAGTTGTAGATTGTATGAAAAAAATGTAGATTGTATGTAGATTGGCCTATATCATAAAATTTTGTTGATGAATGAATACCAAGACAAATACTTTTTAATAGCAAATGTATTCTTAATAAACATTAATTACCAACATGGTTCGTTCACCCGTCCACGTATAGTATTAAGAACGATAATGTTGCATTAATACAACATTTCGCTATTGAATAACAAAAAATTATCTTCTGTGTATGATAACAATAGATTATGATTTATTTAAGAGACGATGCAAGTACAGTATAATAATAATGGGGTATAGTATAAATGTATCCGTAGCATTAGTCAGTTATAAGAGTATTTTGGAAGGCATAGGATTAAATGAAATGATTTTTCTCAAAATTAATTTTTATTTACTGATTAACTGTTACATTACACATTACAGTTGAATTGTAGAATGTTGTATGATTACTTAGCAAAATACGACTAAAACAAAAGTCGTATAACTATGTATTTTATCAAAAAACTAGGCCATGTTGTAACACAGCATCACTGAGTTGAATTTAACAGCGCGGCACGGCGCGGGGCGGCGCGTGGCACGTCTTGGATAGAGCGCGGCGAAAGGTTTCAGCATCTTTCCAAACGAATTGTAGGCAAACCAACAACTTTACCGAAAAATGTTTGAAATAAAAGTTATAGAGAAACTAATTATCTACAACTTTCCCGCTGGAAGTTTGTTTCTAACCTAAAAATAAAAAACTTCCTCGCTGAGTAACTTTTTCATGTCTCTCTTTAATAACACGTAAGAGTTTTTAATTATTAAAAATATTAAATACCCCCGTCGCAGCAAACCTGCGTACTCAGCGAATTTCCAATGCATAATATATGTCTTAATGCCATATAAAGCCGCATACCAAGTTTTATAAAAATATATTCATATATAAGCGATATATACAATTTTAATTATTCTCCATAAGAATAACATGGGAGATGAGTAAGCAGGTTTGCTGCAACAAGGAACTAAAAAAATGGGTTTTTATGCAAATATCATTATAACTCAACAAGGTGAAGCCACATAGCAAGTTGTATTAATTTATGTTCATAATTAAGGGAGTCATTACATTTTACTTATTCTCCATAAGAATAACATGGGGGCTGAGTACGCAGGTTCGCTGCTACGGGGATAATCAACAAAAAATCAATTTTTTGTGCAAATATCAATATACCAGTACTACGTGACCCCACGTGCCAAGTTTCATCAATATACATTCATTAATAATGGAGATATCAAATTTTATTTATTCTCCATAAGGATAACATTGGACAACGTACTGTGTTTAGCACTTTGAATATCTCTGCAACGGTTGGACGTAGAATCACAATTTAAACACCAAAATGATTGTTTTGTGGAGCTGAATTGATTGGTAAAAGCAAATGTGAAGTTTACATCAAAATTAACTTAGGAAAAGCCAAAAACCTTTTTCCCATAAGATTAACATAGGAGATTTTATGAGCAGGTTTTTTTTTATTTTCTCCGCAACCACTTAACCTAGCTTAATAATTCAAAATACCATATTATTTGTTTTTTTAAGCTCTATAACATGGTCTAAACCAAAATTAAGTGTTTTAAAAATTTTAGGGTAAAAAATGCAAAAAACTGATTTTTGGAAAATTTAAAACCCCCATAAACCCCCCTTCCCATGGCCCGATTTTTCTGGTTTTCGAACTTAAAGTCATGAATGTCACTTTACACATTTGAGCCAAATTTCATCGAAATCGGACGTTTTTTACTCAAGTTATCGCATTCACGGACACATATATAGATATATATATATATATATAGATATATATATATATATAGATATATATATATAGATATATATATACATATATATAAATTTGAACGAATCGTGTTTTAGTCATCTGGGGACCTAAAAAAAAAAATTTGTCATGGTCTCGGGCTTAAATCTTACCATGAGACCTACGGTAATAGCTTCTTCCCTATAGGGGAAATTCGCTAAAAACGGTATAGTAAAACAATATTTATACTTTCGGATTCCGTAGTTCACGTACACAAAGGATATATAAATTTCATTACAATTCAAACATGGCAGTGAAGTCCAGGAGCGTGTAAACGACAGCGCGTTCAACGCCAGAAACAGCTCTGAGCACACAGTGGCCCACCATTTCTGTTCCGCACAGACCTACGCGGACCGTTTTTAGCTCACTTAGCGATCTCTCCAGTAGTTTTACCTCGATGGCCATTACAAGACAGCTCACACACAATGTGCCCTAACCAACTGTATCAGATTACGCGGTTGATTACATCTAAGTACAAATATCGATGATGTGAATGATAACAGATCCTGCTTCTGTTTTACTACTAGCACTACTTCTGCTACTGACTGTATCGATACAGTAGAATGAATACCATATAAACACAAAAGTATCTATCGAAACTGCCTGTGCAGAATGTTGTAGTTTATGTAACGGATCATTTACCGCATTATATCTCACCATCTACTGTTATGATTGTGAATACTGATCCACACAATGATCCACTCACTGGGTGGCTTTCTACCTGAACGAAGGAGGAGGAAAATTGAATTCTTTGACAGCTACAGTCAGCCTCCACATCTACAATTCTACCAAGGATTCTGAGGCGCAATTCTCGTCACTACCTGTACAACGAGCATCGCATTCAAAATGACATCACTCCTGGTCTGTGGCCACTACTGCCTTGTATACCTGTACTGCTGCACCCACTACGGTATGAAGATGAAGGACTCTGTTCAGCTCTTTGATTATTCTTTTACTGCTCACAACGATGCACTGATCAGATGACTCTTTGTACTTATGTATGCCAATTGAATTTTTGAAATTTTTTTAATAAATTAGTTGAGTACTTAGAAAAAAAATATTCTTATTACTTTTCATCCTCCTCCTCCTTTAGTATTTAATTTAGTTTATAGACTCAGATCCAATGGAAAACAACAACAACAACAACAAAAAGACTAAATTGAATATTATTGATTTTTATTAGAGTCTATTTTTTATCTATATGTCTAACTTAAGACTAATTTTTGAATGAAAAAAATTTCACCAAGAAATATCAACAACAATGACTAGATTTAGATTATCAAGATACAAAACAGACAGTGAATGTAAACTATTCTGAATAAGATTAATTTAATGCTTTGAACATAATCATCGAAGGGGGTGTTGACTCACCCCGTTTTAGCTACGTTAACCCAGGTAAAGCAATATGAACTCATATTAAAGAAAAACCATGGTGGATGAAGGGGTGCGCGAATCCCGCACCCCTTTGAATTATCAGTCTCATACAGTATACATCAATGAATCTGGTTAATATTTTCCAAATGTAGATTTATTTAATAAATATTCTCAAAACAATGGTGGAAGAAGGGGTGCACAAATCCCGCACCTCTTTGAATTATCACTAGATTACGGTATACATCAATGAATCTGGTTAATACGAGTTAATATTTTCTGATGTGGATTAATTTAATAATATGAATTTAATTCATTTATGGACTATATAATAAAAGATGAATTTAATTCATCTAATAAAATTTGAAATAAATATGTAACAAAACTAAGTATAATTAATCTAGTAAATTATGTAAAGTATATAACAAATGCAACTATAAACACACACACACACACACACACACACACACACACACACACACACACACACACACACACACACTTTGTTTACTGTTCCGAATCCCTTACACTCATTTGACATCACGAAACGATCACTAATCTACGTTGTAATCTACTTCCATCGGTGGTGAAAGGAAAAGTGCTATTGATATAGGCCATTCTGATCCTATCTAATCCGTATCGTTCTACAATGTCATAGTGGAAACTGTACATCCATCATTTACTAAGGTCCAGAATGGTCATTCCAGCATTCACTACTTTGTTCAGAACAACTTGCACCTTTGCCATATTCAGTAGGGTCAGGCTCTCACTATACCAAACACGACTGTTGAAATTCGCCTTGGCCACGTACTTTGTATAGATTTTCTGTGAGGCTGCGAGTTTCAGATTTTGATGTTTTCGGACATTCTGGAGACTCATACTATAGACAGCATTGACCATAAGTATGGGTTTTTTATATATATATGTATATATATATATATATATATATATATATATATATATGTAATATGAATTTGAACGAATAGTGTTTTTGGCATCTGCGGACCGCAAAACAAAAAATTGTCATGGTCTTGGGCTTAACTCTTACCATGCCACCTACGGTAATAGCTTCTTCCCTAAAGGGGAAATTCGCTAAAATCAGTCAAATCGGATAGTGAATCGGAAGTTGGCAGTTGGCAGAATTTTCAAAATATTTTGTTGACCGTAATAGCGAATTTGGGAAATGTATGTGGAAAGCATTAGCATTGACTATATATACTGAAGTATTAATAGTCAATGGCATTAGCTTAGGACGATAACATATCCAAATACCCCCGTAGCAGCAAACCTGCGTACTTAGCGAATTTCCAATGCATATATATTTATATTAATACCACATAAAGCTACATACCAAGTTTCTTAAATATACATTCATAAATAAACAATTTATGACATTTTAATTATTCTCCATAAGAATAACATGGCGGCTGTGTATGCAGGTTTTTTGTGTTGCGGTTTGTGCAAGGAACACAAAAAATAGGGTTTTATGCTAATATCAATATAACTCAACTAGGTGAAGTCACATACCAAATGTCATTAATTTATTTTCATAATTAAGGGAGATAACACGTTACTTATTCTCCATAAGAATAACATGGGGCTGAGTACGCAGGTTTGCTGCTACGGGAGCCTTTGGCAAAAAATTGTTTTTTTGAGCAAATATCAATGGTCCACAACCTGATGAAGCTGTATACCAAGTTTCGTCAGAATATGTTCATAAGTAAGCGAGATATAAAATTTTTATTTTCCTCCATAAGAATAACATTAGACAACGTACTGTGTTTAGCACTTTCAATATCATGGTAACAAATTGACGTAGAGAAATGATCAAAATACCAAATTGCGTGTTTTTTTAAGCTGAATACAATGGGAAAAACTAAAATTGGACTATTTCCAAAATTATATGTAAAAAATTAAAAAAAAAACATTTTTGGGGTACAAACCCCCCCCCCCAAAATACCCCTTCGGATAGAGCGATCTGGCTGGTTTTCGAACTTAAAGTCATAAATGTTGCTTTACACGTTTATACCAAATTTCATCAAAATCGGATCATTTTTACGAGAGTTATCGTGCTCACGGACACACACACACACACACAAATAAATATAAATATATATATATATATATATATATATATATATATACAGTTTCGAACGAATGGTGTTTTTGGGGTCTGGGGACCTCAAAACGACAAGTTATCATGGTCCCGGGCCTAGGTCTTACCATGCCGACTACGGTAATAGCTTCTTCCCTATAGGGTAAATTCGCTAAAATCAGTCAAATCGGACCATAAACACTAAAGTTAGTTTTTTAGCCTGATTTTGAAAATTAATTAAAAAAATATAGGGGGCGGATTGGGTTTGGAAAAATTTATTTAATATGGGGTAATATGGGGGCAGGGGTTGGACACTAGTATAGGCTAAAGAGAAAATTTGTATAGATTTAGGATCGGGCTTGTGTCCAATTTTTGATCCCCATGTTAATCTTATGGGGAAAACGAGCGAAAACATATGTATGTTTGCCATATTGTCACTACTATGGACAGCCAACAGACTTACCATAAGTAATAACAACTTCATTTGCTGTACTCAATGTCAGCCTATTTTGTCCTGGGACATTACTTATACTGTATAAGCGTCCTTTATTTTATAAAAGGACATCAGGTGTAATAGGATCTTTTCCACGTAATCCTACGATTCCACAACAGTATGCAATGTTAAATGACAGCTGTAATGTTAAATGCATTTTTAAATTACATAGGGATTCATGAGTAGAATATGGTAAAATACGATAAAGTATTAGCATTTTTGTATTACATATTCAAAAGTAACTGATTCATAGAGTAACTAATATAGGCTATAGACTATAATTCTAATATTTCTGTGTTACATGCGGCACCACTACCTTTACGCTGTGCTCTGAAATGCAGATCCTCCTTGCTCTCACATTACAATCGTTTTATATTATATGAAAAACCCATTTCCTCATTTGAAACAGGCACAGCTGAAACTAATACACGGCATTTGTGATATTCCTGACCGTCTTAAACCAATAATAAACTTAGTATGAAACCTAATATTTAATATTAGGTTTCTCAACTAATATTTTTTGGGGAATTATTGAATTTTTATAATTGGTCTTAAATATATGCAATGCCTTCACTCAATTGGAACGCGTGAGGGGTCACTTTGAAGACAGACTTCAATGTGTATCTCACATTAATTATCGATTTGCTTCTGTAATATAAGTAAATACAAAATTTAAACTGCTGTACTTTTTCCGTAAACTAGGATTGAAGCTGAATTCAAACTAGGCGACAAGATTTAAGGCTCCGGCCTACCCTTTAAGCGCAGCGCTAGGAAAGGGTTTAAAGGATCCTTGTTTACAGCTGCTAAACACACCCTTTAATTAAAGTATAATATTAAAGAGGAAAATATAATATACAACAAATGTCCGTTTTTTAGCGAATTTCCCCTATAGGGAAGAAGCTATTACCGTAGGTCTCATGGTAAGACTTAAGCCCGAGACCATGATAACTTTTCATTTTGAGGTCCCCAGATGCCAAAAACACCATTCGTTCAAATTTGTATATAATGTATATATATATATATATATATATATATGTGTGTCCGTAAGCACGATAACTCTTGTAAAAAAGGTCCGATCTTAATGAAATTTGGTACAAATGTGTAAATTACCGTTTATTTGAACGAGTTCGAAAACCAGATGAATCGCACCATCCAAAGAGGGTTTTTTGGGGGGTTTTGTACCCCAAAAATATGTTTTTTGGGGTTTTCACATGTAATTTTAATTTAAATCAAATTTTATTTTATAGCATTAAATTCAGCTTAAAAAAACAAACAATTTGGTATTTTGATCATTGCTCTACGTCAATTGGTTACCGAGATATTGAAAGTGCTAATTACAGTACGTTGTCTAATGTTATTCTTATGGAGAAAAAGAAAAATTGTATATCTCGCTTATTTATGAACATAAACTGGCGAAATTTGGTATATGGCATGATCTGGTTATGGTTTATTGTTGTTTGCACAAAAAAATTTTCGCCTATGGTTCCTGTAGCAGCAATCCTAGGTACTTGGTCTAAATGTTATTCTTAAGGAAAATACTTAAAATGTTATATATCGCTTATTTATGAATGTATATGATGAAACTTGATATGTGACTTCACTAAGATGAGTTCTGTTGATATTTGCATAAAAATCCATTATTTTGTGTGCCTTGTTGCAGCAAACCTGCGTACTCATCCCCAATGTTATTCTTATGGAGAATAATTAATATTTTTAATATCGCTTGTTTGTGAATATATTTCTTATGAATCCTGTTAAGTTTTTAATGTGTTATGTTATATATTCATTGGAAATTCGCTGAGTATGCAGGTTTGCTGGGACGGGGGTATTTACTTTTAGCGAATTTCCCCTATAGTGAAGAAGCTATTACCGTAGGTCTTATGGTAACACTTAAGCCCGAGACCATGATAACTTTTTGTTTTAAGGTCCCAAGATGTCAAAAACACTATTCGTTCAAATTTATATATATGTATATATATCTATATATCCGTTAACACGATAACTTGAGTAAAAAATGTCCGATTTTGATGAAAATTGGCTAAAATGTGTAAAATGACATTCATGACTTTAAGTTCGAAAACCAGAAAAATCGGACCGTGAGAAGGGGGGTTTATGGGGTTTTAAATTTTCCAAAAATCAGTTTTTTGCATTTTTCTCCCTAAAAGTTTTTAAAAACTTAATTTTGGTTTTGACCATGTTATAGAGCTTAAAAAACAAATAATATGGTATTTTGAATTATTAACCTATGTTAAGTGGTTGCGGAGAAAATCCAAAAAACCTACTCATAAAATCTCATATGTTAATCTTATGGGAAAAAGGTTTTTGGCTTTTCTCCAGTTTATTTTAATGTAAACTTCACATTTGCTTTTACCAATCTGTTCAGTTTCACAAAACAATCATTTTGGTGTTTAAATTGTGATTCTACGCCCAACCGTTGCAGAGATATTCAAAGTGCTAAACACAGTACGTTGACCAGTGTTATCCTTATGGAGAATAAATAACATTTTATATCTCGATTATTTATGAATGTATGTTGATGAAACTTGGTATGTGGCTTCACGTAGTACTGGTATATTGATATCAAAAAATTGATTTTTTATTGATTATTCCGGTAGCAGCAAACCTGCGTACTCAGCCCCCATGTTAATCTTATGGAGAATAAGTAAAATGTAATGACTCCCTTAATTATGAACATAAATTAATAAAACTTGGTATGTAGCTTCACTTGGTTGAGTTATATTGATAATTATATAAAAACCCATTTTTTTGTTCCTTGTTGCAGCAAACCTGCTTTCTCAGCCCCCATGTTATATTGCTTATGGAGAATAACTAGAATGTTATATAGCGCTTATTTATGATTGAATATTGATAAATCTTGGTATGTGGTTTCGCCTAGTTAAATTCTATTTATATTTGCATAAAAACCAATTGTTTGTGTTCCTTGTTTCAGCAAACCCACGTACTCATTACCAATGTTATTCTTATGGTGAATAATTAAAATCGCTTATATGTGAATATACTTTTATAAAACTTGGTATGCGGCTTTATGTGATATTAAGCATATTAGGCATTATATTAGGCATTGGAAATTCGCTGAGTATGCAGGTTTGCTGCAACGGGGGTATTTTAATTTATTAACTGTGCTGCATTTACAAGTCCTTTTGAAATTAACAAAAATGAGATTTTTCAAACTACAACTTAAGACAGAAAAATTATTTTGAAATTCTAAAAACGAGAATTTGTAGGATTAACTTTCTTCTCTCAAATACTTTTTTTAGTATGTTGATAACATAATGATCATAGCCGCAAACAGGGGGCCTGTGAACCTCTACAAATGTTACACCTATTGAGACTGAAATTTCTTGAAGGATTCCAGTAACATTTGTAATCCAGGATCACGGTACGGACGGCCATGGTGTAGCTGTAGGCGACGAACGGAAATTACTGCGAACCCCCTTAAAACCAGCACAGTGCCTCATTTTCTTGCCCACCATTCACTTCATGTTCCACCATGATCCGAGCCTGCCGATAATATGTGTGTCCAAACGGATGACAAAGTTGTAGCTAGGCACTTTTACTGTCCTCATTTTTCAAGTCATGTCCAACTGCGACATCAGGGTACCTAAGGACCACAGGGGATGGACGGATCATGTTTGAGATCTTTAATTTTGCACTCATTGAGTCTGTAAGTTTCCAAAACCACCCGTAAACCGGTAAACGGCCGGACAGTCGCGGCGTCGCTGGGAACGCTGCCAGGCTAACTTTAGCTCGTCTTCCTCGGAGCTTCAGTTTGCCACCAGTTCGCGATTCGTCAACTCGTTGTTGACTCTAAGGTGAGAGTGCGAGTACATTTAATTTTTCGTGTTTTAGTGTTGGATATATTTTGGCTTCTTGGTAAAGCTTGGTCAGATTTAGTCATTTTTCAGGGTGTTTTGCTCGTGTGGTGTGCCGTTGCCTAATTCTCAGTGTTATGCAATGAGGAGTGCCGTTTTGGTAATTGTTGTACCAGCTATTTATCCTATGTGAGCTGTATTTAAATTTAATACGGTTCGTGATATATTCTGGTTCCATACATGGTTCATTAACGAAAAAGAATTAACTTAGAATTTTAAACATTACTAGTGGCTTGAAGGGGCCATGACCCCTAATCTTGCTCCAAACTCCAATACTTTGTCTCGTCACATTTGTTTACTAATCATGCTGGGGAAAATAAAATGATACAAGTAAGAACACATGTAGACACTGATCACATATTTTAAAGTAAACAACGCAGACGTTTTAAATCCCTATGCCTTTCTTATGGAAGATGTTTTACGTTATTTCTCGTTTGCTATTAACTTTTAGAAGTACTGCTATTTTTCCCGAGTCCCTGGGATTAAGTCCTTTAATTTAAGCCGCGTCCCATCATCCTGCGATTTTCCAAACTCCCACAATTTTGACTAACAAATTTCGCTTAGAGAATTATAAATAACTAGTGGCTTGAAGGGGCCATAGTCCCTAATTTTGCTCCAATATTCTGCCTCTACTGATATTTTTACTCTTTACATGCTGAGAAAAATAAAACAACTATATAGTTAGTGACACATGTCAGTTCGCAAACAAAGAAGTCACTTAATCACATGTCAATGTAAACAATGCAGACGTTTTTCTTATGGGGGATGTTTTACGTTATTTCTTGTTTAGTGATAAATTTTGGGAAATACTGCTATCTTTCCCGAGTCCCTGGGATCGAGACCTTTAATTTGAGTCGTCTCCCATCATCCTGCAATTTTCCAAACTCCCATAATTTTGACTTAAAAATGTCACTTACAGATTTATATATAAAGATGATAATAATGGCAATTTAAACCGGCAGTTTTGAGGTCCAATATCAAACATGATAACTCTCGAGTTCTCATATGTCTTCAATTGAGCACTTAATGTTTTAAATAATACTAGCGAATCCAGTTGCAGTTGGAAATACTGTTTTCTCTTTTGAAGTTACCTAGCTGACATGCGATTATATTAGCGAATTTCCCCTATAGGGAAGAATCTATTGCCGTAGTGAGATGTTATTACCATGGTAAGCTATTATATATGGTAAAATGTAAGCCAAATTAAGCTATTACCATGGTAAGAGTTAAGCCCGAAACCATGATAACTTTTTGTTTTGAGGTCCTCAGATGCTAAAAACACTAATCGTTCAAATTTATATATATATATATATATATATATATATTTATATAGAAAGAGATTTATAAAGGGAAGAGGGTTTTATTGGGGTTTACAATTATCCAAAAATCATTTTTTTGTATTTATCACCCTAAAATGTTTAAAACACTTAATTTTGGTTTCGACCATTTTATAGAGCTTAAAAAACAAACAATATAGCATTTTGAATCATTACCTAGGCACGTAACCTAGGTTACGTGGTTGCGGAGAACATCCAAAAAAGTGTTCATAAAATCTCCCATGTTAATCTTATGGAAAAAGGGTTTTAAAATTTCCTCAGTTCATTTTAATGTAAACCTCACATTTGCTTTTCCCAATCAGTTCAGCTCTACAAAACAATCATTTTGGTGTTTAAATTTTGATTTTACGTCCAACCGTTGAAGAGATATTCAAAGTGTTAAACACAGTACGTTGTCCAATGTTATCCTTATGGTGAATAATTAAAATTTGATATCTTGATTATTTATGAATGCATGTTGATGGAACTTGGCATGTGGCTTCACCTAGTACTGCTAAAAAATATTTACACACAAAAATAATTTTTTGCCAATTTTACCCGCATCAGCAAACCTGCAAACTCAGCCCCCTTGTTATTCTTATGGAGAATAAATAAAATTTAACTTAATTATTAACATAAATTAATAAAACTTGGTATGCAGCTTCGACTGGTTAATTCACATTAATAATTACATAAAAACACACATTTTGTGTTCCTTTTTGCAACAAACCTGCGTATTCAGCTTTCAATAAAATGATCTTATATTAATTAAGTGATCTATATATATCACTTATTTATTCGTGTATTTTTATGAAACTCGGCGAGTGGCTTTATGTGGTAGTGAAAACATATACATGCATTGGAAATTTGCTGAGTACGCAGGTTTGCTGCTACGGGGGTATTAGTGTATATCGTGACCAGCTGATTTCCCGTGCTTTGCACAGCAAATTCAGGAAAGACAGCTGATTAAAATTCCTACTGCAACTACATCGGTTTCTGATCCATTAAACCTATTGTCCATAAGAATAACATTGTAATTTTAAAGGTGACTGGGGCGGAGCCCTAGGGGATTGCCAAGATGGGAATAGGCCCATATGTAGCCCAGATAAATGATCTAAATAAATGTACATTTTCAGCTCGAATGGTTTTAATGTTAAAACGGAACATTCAATTCAACATACAGACACCACCTATTTTATAAATGTATAGGATGTCATTCCAAAATTTTCCTTGACACTGCTGAGTTTTGTTAGTATAAACAGCTGATAAATGTCCAATTATATGAATTTCTATTCTTCCTTAAGATGAACATTGGAACTTTGAAAGCCCAGATTTCCAAAATTTCCAAAAGGGACAGCTAGACTTTAATGGCCTTCAAACACATGATTTAAGACTTATAGTTTCACCGGTAGCCTGCTAACAAAATTTGCATTCATATTTTAGCAAGATGGTGATGATAAGTTACAATATACTTGTAAACTCTTATATTAAACAATAAAGATTGGACCCGCCGATCAGTGTGTCGTGATTGGGTTTCTCATGTCTTTAACTCATTTGAGGACACCAGAAATAAACTTGAAGAGCTTAACTCCCGCTAGGTTATTTTTAAGATAGGAATATTATTATATAAGCCTATTGACATAAATTATGTTCACCAACCCTCCAAAACTACTTGTATAAACGAAATTTCCATAGAGAAGAACGTAACTATAATAAACAACAGTAAATTACACTTAGATAAAGTATTATAAATATTGAAGTATAAAGATGTTTTTACTTCGTTTAATTATAAAGATAAACATTAATCACCCGAAACATTTCATTCCAAACGTCTAGGTATATGATTTAAACTCATCATAACCCTCACAATTAAATATTTTTAGTTAGCTACTTATTAAATCAAATCAAATCTTCATTGCAACAAACATTTTTAAAACATTGTACAACCTCGTCATATGTCATATTATTACAGTTCTTTAAAATCATCATCGAGTATATACAATGGATTTTCTGTCAACATATATATTTTTTTTTCTGTGATGAAAACTTAATTGATGGTTTACATAAAAATAGTGTAACTTTCGTAAATAATTATTTTATTTAGCTGAAATTTATGACGAGTTAACAATAATAGTTATGCAACAAAATTGGTAACTGGTATATTTAACCAGATGAAGTTGCAACTAGTTCTATTTTTCACTTAATTTGGCAGGATGAGGTCCTTTGGGAAACCATTTCGGCTTTTGCCTAAGCAAAGCTAATAAATCGTAAACTTATCTGGAAATAATCGATCTCATTTTTATATGAGACCTCCTGAAAGTAAGGTGTTCTAGTTTTCACTTTTTTACTTTGATCAAACGGTTATTATTTATCAACATTTTTGATCTAGTGGGTTTCATATTGTTAGTTTTTATAGTGCTACAGGTCTCTAATCAAATAACGTCATCCGCATTTATAGGATTTCTGTTGGTTAAAAAACGTAGACTATAGGGCTCTGCTCTAATTTACTTTTAATTTAATTTTTTATGGCAATCTTATGAGCATTAGTATTTACAGGAACTTGAAATTCGGTAGGATCTTACAAATAATACATAAAAACAAATACATGTACAAGTCTTTTCCCGTTACGAAAATGTTTCAGGGCTTTGCCCCCCGGACCTTCAAAATACTTATTTTAAAAATCTTGCACCTATTACTGGACTGATTGAGCTGAAGATCGGTGGAACGATAGCTAATATAGCTCATGCAGACATAACCTACTCCACATAAAAATATACTTAAGAGCTCTCCCCGACTTACATTTACAATAAGCGTGTTAATCATCAAACACCAACGACTCAACCACACACCAACCAATAGAGCTGAAATTTTGTACCTTGAAGGACATAAGAAACAACAACATGACTAGAATGGGGAATCCAGTGTTGTTCTCTGGAGATTTCAGATAGACTCGCTGCGGTGCGTGAGAAATGGGTGCACGAGATCTACGCCCCTCTAAAAAGATCTTTTATGTAGCCGACCACTGAGCCAAATAGCTTAATAGTAAATATGAAAATTATTTTTGGAGAAGATTAAGGGGTTGAGGAGTTTTCTTGGGTCCTTTTAGAAGTTTGAGTCCGGACTTTGAAAAACACAGGTGGTCTCATAAACATATCTTTCAATTGACAATTGGGACAGAGCTATATGTTTAGATCCGAAAATCCTTTCTTGGTGCACACCTACGTTGTATAAGGAACTCCTGTGCAAAATGTCATGCTTCTATACTCACCGGTTCAGGCTGTGCGGCTATAGATTTTTATTAAGTAGACTTTTAATCGTTTAACAACACCATTACATTTAATTGACACTTTTTTGGTTGGCTGTTTCAATAAACAGTGTATGAACAGTAGTGAAGGGGGTAAGTTGAGCTGTTAGTGTCTATTATCTGTTTATGAGTCCGTTGGTAGCCGTGAACAGCATGCTGTAGACTCTTGATCTCCGCAAACGCGTTTAACGATATACTTTTATGCGGCTACACACGTTTTTGGACCTAAATCCACTTGGAACTAAAGCATCGATCCCGTTTTGAAGGGTGTGGACTTATTTTTATAGGTGACTAGGCTGTGCACAGTACATACTGTGTATCAGACTATATATTGCGTTTTTGTATGAATAGGATGAGGTATATATCTAATCAGATTCATATTCGTAATACAGGAGATTTCAGTCCTTAAATAAGTAATTTTGACTTATTCAAAACAATTCATAAGACAAAAAATTAGTTTTCAAGTAGCTTTGTAGTTAATTAGTTCATTAACGAGAGCGAACTTAACGAGAGCGAAAGGAGCCTGTGTGCGGAGTGCAGTGGCAGTGGTGGCGGTGTTACAAGGTGTCGGGCTATTTCGAGAACACCTCCCCCACACGTACGTAGGAGGAAGACTTCTTATCAAAATAATTGATCTCATCCATTACTGAGACTGAGCGAGCCACGTGACAGTTTCGACGGCTTACATGGCTAACGTTTTACATATAAACACGTCGACATGTACATAAACTAAAAAAAGGTTTGTCTCCCCGACAATCTTTAAAACAGAAGGCTGTGGTACCCCTAAGGTAACGAATACCTGAGCAGACATAGTGTTATAAAAGAGGCTGTTTTCTGTTGTTAAGATATGATTTTAAAACGCTTTAATGGACCATAAGATAAACCATAATAACGAAGTTTAAGTAGTAATATTCGAGGTGTACGCAGTCAAATCTTTACGGAAGTCAAAGAGTGTCAACAAGGTAAGTTGTCGACTGTTCATTGCTCTGCTCTTCTGATGTAATCTGTAACTGAAGTGCTGTGCCCAGATTTGAAACAAGATTGAATAGGACTCAATATATTACTGTACGAGAGTTGAAATCATTGACTATTAATACTGAAGTGTATATAGTCAATGATTGAAATAAAGAACAATTTAACCATGAACAAGTCTTTCTAATGCTTTAGAAAGACAACATTACCGACTTATTGGCGTGTAGTCACCGAGACTTTTGGCCTAGAAGTTTTAGGGAGGGTTATTACTTGACTGGATTTCCAAGAATTAGCGAACAAATATTCACTTATTCCACAAATTAGGGTAATTTAGATCGTTTAATGGAAAATACGGTGTGGTAAACTTTGTTGCCGTTCACTTATATGCCTACCCAACAATTTATCATTTTTCCATAATTCAGAATATTTGTTAGAATTTTGAAAAATCTCATGTCCTTATATAAATTTAGAATTTCGTAATTCCCGTTTATTATGTTTCTCAGCCGGCAAAATATTAATTTGTCTCTTTCAATCAAAAATCTAAATTAAAGAAATTCACTGTCCCGTCGTATAGATACAGACACATTTATCAAAACATAAATTAAATTTATACTGTACTTTGTATTAAAAACAGATTTATATAGTAGGCCCAGACTGTTCTACAACAAAATGTCCTTCTACATTTATTCAGTTAGTAATTGCTAAACTCCACTCACCATGCGTGAAACAGGGGTGGCAAATTAAAATTGAACTAGTCTCTCCCCCTAGGAAAACATTAGGTACCTATTTTATTAGAAGTGCACCGTATTATCCGAACCAGAGTAACGACCTGATGATGCATGCAGTCGATGATAAATGAGCCAGAGTAACAAGGGTTTGTGGAGGGGACGGCGACCGCTGGCCGGCGTAGATCAAAGCGGCTTACACGAATTTCGCGAGTCATTATGAGATGCGATATTTTGGCGCGCTGTTATTTGTGTCCGCGTGGTGGGAGGGGGAGGGGAAATAGGTCAACATGGAAGACGAGTGGCAGTAAACTGATAGTAATTTTGGCCTTTCAGTCGCTCTAGGAGATGTAGGACATAAACTGTGCAGTTTTGCTCTCCCGGTTTTAGAATGACTATGCCTGACGATCTCCGTTACACCCGGGGAGGTTCGTGAAGAGCAATGTGTACATGACTGAATAAGGATAGTACTTATTTGACTCCACCCTTAAAAGCGACTGTCATTTTTCAGTTTGTTTACAAACAAATATACTCTTTTTGACGTTTTAAAGGTAAACAGTACCGCGTGCAACGGGATCACGGGGAAATAACAGAGACATTCAGCGTGTTTTTCTCCTCTGAATTTGGAGAGCAAACCAATGAATACACAGCTAGTTAAGTTCAGATACATTCTTAAAAGTTACTTTTTTACTTTTTTACGCCCGTTTTTTAGCGCCCGTTTACTTTTTTGACGCTTGGAGTGTTGTAGCACAGATAAAGGATGTCCTTTATCTGTGGTTGTAGACATAGGCGTGCGCACGGTGGCTCCAAAGAGGGTGTTTGGGGGGCCAAAAGAGACGATTAAATAAATGTTTTAATGTTGTATGCTCAAAAATTTAAGTTAAATTTAACGGCTCACTGGGAGGGGGTCATAAAACTGGCACTAGTAAAAATCTGACCACTATGCGCAAAACGGGTAACGAGTGACGTGCAGCCGCCCGGCCTGGGCGTAATCTAGATTTGACAGAAGATAATACAACACAAGTAACATTATGATATTTTGTAAACTAAATACCGGTGTACTTAAGAAGACAAAATATTTATTGCATTGAATAATACTAGCACATATTTGTGTCAAGGAGGAGTAAACCATTATATTAAATATGATAACTGACGTACTCAACTATCTGGCAGATAAATATGTTAAGATCAGATAACCACACCACACCACCACCACCACGGTGTTCTCTGTTGATAAGATTGAGGGGTGGGGGCGCATTTTTCGGTTCCGGCTCCCACATTGAATGGACACTGCGCACGCCTACGGTTGTAGACGATGTTCTGCATTAAAAAAAGATAGCGTTAGTGGTGTAGAATGCGCAGAATGGATGAGCTACTGTCTCTCGCACGCTATCTCCCATTTAAGAGGGGGATCCCGTCACGAAACTTATGGCGTTTATACCTTATTCTCCCATAAGGCCAATGTTAACTGCCAAAGCCCGTCTATCCTCAACGTCTATCTAATATCGTTTATTTATGGCACATTTTAAAGAGCAAACAAAAATCTATAAATCTTACTGAGAACAAATAATAATAATTCGAATTCCAAAACATTCAATGTTCACGATTTTTGTATGGGTGAATTTGTGAATTTGCGATATTTAAATTCTGGTTACTGAAATCGTATTTTTTGTGTTCCTTTAAATGAACTAAAACTCAACAATTTCAGAAAATCCAATTGTTGGTATTGACAGTCTAAGGCAAGTCAGGTAAACGATTTTACACCTTTTGAACTTTTGGTGAATTGGCGCCTATCACCAGAAGGAAATGGATGAGTCAGCAGGGAAACCCAATATACCACCAAAAAACCTTTTTAGCCCTTGATGGGATACGTTCTTCTAAACCCTCACCAGGGAAAGGAATTTTCTGCCAATCTTTGAGGGCCCTTTTTCTGCAACTGAAATCCTCAGTTGCTCCATGCTGACCATGCTCTCTTCTAGGATACCTTTTGAGGAGTGTCCGAGTTCATGTGGGGCACCAAACAACTCTGTTGTGTAGGGAAGCAAAGAGTGACGCAGTAAACGTCATAACTGGCAGAGAGGAAATAATCAAAGGGAACAACTCATGTTACACAGAATGGTGTCTAGATAGCCCGCCGTGAATGTAGGGTCGAACAGACCCTCAGGATACCCACTGTATCCCTGTCTACTGCTCTAGTGGTCCCTTGCTGTTAAGCTCAACAATCTCCTGTAAAGAGGCTTACTCTTGCTATTAATTCTTTGTGGACAGTTTCATATGTTTAAACCAGACGGAGTAACATGATAGTAGTTTTTTACAGATCACATAAAAAAATAATATTAGTAAGAAGTAAAACGTGCATACTAATTACAGTGAAATTAGAACAAAAAATCATTTATATTTTATTTAGTACCTACGATTTGTTGATCATAGTTTTCTAAAGATCGTTCATATGCTAAACCGTGAAATATAAGTACAAATAGGTTGCTAAGAGATGGTGTTTTGATATGCAAATAAGAAGTTGAAAAACACCAAAGTTATACGCACATAAAACAAAGCGAGCTGAGAGAGGGCGAATAAGACGTTGGCCTTAGGCCAGGGAATGATCTAGGTTCGCCCACTCGATCCGGGATATACTGACACAATTAGTTCTCTCATTACTCCCTTAATATTGGAACTTTGTAGACCTGTGGGGTGGAACCTTAAGTGATGAAGGTATGTAAACCTGCTTTATTTCGATGAATGTTGTCACTCTCTTAAAAGCATTTATATCAGCACAAGATAATTGCTGAGGATTATTGTAACAGCATCTGTCCCGACTCGCTGTGCAAAACAGCTCTTCTTTACGCCTTTTAGTTCAGCTGATTTAGTGATTTTACATTTCACAATATGGTGTTCATAGTGAAAACAATAGTTAAAACGATCAACATAATGACATCTATATGTATAGTTAAAACAAATATACAATGTACTACTTCACGAGATTCTTATCGCTGTTATGCATATATTTAACACTATTTACAAGTTATTCAATGACCGAAACTACGACACCCAAAACAGAGGAAGCGTTATTTGAGATTGCAAACCAAATTTGCCTAGAAAAGACGGGATATCAGCCACTGGAAAACAACGCTTACTTCAAAGTGGAGGAAACGCCTGTAAACGGAAACGTGACCTTTCCTTGCGCTTATTGTGGTGAGAAAGGGGGAGATCTTCCAAGGATCTGGTTTTGGAAGAAACGAGAAGTCGGAGCGGAAGAGAAAGAGTTAGAGATGGGATTAGCGCCGAATTTGACTGAGAACAGAATATTCACATTGCCAGACAACTCGCTCACCATCCAAAAAGTGACCACGAACGACTCTGGTCTCTACTACTGTCGAAGCCTGGTAGAAGGAGAGTTCTCCCAGTTTCACTTTAGTCTGGACGTCGTACAAGCAGAAGTAGCTGTCTCGGGAAAAAATAAAAAACACGCCAGCGATGAAAGTGTATTTTTAGAGTATATCGAGAAAGTAATTACAAAAGCGAATGAAAAAATTGCAAGTGATGACAATTTTGGGAAGGGTTTTGATAAAGTGGTAATAAAGATTACCAGCGAATGGGATCCGTGGCTTCCATGTGATGGGTGTTTGAGCATTCGGAAAAGGTATGCGAAATGTAGAATCCGACCAAAACTTAACAAAGCCAAATTTCCTGACCTCACAGAAGACCGACTGGATGACCCTCAAAGACTTCTCCTCGGCTCAACAGTTCTCTCCTGTCACTCGTTAGACCTAGCGAGATGGTTCCCTAACTTGTATTCTTTCACAAGTTCTTTGCCCAATTACCTGAGAGTCCAGCCGTGTCAGGACGCGTGTCTCCGAGTGAATCGGATGCTACATGAAGCACGGTACAGGCTCGACTTCATAATGGATGTGCGTTCATCTATGTCTTTTATCTGTCCGGACGCTGACCTACGAACCAAAGTAGTTTGGCGCAAGGACGGCTCCATAGTAAAACCTATTGGCGCACCCGAGAAGCCGGTGAAGAGGAAGAAGATTAAACTCCCTTTCGAGAAGAAACCAAACGAATACGATTTTAAACACGCTTTTGTAGATCGAATGAATGTTTTACAACTGTGTTACGTCGGATATAAAGAGACAGGGGTGTACACTTGCTACATCGACAACAAGCCGATCAAAGCCTTCAACATCACCGTGGTAACTCCTGAAGAGACGTTGAAGGAGAGGAACTACCACTTCTTGCTGTTGACTATCTACACTTGTACTCTCTCAGGGGCAATCATCGTCATGGGTATTACATGGGCTGTGTTGCAGAGAAACGATTTGTTCCCAAAAAGGGAATCTATGGCACGGCGGAGAGGCTCTATTCACTCAACTCATTCAAAGAGCAACTATTTAAGGATGGATTTGAAAGAACGTAAACCCGGTCAGGTGCAAACTATCCAAGAAGAGGATTGAACAAGTAACTTATTAGAGTTAAATTAGTTATTAATGTTAAATAATGAATTGTTGAATTTTATAAATGTATTATACATATTGCACACAACAATAAATGTAACTTTTAGCGAATTTCCCCAATAGGGAAGAAGCTATTACCGTAGGTCTCATTCAGAGGTGGATCCAGGGAGTCATGATAGGGGGGGGGAAATTCCGGGGGTTTGGGGGGGGTATGGAATACCCCTCAGGGCTGGGGGGTCCTCCCCGGGAAATTTGTAAAATATTCTAGATCAATCATTTTATCGGCCGTAAAAAATAGCCGTACGCGTTTTATTGACCAAAAACTGTGTTATCGGCCTAAAAAGACGACTGTATTGAATTCATTGAACAAAATCAGCAATTTGACCTGTTTTTCCGATTATAAATGACAATTTGACCGCATTTCATGGTCACCGTAGTTTTTAGACCAAAAATGACAAGTAAACGTTTATTGGCAAACAAAAACAACAACAAAAACAACAAAAAACGCAATAGTTTATACCCAAACCGTAATTTAAAGGCCAACACGCCAGCGGGGAAGTATCAAAGTATGTTATCGTAGAAAACGATGATTTTATCGAAAATAATATCGGAAAAAATGTATCGGCCAAAATACGGTGATTTTAAACGATTTTAAAAGACACCCGAAATACATATTATCAGCCTAAAATACCTAAAATATATTCTCATTTTGCCGTCTAAAATGTCAATCAGACCGCAGTTTTAGCCTAAAAAAGATCAAACTGTGTTTTTAGGCAAATTTACCGACCGGACGTGTCAGCCAAAATCGGTAATTTTACCAGCAATTTTACAGCATATTACTAGCCAAAAACAACGGCCACAAAGTTTTTTATCTTATGAAAATTGAGTACAACCCGTATTTTATGCCGGAAATTTACTTAATCGCTCAAAAACGGCAATCGGACCGCATTTTCTCGCCAATAAATAAAACCGGGTCGTGTTTTATATACCAAAAACGACGTCCGAAACGCGTTAAAAACATATATTTTGCCACGAATTGGTGGTCAAAAATACCGAAATGACTGAAATTTTAGGTATAATGGACTGGACCGCATTTTATTGGCCTGAAGCGGCAAGCGAGCCGCATATTATCACCCAGACTTAGTGATGTGGGCCGGGTAAACACCCAGCGGGTAGGTAAATACCCAAAACGTGGGTATTTATTATTTTTATAACATTTAGGGGATTTTTACTAGGTTCATTGAATTCCCATGCTGTAAGGATTACAAAATTATCATAAAAACTGTTTTGAAGAGTATAACATGGTTACCACAAGCATTTAACTTCTGAACAAGATCAAGATAAATAGCCACGACTGGGTATTTACTAGGACCCTACTACTATGATTTTTTTCTAGTGCTTGATGAATTTAAAATTTTGGAGAAAAAGAATTGAAATTCAATTAAATTGTAATTTTGTTCTGTATTTGTCGAATTATAAAATTACATATTTTGAAATTTGAATAAAAGGTCTCATACCATCATAACCAGGTCCTTCATTGGTTGGCAGTGGTGTGGTTTATACGCTTGACAGACCTTATTACAAAAATTGTCAAGCCATTATTTTTTCATTGGTAAAATAATTAATAATTGTTATCAATCAAATATCCTCAAATGTTATACTGTACATTGATAATAACAAGGGTAGTAAGAATAAACATGAATTACATTGGGGTTTTTATGTAAATATCATAAATACCCAAAATACCCGGGTATTTATGAATTTTGGGTATTTACCCCAAGTTTTAAATACCCGGGTATTTTACATCACTACCTATACTGCGATTTGTGGGGCGAAAACATCGACCACAATAAAATTTAGGGCCGCATTTTGCCGGCCGAAAAATACTGCCAGACTGCGTTTTACAGATAGACTAAAACAAATTTTATAAAACAAAATAGCAATTTCCCAGCATTATATTTGCTGAAAACAACCGTTCTTCGCATTTTAAAGTCCAAAATTGACGGCCGCAACGTGTTTTATTGACCGAAAATGACGACCGGGTCTCAATATATGCCAAAAATCACAATCTAACCGTGATTAATCATTAACAAATTAACAATCGGACCACATTTTCCCAGCGAAAAATAAAGCATCGCGAAATTCTGGGAAGGTTCGAAACTGGACCTAGCTGCCTGCCATTTGTCATTGGGCTATTAATTAATAATGCTTTCTAAGAACAGGTAGACCATAGATAGTATCAAGAACAGGGTTTGATAGGGTTTTCCCAATCGAAACGTAAAAAATTGCCACGGCCGTAGATATACACAAAAAGCCGGATCGCGGGTTATACCAAGGTTCGTAGAACTGTCTGAAAGCTCTACGAACCTTGGGGTTATACGCCCGAACGACAACCGGAACATATTTTTACGAATACAATCGGCGATTCGACCCGTTCTACCACCAATGAATGCCTATTTTTTCGCGTCGGATGGGTCAAAAAAAGGAATTTAATTGCATTTAATGGCCCGGAAATGTCGATCTACAAAATTTCTTATTGGCTGAAAATGACAGCCAAAACGTGTTTTATTGGCTAGAAACGACAACCAAGCCGCATGAACGAGAATGGCCGAAAAAGGCCATATTTTAAGCACGGGTATATTTTAATATACGGGTAGGTCTTATTCCCGTATATTCCCCGCAATTTCCCAGCATACAAATTCCTGTATAATTATCCGATTATCCTGGAATTCCCGGTCTGAAGTAGTATTACAGGCATATATAAGTCTGACTGACGACGC
The DNA here is from genome assembly GCA_963675035.1 of Allygus modestus. Lineage (NCBI taxonomy): Eukaryota > Metazoa > Arthropoda > Insecta > Hemiptera > Cicadellidae > Allygus > Allygus modestus. The sequence continues at coordinate 98,805,993 of OY776117.1, forward strand.
ATCAATCGTCCCAGGACTACCTTAAAACTGGTCTATACCAGTTTTGAGGCTGACATTGGGTACAGCAAATGAAGTTGTCATTACATATGGTAAGTATTTTGGCTGTCCATTATGACAAATTTCCCTTTCACCTTCATTGCAGCGGTTAGGGACAGAATCTCCGGGTTTGGTCCCCACCTGCCAACCTGAGAATGAATGGTCCCTGGCTGTTGTACATGGATACCCTGTCAGTTGAGTTGACCAGTTGGAGGGCAGAATGTGGGTCCCCTGTTTAAGAGTCTCATCCCAGCTGTCACAGGAGCACGGGAGTTGGCCCTCTGAAGGGTCGATTTGGCTGCCATCCCATCACACCCTTGCAGGACCTTTCCTGCTATATCCTATCTTTCCGGTAACCTGCGCAATATTCCCGCTTTTGGAAGATGTGACTAGCAGCTATGCTGGGAATTCCTAATCCGCAACAACGATGATGATGATGACGCATCAATCAGACTACAAGTCGTGATGACTGCTGGGCAGACGTAGCGCTGGTGGGGGGGTGCGCGCACAACTCCAACCTTTTGCCTTGGGGGGGGGGGGAATTTCCCCCATCCCCCCCCGTGGATCCGCGCCTGGTCTCGTTGTAAGACTTAAGCCCGAGACCATGATAACTTTTCGTTTTGAGGTCCCGGGCCCAGATGCCAAAAACACTATTCCTTCATATATATATATATATATATATATATATATATATATTTATATATATATATATATATTCATTGAAATCGGATGTTTTAGCGAATTTCCCCTATAGGGAAGAAGCTATTACCGTAGGTGGCATGGTAAGACTTAAGCCCGAGACCATGATAACTTTTTGTTTTGAGGTCCCCAGATGCCAAAAACACTATTCGTTCAAATTTATATATATATGTGTCCGTTACCGCGATAACTTTTGAAATAAGAGCCCGATTTTGATGAAATTTGGCAAAAATGTAGAGAGTAACATTTATGACTTTAAGTTCGAAAACCAGATCTATCGGTTTATGGGAAGGGGATTTTATAGGGGTTTCAAATTTTCCAAAAATCAGTTTTTTGAACTTTTTACCCTAAAATTTTAAAAACACTAGATTTTGGTTACATCCATTTTGTAGGGCTTAAAAAAACAAACAATTTAGTATTTTGAATCATTAAGCTAGGTTTAGTGGTTGTGGAGAAAAGTCGAAAAATGTGTCCAAAAAATGTCCCATGTTAATCTTATGGGAATACGGTTTTTGGATTTTCCTCAGTTAATTTCACTAAAAACTCCACATTTCTATCTACCAATCAGTTTAGCTCTACAAAACAATCATTTTGGCGTTTTAATTATTGTTTTACGTCCAACCGTTGCAGTGATATTCAAAGTGCTAAACACAGTACGTTGTCCAATGTTATCCTTATGGAGAATAAATAAAATGTTATATTTTGATAATTTATGTATGTATATTGATGAAACTTGGTATGTGGCTTCAAATAGTTGTGGTATATTGATAATAGCACAAAAAAGTTTTTTGTTGATTTTTTCCGGTAGCAGCAAACCTGCATACTCGGCCCCCATGTTATTCATATGGAGAATAAGTAAAGTTTTATATCTCCCTTAGTTATGAACCTAAATTAATAAAACTTGGTATGTAGCTTCACCTGGTTGAGTTATATTGATAATTACAAAAAAACACATATCTTATCTTCCTTGTTGCAGCAAACCTTCGTACTCATTTATAATGTTATTCTTATGGAGAATAAATCAAATGCTATATATCAATTATTAATGAATCTATTTTTGTGAAACTTGGTAGGTGGCTCTAGGTAGTAGCACACACACACACACACACACACACACACACACACACACACACACACACACACACACGTATATTTATATAGTAAAGAACTTGAGTAAAAAACATCCGATTTCGATTAAATTTGGCACAAACATGTAAAGCAACATTTATGACTTTAAGTTCGGAAACCAGAAACATCGGACCATGGGAAAGGGGGGTTTATGGGGTTTCCAAATTTTCCAAAAATTTGTTTGTTGCATTTTTTACCCTAAAATTTGTAAAACACTCAATTTTGGTTTTGACCATTTTATAGAGCTTAGAAAAACAGATATATAAATTTGAACGAATAGTATTTTTGACATCTGGGGACCTCAAAAAAGCTATCATGGTCTCGGGCTTAAGTCTTACCATGAGACCTACAATAATAGCTTCTTCTCTATAGGGGAAATTCGCTAAAAAACGTGTTAATAAAATATCTTATGTTAATCTCAGGGAAAAAAGGTTTTTAGCTTTCTCTCAGTTAATTTTACTGTAAACTTTACATTTGCTTCTACCAACCCAGTTCAGCTCTAAAAAAACAATCATTTTGGTGTTTAAATTGTGATTCTACGTCCAACCGTTGCAGAGATATTCAAAGTGCTAAACACAGTAAGTTGTCAAATGTTATCCTTATGGAGAATAAATAAAATTTGGTATCTCGATTATTTATGAAAGTATATTTATGAAACTTGGCATGTGGCTTCACCTAGTACTATTATATTGATACTCGTGGCTTGAAGGGGCCATAGCCCCTAACCTTGCACCAATACTCTGAATATCTGATTTATAGAAACACATGTCAGTTCGTAAACACAGTAGATACTTAATCACATGTTTTATAATGTAATCAAAGCAGGCGTTTTTAAATCCCCTTGCTTTTCTTATAGGGGATGTTTTAAGTCATTTCTCGTTTGCTGATAACTTTTAGCGAATTTCCCCTATAGGTAAGAAGCTATTACCGTAGGTCTCATGGTAAGACTTAAGCCCGAGACCATGATAACTTTTTGTTTTGAGGTCTCAAGATGCCAAAAACACCATTCGTTCAAATTTATATGTGTGTGTGTGTGTGTGTGTGTGTGTGTGTGTGTGTGTGTGTGTGTGTGCGTGCGTGCGTGAATGCGATAACTTGAGTAAAAAACGTCCGATTTCGATGAAATTTGGCTCAAATGTGTAAAATGACATTCATGACTTTAAGATCGAAAAACAGAAAAATCGGGCCATGGGAAGGGGGGTTTATGGAGGTTTTAAATTTTCGAAAAATCAGTTTTTTGCATTTTTCACCTTAAAAATTTAAAAAAACTTAATTTTGGTTTTGACCATGTTATAGAGTTTAAAAAAACAAATAGGTTAAGTGGTTGCGGAGAAAATCCAAAAACCTACTCATAAAATCTTTCATGTTAATCTTATGGGAAAAAGGTTTTTTGATTTTCCTCAGTTTATTTTAATGTAAACTTCACATTTGATTTTACCAATCTGTTCAGTTCAACAAAACAATCATTTTGGAGTTTAAATTGTGATTCTACGCCCAACCGTTGGAGAGATATTCAAAGTTCTAAACACAGTACGTTGACCAATGTTATCCTTATGGAGAATAAGTAAAATTTGATATCTTGATTATTTATGAATGTATGTTGACGAAACTTGGTATGTGGCTTCACGTAGTTCTGGTATATTGATATTTGCACAAAAATTGATTTTTTGTTGATTATTCCCGTAGCAGCAAACCTGCGTACTCAGCCCCCATGTTATTCTTAGGGAGAATAAGTAAAATGTCATGACTCCCTTAATTATGAACATAAATTAATAAAACTTGGTATGTAGCTTCACTTGGTTAAGTTATATTGATAATTACATAAAAACCCATTTTTTGGTTCCTTGTTGCAGCAAACCTGCTTACTCCACCCCCATGATATTCTTATGGAGATTACCTAAAATGTTATATAGCGGTTATTCATGATTGAATATTGATGAAACTTGGTATGTGACTTCACCTAGTTAAATTCTATTTATATTTGCATGGTAACCAATCGTTTGTGTTCCTTGTTTTAGCAAACCTACGTACTCATTACCAGTGTTATTCTTATAGAGAACAATTAAAATCTCTTATATTTGAATATATTTGTATGAAACTTGGTATATGGCTTTATGTGGTATTAAGACATATATCATGCATTGGAAATTCGCTGAGTACGCAGGTTTGCTGCGACGGGGGTATTTAGAAATACTGCTATTTTTCCCGAGTCCCTGGGATCAAGACCTTTAATTTTAGTCCTCTCCCTATATCCTGTGATTTGCCAAACTTCCACAATTTTGACTTAAAATTTTCGCTTACAGAATTATATATAAAGATTTGCACAAACAAATAAATATTTTTTTGCTGACTGTCCCCGTAGCAGCAAACTCGCATACTCAGCCCTAATGTTATTCTTATGGAGAATAAGTAATGTTTTATATCTCCCTTAATTATGAACATAAATTAATAAAACTTAGTATGTAGCTTCACCTGGTTAAGTTATATTAATAATTTTATAAAAACACGTTTCTTATCTTTCTTGTTGCAGCAAACCTGCATACTCACCCTTCAGTGTTATTCTTATGGAGAATAAATAAAATGCTATATATCACTTGTTTATTCATGTATTTTTATGAATCTTGGTGAGAGGCTTTATATGGTAGTGAGAAACATATACATGCATTGGAAATTCGCTGTGTATGCAGGTTTGCTGTGACGGGGGTATTTATTATACAGTATATAACTAATAAGGGTGTACTGGTTTTAAATCCACAGTCTTCTATTCATTTTTTCGTAGTAAGGTAAGAAAAACTATATTTTGAGCTAAAGATATAAGTTGGTGTGCAAAAGATGTCGAGAATATTATCTCACACATTGACTTATTTTCTTTTAAGCTGTTGCCCGTCTCATATTAGCCCGTGATCGCAGTATTACGTTAATAAACTACAATGGAATCCAGTTGCTCGAATTCATGTTAATCTATTTTTTAATTTGGGATTACTAAGGTCATAAACAGTTCTCTAGTTTATATTGTGATGCCATTTCAGAAGTTAACTTGACTCAGCTGCTCTTGCTTCTATACTGTTTTGTTAATATCACAGCAGCTGCTGATAAATTTTCAGTTAAATTTATACTATTTTTATCTTCTTCTTCTTCTTTATCTATAAATACGAAATTCCGATCAACGCCCAGTCCAAACCATAAACCTAGAAGCACGAAAGTTTGCATTTAGACTCCTCTTATAGCATAGGCACCCACTAAGAAGGAATTTTAAGAAATTCCCATAGGGCTATGCCCCACGGGGCTTCAAAGTTCCAACCCTGTGTTATTCTTATGGACATTCACTTTGGTTTGAGCCAAGGAGTTCTATTAGTATTACTGGAGGTAACACTGATGAAAAAAACTGCGAGCCGTTCTTTCCAAATTTTGGCGAGGCAAATTTTGGCGCTGAAATCGAACGAGTCGGCAAAGTGACTCATACAAATACCTACTCATGTATACATACAAATACTTACTCCCGGGTGTATCCGGGAACGATGACAGCTAGTTCTCTATAAGATTGACATCGGAACTTTGAAAGCCCGATGGGCTCTCGCCTTTGGGGAGGAGTCCCAAAGGCGGATGTTTTCTAAAACCTCAAATGACACACCTAGGCGCTAAGGGCTTTCACATAAGACAATTCAAAAGACTTAGTAGTTTCGTCAGTGACCTTGTAAAAAATTGGCTTATTCTTTTAATAAATAGATAAATAAGGTAATTAGAATTAGTAGAATATATTTTCACAATTTTGGTTCATGTAGTTAGTTATTTAAAAGATTGACTGTGGAGTATGACTTATCCCATTTTCTAATCTATAGCGAATTATCAACGTTTTACCAAATTTTAGCTCATTTCGTTAGTCCATTAGTTGGTGCGTGATATTTGTGGTGCGTGATATTTAGCTAACGGGTTTAAATGTCAATAGGGTGAAGTGCCAACATATTTTTCAATCGGATGTAAACCTATGTTTGAGTATAGGTAGTGAACTACCAATTACCCTAAAAATGCAATTTTAGCGTGATCAGCCCAGTAGATAATGCGTTATTGTTAACATGGGAGTTTTAAAGGAGCGATGGTTGGAGTAGGGCTATGTAAAGTAGTGGAGTATAACCAATCTTCTTCCAATTTTAGCGTGATCAGCCCAGTAGATAATGCGTGATTGTTAACATGGGAGTTTTAAAGGAGCGATGGTTGGAGTAGGGCTATGTAAAGTAGTGGAGTATAACCAATCTTCTTCCAATTTTAGCGTGATCAGCCCAGTAGATAATGCGTGATTGTTAACATGGGAGTTTTAAAGGAGCGATGGTTGGAGTAGGGCTATGTAAAGTAGTGGAGTATAACCAATCTTCTTCCAATTTTAGCGTGATCAGCCCAGTAGATAATGCTTGATTGTTAACATGGGAGTTTTAAAGGAGCGATGGTTGGAGTAGGGCTATGTAAAGTAGTGGAGTATAACCAATCTTCTTCCAATTTTAGCGTGATCAGCCCAGTAGATAATGCTTGATTGTTAACATGGGAGTTTTAAAGGAGCGATGGTTGGAGTAGGGCTATGTAAAGTAGTGGAGTATAACCAATCTTCTTCCAATTTTAGCGTGATCAGCCCAGTAGATAATGCGTGATTGTTAACATGGGAGTTTTAAAGGAGCGATGGTTGGAGTAGGGCTATGTAAAGTAGTGGAGTATAACCAATCTTCTTCCAATTTTAGCGTGATCAGCCCAGTAGATAATGCGTTATTGTTAACATGGGAGTTTTAAAGGAGCGATGGTTGGAGTAGGGCTATGTAAAGTAGTGGAGTATAACCAATCTTCTTCCAATTTTAGCGTGATCAGCCCAGTAGATAATGCGTGATTGTTAACATGGGAGTTTTAAAGGAGCGATGGTTGGAGTAGGGCTATGTAAAGTAGTGGAGTATAACCAATCTTCTTCCAATTTTAGCGTGATCAGCCCAGTAGATAATGCGTGATTGTTAACATGGGAGTTTTAAAGGAGCGATGGTTGGAGTAGGGCTATGTAAAGTAGTGGTATATAACCAATCTTCTTCCAATTTTAGCGTGATCAGCCCAGTAGATAATGCGTGATTGTTAACATGGGAGTTTTAAAGGAGCGATGGTTGGAGTAGGGCTATGTAAAGTAGTGGAGTATAACCAATCTTCTTCCAATTTTAGCGTGATCAGCCCAGTAGATAATGCGTGATTGTTAACATGGGAGTTTTAAAGGAGCGATGGTTGGAGTAGGGCTATGTAAAGTAGTGGAGTATAACCAATCTTCTTCCAATTTTAGCGTGATCAGCCCAGTAGATAATGCGTGATTGTTAACATGGGAGTTTTAAAGGAGCGATGGTTGGAGTAGGGCTATGTAAAGTAGTGGTATATAACCAATCTTCTTCCAATTTTAGCGTGATCAGCCCAGTAGATAATGCGTGATTGTTAACATGGGAGTTTTAAAGGAGCGATGGTTGGAGTAGGGCTATGTAAAGTAGTGGAGTATAACCAATCTTCTTCCAATTTTAGCGTGATCAGCCCAGTAGATAATGCTTGATTGTTAACATGGGAGTTTTAAAGGAGCGATGGTTGGAGTAGGGCTATGTAAAGTAGTGGAGTATAACCAATCTTCTTCCAATTTTAGCGTGATCAGCCCAGTAGATAATGCGTGATTGTTAACATGGGAGTTTTAAAGGAGTGATGCTTGGAGTAGGGCTATGTAAAGTAGTGGAGTATGACCAATCTTCTTCCAATTTTAGCGTGATCAGCCCAGTAGATAATGCGTGATTGTTAACATGGGAGTTTTAAAGGAGCGATGGTTGGAGTAGGGCTATGTAAAGTAGTGGAGTATGACCAATCTTCTTCCAATTTTAGCGTGATCAGCCCAGTAGATAATGCGTGATTGTTAACATGGGAGTTTTAAAGGAGCGATGGTTGGAGTAGGGCTATGTAAAGTAGTGGAGTATAACCAATCTTCTTCCAATTTTAGCGTGATCAGCCCAGTAGATAATGCGTGATTGTTAACATGGGAGTTTTAAAGGAGCGATGGTTGGAGTAGGGCTATGTAAAGTAGTGGAGTATGACCAATCTTCTTCCAATTTTAGCGTGATCAGCCCAGTAGATAATGCGTTATTGTTAACGTGGGAGTTTTAAAGGAGCGATGGTTGGAGTAGGGCTATGTAAAGTAGTGGAGTATGACCAATCTTCTTCCAATTTTAGCGTGATCAGCCCAGTAGATAATGCGTGATTGTTAACATGGGAGTTTTAAAGGAGCGATGGTTGGAGTAGGGCTATGTAAAGTAGTGAAGTATGACCAATCTTCTTCCAAATTTTGTCTCAATCGGACCAGTAAATTAATGTTTCATAATATCAACATTAGCTCTCTTATTAACTTTGGTGGGAAGAGGCCCAAAAATGTTTTTGGATTGCATTAGTTGTTTTTCTACTGGATTTCAACTAAACCGGTCGGTTAGTTTGTGCGTGTAGTTAAAAAAATGAAACTTTGAATGCCAGTGGGGCGGAGCCCGAAATAACTTGTGAAGTGTAAATACGCGTATGTAATATTCTTGTGTATTACATATCTCGCTACAAAATTCCATTCAATCGGATTACTAAATACCAATTTTCATATTATGTCCATTAATAAGTGAATTTTGAGGAACAGCGGAAAGGATTTTTTTGTCCTAGTTTTTTACCTGCATCCCTAGAAAATTTCAGCTCATTTGGACCAATAAATACTAATTTTCAGAAAATTAACACCATTGAATTTATAGTCAATGTTAACACTGAAGGCCAAGAGGCTAGAGCCCTATTGGATTTGCGGAGATGGAGTTGGCTTACGGTTCATCCTGGCGTAATTTCTAAATTCCTCCCAAATTCAAACTCTATCAGTTCAGTAAACATTAATTAGATAGCGAACTTTGAAGGTCAGTGGGGTGGATCCAAACAGGCCTTGAATATATTTGGCTTGAATGTATTAGCTATCTTCCAACCAAATCAGCTCAATCGGTCTTGTAGTTGGTGCGTGATTGAGCCACAAACTTTCAGCTTTAATATCAGTATTATTCTTAGCTTAATATTTCTATCGATTATGAAATTAGGTGATCATAAATTAGTTTATAATTTAAAAGATACAAGTCAAGTTGGCCTATGTAGTATGAGTTTCATGAAGGAATATTGTCTTCATTTTCTGGTTCGATTTAGCATAAAATCTGACAATCTGTTCCTTGAAAGTCACAACAGTCTAATTCAGTAATCACACCGGTAGTTTATTTTTCTGATTGAAATGTATTTGTAAATATGGGCTGACCATCAGACTTATCTCGTATTTGAAATAATGTTCAAACACGCATAGATTGAATTGATTATGTAAGGTCAAACTAAAGATCGGACATATTAGCTTCTTCCCAGTTATAGGTTTGGGATTAAATATTACGCCAGGGAATGGGATGTCACCAATAATGTCCCCTATGATGGAAAGCTATCTTTAGACAGGCAAAGCAGTTGTTCAGTTAATTTCCACTTCAAACATTTAAGTTTATTCTGCAAACAGTAGTAGTGAAATTTAAAACCCTTCCCCAGGATAGTTTGGCTCCACTTGGGTGGGGAACATTAAGAAATCGCTAACAGCTCTGTAAGTCGAGGAGGATTTTGTTTGTTTGTTTCCTCAGAGGAAGCTGACCCAGATGGACGCTATATATAGTGCGGGTGCGTGTTAAAATGCATCAACAGTCGCGGGGGTTTGAACCGCGGTTGGGACCGGAATCGGAACTGGTGTTAGGAGGGGGGGTTGGTTAGGAATTTAGGAATCCAGAGTCAATTGTAGGTACTTATATTGTAAATGCTAGTGAGGGTAAATAAATAATGACGATAGCTGAGATTGTAGTAAAGCTGCTCAAGACATAAGGCATCTCACTCATATTACATACTCGTTGTTCAATTGTACTCCCTTCAAAACAGTAATTGCTGGGAATCTAAACTGAACATATTTTATGATTGATATGTCAATTGAAAGAGATTAAGGAATTGATTCATAGATTTCCCTTTTCAAGGCCTTCAAAGCTTCAATGTTTTTCTTTGTGAAGGTAAAGTCCACGTAAATTCCAGTTTATAACAACACAAACCTAACATGAGCAATATGTTAAGCGTTACGCTATAAGCCATACGCATTACGTTACGCCTAATGCCATAAGCGTTACATAACCGAATAAGTAACGCTTATGGAAAAAAACTATTTCTAGTGATAACTCCCCCCCACACATACGATATAGAGTCACATTCGCAGTAGGGGGCATTGGATGGTTCAGAACCAGCAAAGGCGCGGTGAGGAGCAAGTGAGGAGCCCCCCCCCCCCCGGTGCCCCCCCCCGGTGCCCCCCCCCCCGGTGCCCCCCCCCCGGTGCCCCCCCCCCCGTGCCCCCCCCCCCCGGCCGCCAGCAGCACTTTTCGTGATGACCTTGACCATGAGGAAAAACTTTCGAAAATTAATAACTAGCCTATTTATCCACCGATTCCCACGGGACTTTTTCCAGAGTGTAGGCCTATCCCCAGGGAAGCGAATGACGTAAGAACCCCATAGATCCACCATTAAACAAGGCCGCTATTAATTTATAACCGCGTTTTCCTTATGGGATCTCAGCTGTTTACCGACTGATTTTGACGAAACCTCACCACATGTCAGGCCGTGACCTAAGAAAACCATCGCTTAAAGAAAATTGAAAATCCACTGTTAAACGGGCCCGCTATTAATTTTTAAACGTGTTTTCCTTATAGGATCTCGGCTGTTTACCGACCGATGTTGATGAAACTTCACCACATGTTGGGCACCGGCTTAAGTAAACCATCGCTTAAAGAATATTGAAAATCCACTGTTAAACGGGCCCGCTATTAATTTTCAAACGCGTTTTCCTCATGGGATCTCGGCTGCTTGCCGACCGAATTTGATGTGACTTCGTTACACGTTGTATGCCGGCTTGAATAAACCAAACTGCGAGCGGCTCCGCGGAGTCACGTGTCGAGGCGCGTGCTAGGGCCTACGTGACTGTCCCAGCCTGTTTACTCATTAGCGACCTTCAAGACCCCTCCGTTCTAGAAGGTTCCGGCAAGTGCGTCGCATGAGGCCTCCTCCTGACTGGAGTGCTATGTATGAGCATGTCACGTGTCGAGGCGCGTGCTAGGGCCTACGTGACTGCCCGGGGTTGTTTACTCATCAGCGGCCTTCCAGACTCCTCATCACTCCCACATTCCTCCGTTCTAGAAGGTTCCGACAAGTGTGTTGCATGAGGCCTCCTGACTGGAGTGCTCCCCGTTAGCGAAGGACCATCTCTCACGTTTCTGGAAGCTTCTAGAAGGTTCGCTGGAGCGCACGACTCTGCTATAAAACCGAGGCAGAGCCGCGCGCGCGACCTCAGTGTTGTTCGAGACGTCACCATGAACGGAAGCGGAGTCAGCGCAGCCGAAGTGGACCAAACGATCCGCTCCTTCCTAGAGGAGCTGAACGCAATGAACGATGAGAACGCCAACGCACCGCCAGTTCAGCAGGGATGTGCGTCAAAGAAGAAAAAGCTCGATGGGTGGACTGTAAAGAGGAAGGAAGTGCCTATCGATTCCCCGGCACTGTGCTGGTCCGCTGGCGGATATCAGTACACTGTGAAGAACCCTACTAACAGCGGTAACGTACTGTTGAAGATGAATGTGTTCAAAGGAGGTCGCCCCACGTTCAGCTGCGGCTTGTACTTGGACGAGGAGCGAAACGATGAAATCTGCATATGTCTAGAGGACCTGATATCCAGATTGCAAAACCTATGGCTGGCAAATAGCGAGACGGGAGAGTCAAGATACGACGGGATCACTAGGACCGCTACTCCTCTACCCACTTGGCGAAAGACCGATTGCATCATCTCAGGGAAAACCAAGAGGAGTGCGCACTCCAAGCGCGCTACCCAGTAAACGAGAGAGCGTGGAAAATTCCACTAAGCAGTTAATAACCGAGATGCTTCTAGAACAATCCACTTGTTTACACAGTAAAGCTTTCCATTACGTCAGCCTTCCTGGAATTGAGCGTGGAAACTTCCACTAAGCAGTTGATAACCGAGACGCTTCTAGAACAATCCACTTGTTTACGCAGTAAAGCTTTCCATTACATCACCCTTCCTGGAATTGAGCGAGTAACTATGTCATCATGTTGTTGATACGCGTGAGTCGACACGTAGACACCGCCAATAAAAGGCGACTCGGTGGCGAGAGCCGGTCATTCTGCATCCAGCCGCTGCGCCATGCTCAACACGGACCAGAAGATGGACCTCAGGACAGCCCTCAATAGCTGCAAGGCCGCGGGTTACACTCGTATCGCGGATCTGCGGGACAACGCGGTGTACCCGATCCGCTCATTCGAGCGGGTGGATACACCGTACGGCGAGGCGGTGATGGCTACCTTGGAGGGTCTCGTCGGCGACGACCCGATCCGGATCTACATGCCTCGACGGTTCCTCACGGTCCTGGACGACAACGCCATCTCCCAGTACAACGTTGGCGTGGGGCCGAGGACGAGCCTTGTAAAGAGGAGCGGCCCTCCTGGCAGCAAATCTCCTTTCCTGGAATTTGTATAAAATAAACGGTATTTCCTATTCCCTAATTTCCTTCCAAAATTGAAAAAATAAAATCAAATAAAAAAAGAGCGAGAAAAGAACCTTTAGTTACAAGAGCCGAGGTGGCGGTGCACGGCGGTCAGTAGACGCCATGGACTTGAGGTGGAAACACCCGTTCACCGCCATCGTGGCCGGGCCTTCGGGCAGCGGCAAGTCGCACTTCGTGGCTCGCTTCATAGAGCACGCCGACCGCATGTGCGATACGCGGTTCGCCCGCATCACTTGGCACTATGGCAGCGGTGGCGGCAAGAGCCGTGCGGACTCTGCCGTGCGCTACGTAGCCGGCCTGCCGGACTTGGACGACTACGACGGTAGCGAGCCCGCCCTGGTCATCGTCGATGACATGATGCGCGAGGCCGGCCCCGGCGTGGCGGACCTGTTCACCAAGGGCTCGCACCACCGCAACATGAGCGTGTTCTTCATCACGCAAAACCTGTTTCACCAGGGCAGGGGCCAGCGCGACATATCGCTGAACGCCCACTACATAGTGTGCTTCAAGAATCCCAGGGACCGCGCTCAGATCAGACACCTGGCCCGTCAAGTATACCCGGAAAACCCCAAATTCGTGGAGGAGGCTTACGCGGACGCCACGCGTGATCCGCACGCCTACCTGCTCATAGACTTGAAACAGTCCACGCCTGAAGAGATGCGCGTACGTTCAACCATTTTCCCAGACGATCCGGTGAACTACGTGTACCTGCCCAAGAAGAAGTGATAAATAGGCCGAGCGCGCGCCAGCGTCAGTCATCATGTCACACCGCGTGAAGAAGGACGCGGCGCTGCTGAGGGCCCTAATACACGCTACGCCCAAAGAACGCAAGGCCCTGTTAAAAGCGTGCGACAAGAGTCGCATCAAGTCGTTGTGCGAGTGCGCGTATAACGTGCTACGCGGAAACGTACCGCTTTCTCCCTGCCTCAAACGCAAATTGAGCAAACACAAACAGGCGCTCAGACGGCTGGTGAAACGCGGCGAGGGTTGGACCAAGAAGCGACACTACCTCGTCCAACGGGGCGGAGGGATCCTCCTACCTCTGCTGTTGAACGCTGTTCTGCCCGTTCTAGCGCAGAAGCTAATCGGACATGGAGTACGCTAGGAAAATGGTGGTTGTACCGCAGGAGCTCATCGAGAGATTGCGAGAAGGACCGGGACCAGGGCCGGAGCCAAGAGGAGGAGCAGGTAGCGCCAATAAGCCAGTCAGCCTGGACGCTGAGATGCATCGCATATTGAGCGACAAACGGCTGGACGATACGGAGAAATGGAAACAATATCAGCAGGTGTTACAGCGGTTCCTGCACTTTTCCGCGGCTAAACGTCAACCCATAGGTCTGTCAATCATCGAGGGTGAGGAGAGGGAGGAGGAAGCGGCGGGAGGTCCGAGTCAGATGAAGCGCGAGTCTAGCGCCTCGGCGGAGGAGGACATTGTGGAATCGTTCTCAAAAATCTACAGGTCGGTGGCGCGCAACTTGTTGCGATTCATGACCCGTCAAGGCAGCCCCATCTCTTGGGACGCCAGTGGGGCGGTGTACGTGGACAAGGTGAAGATCCCCGATTCCAATATAGTGGACATCGCGCACAGCATAGTGAGAGCGCGAAGGGCGGACCGATTGCCTACCGGCTGGCATCAAGTGATGGCCGCCTTGAAGGACATGAACGTGCCCAAAGAATACGTGAGCAATCCCACGGCGTTGCGTTACTTAGGCGTGGGACTGGACTCGGCATCGAGCCCCTGGGGAGACACAACGGCCTCCTCAACACCCCTCTCACCGAGGTTGACGCCAATGCTAGACCGCTTGAGACCGCGGCCCCCAGCGGCCAGGAGAAGGATAATAACCGAGGAACCCGACCAGGAATCGTCATTGGACAACTGGGAGCAGTTCTCACCGTAATGGAGAAGCTGTACTACGACCCGAGCCAGCCCGGTTCCCTCGGCGGGGTGGCCGCCCTGGCCAGAGCCGCGCGCCTACCGAAACGTCGGGTAGCCGACTGGCTGCGCGCCCAGGACACCTACACGCTGCACAAGCCTGCGCGCAAGCGGTTTCCCCGCAACCGCTACGCCGTGTTCGGGCCCCGGGAGCTGTGGCAGGCGGACCTGAACGACATGCGCGGCCTGAGCCGGTACAACGACGGAGTCAACTACCTGCTGACTGTGATAGACGTATTCAGTAAGCGGCTGTTCGCGGTACCGCTGAAGAGGAAAAGCGGGCCTGAGGTGGCTGCTGCGTTCGAGAGGATATTCGCTGAGGCGACTCCTCGCTGCCTACAGACCGACAAGGGGACGGAGTTCACCGGGGCCGCGACCAAGCGAGTGTTCAAGAGTCACGGTGTCAACTACTTCACCACGCAGAACCCCGAAGTGAAGGCGGCGGTGGTGGAGCGAGTCAACCGCACGCTCAAGACCCGCATGTGGCGCTACCTGACCTACAAGAACACGTATCGCTACGTGGACGTGTTGGACAGGCTTGTGGACGCCTACAACCGCAGTCCGCACAAGAGCCTGGGTGGCCTACGACCCGTGGACGCGGACAGCGGCGATGGAAAAACGGTGTACAAGGTTTGGCGTCACATGTATGGAAAGGCGATCCGACGACACAAGCCCAGGTTCGAGCCGGGCGACACGGTGCGCATAGCCAAGGAGAAGGGCACGTTCGCCAAAGGTTACGAGACCAACTGGAGTAAGGAGCTGTTCGTGGTGGACCACGTATACGGGTCGCATCCTCTACCATTGTACGTGCTGCGAGACCTGAACGGGACGCCGCTGGAAGGGCGCTTCTACGAGCACGAGATGCAAAAGGTAACGATCGCCCCGGACCGCCTGTATCAAATAGATAAAATACTGGACACTAAAGGGCGAGGCTCCAGTAAGCGCTACCTAGTCAAGTGGGCCGGTTACGGAGAGGACTTCAACTCGTGGGTACCCGCAGCGGACGTGCAACAGCTGCGATGACGAGGCACGACCAGTTTTACCTGACGTTGCCCAGTAACAGTTCAATGAATTACTATCCCAACAACATGGTGACAAACTACACGACCCATCTACCCTCGACCGTTGATCTGTCAGACGGCGAGTGGGAGGTCGCTCTGGCGGAGGCGCACTACCCCTTCTCTTTTCTGACCGTCGGTGAGGGAACCTACATCAAACTAGTGCTGGGAATGAGGGACTCGAAAGGCGGGTTGGCCGTGGTGGACAAGTTGTTAATCAAAGTGGAGCCGGGCAATTACAGTAGTACCGAGGAACTCGTAGACGCAATCAACAACCACCCTCAAATGAAGAGTAACCTGTGCGCCTTCTCGTATGACGAGAGGTCCTCCAGGGTGGAATTGATGTCGACGTCTTCAGCCGTTCAGAGCCTCAAACTGAGCCCCGGTTTGGCGCTACAGTTTGGCTACGAGGTGGATACGGATATCGTCAAGCGTCACAGGTCCGTGAGGCCGGCTAACCTCTTCGCCGGTCTGCCATCACACATGTACGTGTATTGCGACCTGGTGGAACCCCAACTGGTGGGCGACGCTGTGGCGCCACTACTGAAGATCCTCAACATCGACATCAGGAATTACACGTACGGTGCCAACACGACAGTGTATATAATAGACCCGCACTACGTGCCGGTGATTAAAACCTCATTCGAGAGCGTGGAAATCGATTTAAGGGACAACCAAGGGCGACACTTGCCATTCCACTTCGGGACCACGTGCATGAAGCTTCATTTCAGGAAAGAGAGGCAGCGGCAATGAATCCGAACGATCCCTATCTGGCGTATTACCGCCACCAGCAGGCGGGCCATGGCGTATCCTCCGTATTCAGAGGAGCCGCTTTCCAACGCGGACACGGCATCGGCAGTTTCCTAGGCGGGCTGATGCGTACAGTGGTCCCGTTGATCAGATCCGGCGCATCGGCGCTGGGCAAGGAGGCGCTGAGGTCCGGTGTGGGCTTCTTGGGCGACGTGGCGGCGGGCACAGCCGACCCCCGAGTCGCGGCCAACGCCCGGCTCAGACAGTTTACCGGGTCGCTGAAACGCAGGGCTGATGAAAAACTGGATCGCGTGCTGAGCGGTGGTGGCGCCTATAAGAGGAGGCGTGTACAGCAGGTTACTCCTCAGTCTCTGGCGAAACTCCTCGGAGCGACGAAGAAGAGCGCTGCCCCCAAGAGGAAGCCCGCAAAACGTGTCGCTAAGAAGAGGAGAAGCAAGAAGAGCGAGAGTACCGTGAAGGACATTTTTGGATAATGGCGTTTCTACATCAGAAGTCGTGCGAGTGTGTCAAGACCGAGTTGGACCTGTTCTCGCTACCGCCCACGCAGACCAGTATAGAGAGCGGTAAATGGGTGCAGTACAAGCCCATCTCCTCCCTGACAGACGACTCGCCCGTGGAGTTCATAGTTCCGGGTCACGGGGACGAGTACACGGATCTGTCACAGACGCTACTGCATGTGAAGGCTACCATTAGAACGGCTAGCGGAGGCGCTGTAACGGGTGATCAAGCGATAAAAGAGGTGGGTCCGATTAACAACTGGCTGCACTCGCTGTTCAGTCAAGTGGACCTGTACCTGAACAACAAACTGGTGTCTCCTCAGAACAACACGTACGCCTATCGCGCCTACCTGGAGAACCTGTTGTCCTATGGCGGTGATGCCAAGACATCGCACCTCACCGCGGAGTTGTTCTACGAGGACTATGCCGGGTACATGGACAATACTGAGGAGGATAATGCCGGGCTCAAGAACCGGAGGGAGTTTGTCAAGGCCAGCCGGTACGCGGACATGGTCGGACATCTGCACGTCGACCTGTGCAACCAGGAGAAGTTCATGTTAAACGGCGTGGAGATGCGCTTTCGCCTGATCAGGTCAAAGAACTCATTCTCCATCATGTCCAAAACCGTGACAGACTATAAAGTGGACATCGCCGAAGTCAACCTGTTCATGCGCCGCTGTAAGATCAACCCGAGCGTGCTGTTGGCTCACAGCAGGACGCTGGAGTCGGGCACAGCCAAATATCCCATTACGCGCGTGGAAGTCAAATCCTTCACGCTACCCTCCGGTATCAGCAGCAAGACTCTGGACAGTGTGTTTCTGGGACAACTGCCGAAACGCGTTATAGTTGGCCTGGTCAGCAATCAGGCGTTCAACGGGGACTACAAGAAGAACCCGTTCAACTTCACCCACAGCCACGTGAACTTCTTCGCGCTGTACATAGACGGTGAGCAAGTGCCATGTAAGCCGCTTCAACCGGATTACACGTTCGGTAAGGAGTTGTGCGTGCTCGCCTACCACACGCTGTACACCGGCACCGGCATCAATTTCTCAGACTGCGGTAACGACGTCAGTCGCAACGAGTACCCCTACGGATACTGCCTGATGGCGTTTGATCTGACGCCCGATATGGCGGCCTCTCAATCCAGCCACTGGAACCTGGTGCGCAACGGTAACCTGCGCATAGAGATTGGGTTCTCCGAAGCCTTGGCGGAGGCGTTCAACTGCATAGTGTACGCCGAGTTGGACAACGTCGTGGAGGTGGACCGTCATCGCAACGTCACAGTCGACTTTGGCGGGTAAACGAGTTGCCGCGCGCTCAAGGTCACCGCGCGCGCACCGTTAGGTTTTGGCGGGTAAACGAGTTGTCGCGCGCTCAAGGTCACCGCGGACCGTTAGGTGATGGCGGCGCGCGCACCCAAGGTTTTCCCGCTAGGCGCGCTCCCGCCAGCGCTCAGTCGAGTTCAGTCAGCCGTACGGGATGGACGTGCCGCCACCGATCTACATCGAGCCGCCGCCAGCGCGCTGTCATCACGGAAGCGTGGTGATGGATATGCAGTGTTTTAAAGACAGTGATAATGACTTTCTACTGAAAGAGGTTTGCGTGGTGGACGTGACTACCGGCACGCTGCTCCTACATCACATCGCCCGCCCGCCCTTCAGTAAGGACCTCCTGACTTCCGAGAAACAGCGCGAGAGCGTCTGGGTCACTCGCCACTGCCACGGCTTGGAGTGGGACCAGGGGGACATCGCGTACGTCGCCCTGCTGGACAAGCTGCGCTCCTGCCTCATCCACCGTCCCCTGGTCTACGTCAAAGGATCGCAGAAGAGGGACTTTGTACAACGCCACCTCATAACCGAGCCCGCCGCCACCACCGCTCAGGACATGGAGGATCTGGGCTGCGGGTCGCTCAACGGTGCGCCCACCTACCGGACCCTGCGCTGTCGCCACCATAAGAGCTCCCACAACCGTTGCGCCCTTCATAACTGCATAGTATTGCGGGACTGGCTCGTGGCTAACGACAGTCCAGACCCGTCCACCTCGAGCTGCCTGTGCTGCTTCCGTCCACGATGAATACCGTCCAGATCAGAGAATGCCTGGCGAAGATCCCCGGACTGAGGAACGTTGCGGTCTACGCCTCTGACCAACTACCGGACGTGCCGGTCAAGCCTCTCACCGCCATCGTGTCCAACACGGTAGCACACACCGAGGGAGGCGAACACTGGGTGGCGTTTTACTGCTCGGAAGAGGACAGACTCGAGTACCTGGACAGCTACGGGAGGCCGCCATACCAGGCCGACTTTCAAAGGTTCCTGAGGCGCAATCCTCATCACCGCCACTACGTCTACAACAGGTATCGGCTCCAGGGCTACGATACTTCTGTTTGCGGCTACTACTGCCTCACTTACCTGTACTGCCGGGCTGTTCTCCGCACGTCACTCAGCGACTACGTCCAGCTCTTCGACTTCACCGCTCCCGCTGTCAACGACGCTCTGGTCCGCAGGCTCTTCCACTCCATATTTGCTTAAAACTAGTTTGTAAGGTTTTTGTAGTATGTAACCTTATTACTGTACAATACATGCCTCATAATGATAAAGCTTGTGTTTTCATTTCTCCTTTCTCCTTACTAAATTTTAAAAATAAATTAGCAAAACTGAGGCAGCGGGGCTGGACCTCAGGTTTATATACCAGCGGCGCGTGTCACTGGCTGAGCCCCCGCCAAGCGGCAGTGAAGGCCGCCAAAGAGGGCGCGCCACAAGACCCCTCGGGCATCAACAAACCACTTAGCAACTCAAGGGTGCAACCTCGAGCGTCAGCAAGCCGCTGAGCAATTCAAGGGTGCAACCTCGAGCGTCAGCAGACCGCTGAGTAATTCCTTCCTGGGCAACTCCTTCAGGGCCGTCCCCCGACACGCACCGCCAACCGCTCCCGGTTGGCGGGGGCTTTTTAAGCTGCACGGCTCGGACCAAACGGCCCATAACGCCTTTCACTTTAGTTTTCTGAGCCTACCGGCTTTTGAGTGAGCAAAGGGAGGAAATAAACAACTCGGGTTAATGCTGTACATAAAGCTATTATATTTTCTTACAAATACTATTTACAATTTTTCTTAAAATTAATATTTAAAACTAAACCGGGAATTCTTCTTCCTCGTCTTCATCCTGGCGCTGCCCCTCCTCCTCCTCCTCACCGTCCACCTCCATCCGCTGAGGTCGATCTCCTCCTCTCCTGGCTGGCGGTAGTGGCGGGACGTCCTTGTGTCCCCACGGCAGAGTGTGGATGCCGTCGGGGAGGACGCACCGCTTGTCGTCAGTCGGGCTGAGGCTCAGCTTGTCCACTTCCACGGTGTAGACCCGGTGCAAGTGAGACTGGAAGCGGACGTTGGTGGTGCGCTTTTGGACCCCGTCAAACAGGCACTCTCTGTAGTTGTCGGGGGTGAGGACGTTCTTGACAACGCCCTTCGCCACCCCCTTGGCCCGCTTGAGAGCCTTGCTGCCGCCTGTCGCCGCGTCCTCGATGTCCATAAAGTATAATTTGGACCGCAGGCCGAGGTACTCGAATAAGGACAGGCCGTTGCACTCGTCCTTAAACTTTCCAATGACCTTGGCGTTGACGGGGCTGTAGCAGGGGTGGGACCTCGGATATCCGCTGGTGTCGAAATCGTCCAGGTGCTCCTTCATCTCTGCGTAGACGTCCTGGGACACGATGTCAAAGACGAAGCTGTCCGTGTCCATGTAGTCCACGGTGAGGCGGTCACCGTAGCGCTCCTTCATCTTGCGCAGGAACTCGTACATGAGCCACTTGCTCAGCTCCAGGACTGTCATGCCTACGTAGACGGGCTTGTCCAACACGATGTTGACCTTGGACAGATGCACCAGGGCCACGTCCTCCGTGTAGTACGTCCGGTCCAGGAAGTTGGATCTGGCGACGTACTTGGAAAACTTCTCCGGGGTGCACACCAGCTTCACGTTGAGGCGCTTCCGTACATTCTCGATGGTCTTGCCGAAGACCGCGTTGTTCATGAGCTTGAAGAAGTCCTGTTCGAACTTGGTCTTGGCCCTCTTCCGCAGCTCCGTGTTCATCAGGATGTACGGTTCCAACCACCGCGACTGGCGAAACGAGATCGCCCGATGCACCGCGACCAGCTCCAATCCGTTTTGCAGCGCCTGCTGCAAGACCCTGTAGTGACAGATGTAGTGCGTCTTGTCGTCCAGGGTCGTCAACAGTTTGGGGAACTTCCCTGTTGGCGGACGCTTCGTCTCGCAGCAGTAGGGAAGGTCCTTGTGCAGGTCGTGTAGGCGCGCGGGGTAGTGGAGGTCCACCTCCAAGATGTAGCCTCGATCGGCCTCTGCGTCCAGCGCCGCAATGTCCAACGCCTGGATTTCTTCACGGCTGAGCCACTCGAAGTCTCCGGTCGGCAGACACTGGGACATGGCCCAGCCGTACAGGTTGTTTGCGTCCAGGTACAGGAGGAAGCGCGTGGGCTCGTCCGGGCGGTAGTCCGGGCACCTGTCGTGGTTGGCCTTGGCGTAGCGGGTGATGGCCTGTGAGATCCCTCCCCGGATCCCCTGCTCCACGAACAGGTACATGTCAAAGTCCTGCAGCGTGTCCAGCTCCACACCGCAGGTCTTGAGCATCACGTCCCAGGCGTAGGACGGCAGGGTGTAGTAGTGGGCGGGGTCCAGCCCGTACTCTGCCAGCGAGGTGTCGCGGAACTGCTCAAAGACATCGGTGAGTAGGGCGATGTCGCATCGCAGGTACTTGTCCGCGTAGTCCTTGAGGTTGTGACACTCGAAGGCTCGCCACACGTTGAGGGCGTGCTCGTACTCCTCGTCCTTGATGTCCTCCAGGGTCATGGAGTTCCTGAACGCCTCCTTGGGAGGCAACTCCCTGGTCCTGTACAGCGTGTCGTAGGACGTCACGAAGTCGTAGGGGAACACGCCCTTCCTGCGCACCAGGTCGAACAGCCGGTCGTCGGGGAAGCGCTTCCTCGTCTCGCGCATCCTGTCCGTGGGGAGTCCCGCCGCCAGGTTGGCCAGGCTCATGGACAGGAACCTGTAGGTGTCCAGGAAGCGCACCGCGAAACTGCTCTGACGTTGGTTGTCCCCGGGCTGACCAAAGTGGAATCGCTTGGTAAAAGCGATGTACCGCTCCTCCGTGTGGGCCAACACGTCCACGTCGCCGGGGTCGATGGCCAGCTCGCGCACTACGAAGTGGGCGTCGTAGTTGGACAGGTTGTGGAAGTAGCAGTTGATGTGTCGCTGCTCCCGGTACCTGAGGTTGCACGAGCGGTGGGCGGCTCCTCGGAACTCGTAGGGCGGGGCGTGATTGTGGTCCCGCACCTTGACGTCCTGGTCCGTGAACTCCTTCCCGCAGAGGTAGCAGTGAGTCGCTGCCAGGTACTCGTCCATCTCCTGCCGGGTCAGAGAAGGGTGCAGAGCTCTCATGCTGAATAGGAACTCCCACAGCGCCAGCACGTCCGTCTTCAGCCTCTCCATGAAGACCTTGGACGCGTCAGCCCCGAAGTAGACGCGGGGCTCGAACTCCTCCAGGCCGAGCGAGTCCACGATCTGGTAGGCGAAGGCGTACGGGACGTGCAGTTGCAGGGGCCTCGTGCCGGGCGGTGCTTCCGCTGGGTCAGCGGCGACGGGCTGCAGAGCACACTCAAAGTCGGCATAAACGCAAAAGCGCTCGCGCCGAGTGTACTCGGGGTGGGTGAAGCGGATCTGCTGCTTCTTCGGCAAGTCCAAGCGGAGGGGAGCCTTGGCGGTGCAGTATCGCATGTGCTCCTCCAGACGCTCGGCACCGGACAGTTGCAGCTTGTTGGGCCGGTTGTCGAAGTAAGCGAAGCATCGCTTACACACGTGGATGGCGTTGACGTGGGACGTCAGCTGGTGTCGCACAAGCCTACTCATGTTTGTGATGTAGGCGTAGTGACTGTCCCCGCCGGTGGTCACGTACAGCAAGTCCCGGTGATCCTCCAACTCCCGCTTGCAGATCTTCAGCGGGAACACGCGGTCCTGGAACTTTGGCGATCCGTCGGGGCGTCTCCCCACCATGGCGCGCTCGATCCCGTACACATTGACGCTGATGGCGTTCCTCCTCTCGAAGACCTTAATGTCCTTCACGGCTACGGGGAAGCGTAGGCCGACCCAGTCGTAGCGTGCCATAACGTCCGGTGTGTACGATGCGGGCCTCTCCGGGTGTTGCGCGACGAACTTGGCCAGGATGGCGTACGCGAAGCACATGTCATCGAGGTTGCGCACGTTGATGACGGCATGCGTGTCGCAGATGGTCCTGGGAAGCAGGACGAACCGGGCTCCGCGTTCTCCCAACGGGGTGTAGAGGTTGACGCGGATCTCCAGGTCCCGTATCCGGAGATAGCTCCACCCGCTGCCCACTAGCAGGCACTGCTCCTTCTCTTCCTCCAGCTTGTGGAAGGAAGCCGATAGGAAGTCCTCCAAGTTGGACGCGGCGGTGAGAGGCACGTTCTTCGTCTTGAAGGCCCGCAGACAGGTGGCTCCGTGAACGTTGGCGAATTCACACTCCAGGAACATGTTGACCTTGGTGTTTGGGTGTCGGGTCCTGACGTCAGCCAACAGTTCCAGGACGCTGTCGAACAGCAGCACCAGCGCGTCCTCCACGGTCAAGAAGTCCTCCATGGGCCGGGACAGGCCGAAGGTCAGGAGGCGTCCGCGGAACCCTCGTTGAATGGTGCGGAACGTGGGTAGTCCGCCACCACCCACCATCCCGTCGGGTGCCGTGCTTGGTCCGGGCTGGGGCTCGCGGCTAGGTCCGGGCTGGGGCTCGCGGCTGGGTCCGGGCTGAGGCTCGCGGCTGGGTCCGGGCTGGGGCTCGCGGCTGGGCCGGGGCTCGGGTGACAGAACGGGCAGGCGCGGCATCTCGTCCACAACGAGGTTCCTCACGACGGGGCAGTTGTAGGCCTCGTGCTGGTCCCGGTTGTAGCGCCGGGTGAAGCCTCGGTCGCAGTAGGCGCACGTGAACCTCATGCCGCGGTGGACGCTCTCCATGTGCCGCTGGAGGTACGCTGCCCTGCGGAAAAGGCGGCCGCAATCGGGACAGCGGACCTCGTTGGCGTGCACCAGCTGCACGTGACGCCGGAGCAGGTCCTCACGGGAGAATCGCCGCCCGCACACGTCGCACTCGGGCCGTGGGTCTCTGAAGGGTGGCGTTGCGGAGGAGGAGGAGGAAGTTGAAGCAGACGGGCTCGCACCGTGGACCGCTTCCATATGGTGGCGAAGATCCTCGGGACCCGCCAGGGCGACGGAGCACAACGGGCACGGATGGCCTGCGAACAGGAAAACAAGTCCTATTAGTTACCCTATAAACACAAGGATGAGGAACTATACAGTGGACTGGCGACCTCTTGTTTTCCCCTAGAGTCTGTTCCCTCATCTCAATCGCCAGTTACCCAAGCCTGTTAAATACAATGATGAGGAGATGGCGGTGAGGAACATGCAGAGGGCTGGCAACCTCTTGTTTACCTCTCGAGTCTGTTTTCTCGTCTTAATTGTCAGTTTACCCAGTCAGGGCCGTTTACTCTCTCATAAAAACAAGTCATTAGTTATCAAAGTCCACGGGCTTGTCGTGACATCATGGGTGAGGACACCAGGAAATAGCATACTTAATAAATCTACTGGCGGCTTCTTATTTAAACTAAAACTGTACCTGGCGCTTGGTCGTGAGGAGTGGGAGGATGAACTGCAGCGAGGTGGCGTCGCAAGTTGTCGCTTCGCCCGAAGCGTCTGCCGCAGACGTGACAATCGTAATGGCGATCGTTGTGGGCAGATGCTACGTGGCGGGTCAGGTTTCTTGCAACCCCGAAACTGCGCCCGCAAACCTCACACAGATGAACAGCCATCTGCAACATCGGGTATCTGTACTCTCCATCCGTCACAAAGGCGCAGTTGCCCTCAACATTTCGATTGGAAAGTAAAAACAAAACAAAAGAAACTACTTTTATTTTGCTCAAACTTTTTAAAAATAAAAAAAGAGTGGTAGTGAATCTATTTTGCTTTTTAGGTTCGGCTTATTAATTTTAATCGTTATAAAACACGACTGTTTCAAGGTCATTACAATTCCACTCATCTCCATCTGAATGGAAACGACAAGACCCCGTGTACTGGGATATGTAAAAGATGAAATATTAATGTTAACTAATTAGGTTTTAGAGCATCGAAAACTAGTTGATAAAAAAGTAAATTACATGTTACTTACATTTTAAGATATTCAAAGACAAGGCTCTGCACAGTCACACAATTACTCGCAGCGAAAACACCTAGCTCCTCACAGGACGAGTTGCCACTAGATACTGAAGTAGCTTGGGAAAGTAACGCGCTTAAATAGACCGGTTGATGACGCCGTGGAACTTTCCATCACACTCTGGAGGAGCTTCGCAGTGGAATGTAAGCGGTAAACAGTTCCCGGAACCGCTGATGAGTAAACAGGCTGGGAGAGTCACGTAGGCCCTAGCACGCGCCTCGACACGTGACATGCTCATACATAGCACTCCAGTCAGGAGGAGGCCTCATGCGACGCACTTGCCGGAACCTTCTAGAACGGAGGGGTCTTGAAGGTCGCTAATGAGTAAACAGGCTGGGACAGTCACGTAGGCCCTAGCACGCGCCTCGACACGTGACTCCGCGGAGCCGCTCGCAGTTTGGTTTATTCAAGCCGGCATACAACGTGTAACGAAGTCACATCAAATTCGGTCGGCAAGCAGCTGAGATCCCATAAGGAAAACGCGTTTGAAAATTAATAGCGGGCCCGTTTAACAGTGGATTTTCAATATTCTTTAAGCGATGGTTTACTTAAGCCGGTGCCCAACATGTGGTGAAGTTTCATCAACATCGGTCGGTAAACAGCCGAGATCCTATAAGGAAAACACGTTTAAAAATTAATAGCGGGCCCGTTTAACAGTGGATTTTCAATTTTCTTTAAGCGATGGTTTTCTTAGGTCACGGCCTGACATGTGGTGAGGTTTCGTCAAAATCAGTCGGTAAACAGCTGAGATCCCATAAGGAAAACGCGGTTATAAATTAATAGCGGCCTTGTTTAATGGTGGATCTATGGGGTTCTTACGTCATTCGCTTCCCTGGGGATAGGCCTACACTCTGGAAAAAGTCCCGTGGGAATCGGTGGATAAATAGGCTAGTTATTAATTTTCGAAAGTTTTTCCTCATGGTCAAGGTCATCACGAAAAGTGCTGCTGGCGGCCGGGGGGGGGGGGGAGGGGGGGGGGAGGGGGGGGGCACCGGGGGGGGGGGGCACCGGGGGGGGGGGGGGGCTCCTCACTTGCTCCTCACCGCGCCTTTGCTGGTTCTGAACCATCCAATGCCCCCTACTATTCGCATATTTGACTCTATTCGGACCGGATTTAAGTGTTTTCGGGTAAAGTTAATTGTTAAAATTCTAACAGCTGGATCAGTAATATATTTACAGGAATCTATTATTTATTAGTTTGCTTACAAACAAACAGTACCTGGGGGCCGAGCTTTGCTCGGGGGAAGGCAATCAGTTTGTTTAGATGACTCGGAGTAATATTTCACCACCTCCCCCTACTGATAATCAGACTTGTATTATTCATTTGCCTCTTTTCTACATGTTTAAGGTCCCTCCAGTTGTTATTTATAGCTCAATGTCCCTTTGATTTATTTTACTACTCTATATATGTAATCTTAACTCAAATATTTTAATCTCTGCTCTCAGGAAACCACATGTTAATAATCATAAACAACATGAGTATTACTTTGACAGTTCCCTGGTTGATTATGAACAGCTGTTACAATTCTTTTGTTTTGATTTGAAACTCCATAAGCCCAATGTTAATTTTTTTAACTTTTAATTTTAGTTTTTTTACATTATTTGATTTTTTCTAGGGATGAGGCCTGTCTAGAACTTATTTTTATCCCAGAAATTAGTTATTTCGAACATTTGAAGGAAATCGTTGGAGCCGTTTTTACTTTCTCCCCCTATACATAGTATATGGAGAAAGTATTGTTTTCGTAAAAATTTTCGAATTTGAGTTGTCAGTGGAAATATTCGTTTTGGTGCTCCCTGAACCCAAAAAAGTGGTTTTTACGTGATGTCTGTCTGTGTGTGTGTGTGTCCGTGTGTGTGTGTGTGTGTGTGTGTGTGTGTGTGTGTGTGTGTGTGTGTGTCTGTGTGGATGTGTACAGAGCTAGAGCCCTAACCTATGGGCCGATTTTTATGAAATTTGGTATGTAGGTACTAATCCACGATATCTCCAGGCATTTTTTCATTTTTTTGAATTTTTGATTTTAAGGGTAATTATCCCCCAAAAACCGCCAAAAAACATGAAAAATCCAAATTTCTCAAAAACGGCTCTAACGATTTTGATTAAACTTTCGTGGTTTGTATAACTTTAGGTTTCCAACAAAATGACACCACCCGCATTTCTGGAAAAATTCGGGTTCAGAAATTACAGGACTTAAAACATCAAAAATTCAGTTTTTTTGGATTTTTTATAAAAATCATAAATGTTAAAAAAGATTACTATTCACCATTAAAAAGAGCTCAAAAAACTAAATCAATTAGTATTTTAAATTACTATTCTACGATTGCTAGTTGCGGAGAAAATTGAAATTTTCATTTAGCGGTAAACACAGTACGTTGTCCAATGTTATTCTTATGGGGAATACAAAAATAACTATTTCTCTCTTATTTACTGATCAATTTCATTAAAATTTGATATGCAGGTCAAGTTAGCATTGACCAACAGATGATGTTCGAAATGTGTTGCTATTTAACCCTGGGGGGGCAAGGGGGCATTTCCCCTCTCAAAACCACTGTGTGTAGCAACGGACTCTATAGTGCCTCCCAAAAAGGGATTTGGGTGGATATTTCTGAAAACAACTATTTTAGACAATTTTCTGTACATTTATCTATACTTCATATTCTATATTTAGTAAATAACAAATATTTTTGTCATTAAAGTTTGGCTAAAAGGGAGAAAGTATGTGTCAGTTCCCTGATACCGTTTATTGAGATCCGTGTCGCAAGCAAGCAAGCAAGCAAGCACGCAAGCAAGCAAGCAAGCAAGCAAACCTTACTCATATTAGAGTATAGGATACTCATTATGACGTTTTAAAGGTAAATAGTAGCGCACGCGACGGGACCAAGGTGAATTAACAGGGACAGTCTGCGCTATATTTTCCTATAAACTAAAATAAAGTAACGTGGGTGTCCCTACTTAAGCAAATGTACAAATGCATACATTGGATACCCACAAACTCACACAGCTGGTAGCATAGCTGCGGCTGCAGCTGGATTCATAGTAGCTCCACGGGCTAGCCACATAATGCTAGCAGCACACAGCAGTCATAGTTTACGCAGGCGCAGCCGCAACGGGTCTGTAGTGTTACATAAAATTTAGCAAGAATCCAAATATAGTTCTTTGACTCAAATATATTTTAATTTGTAATTTCAATGTCCAGAGTTAGTTCCAACGCAAATACAATATCCTACAGTTGTTTCGCTAACGCAGAAAGAAGCGATGAACTGCAGTTGCAAGTTGCAACACAACTCTTGTAATTGCTGCCTCTATTAGAGCGGTGCAATAGAGTTAGTAATTTTACAAGCAACTGTGCTCGTTCGGTTATAGGGTGTGCGAGTAGTAGTTTTTTTAATCGAGTCGAGTCGAGTCGAGTAGTGCCAATTATTTTCGAGTTTCGAGTATTTTCGAGCGAGTATTTGCCATCAGTTAGTAGTTTAAAATAGTGTAATGGGATTTGGATACCACCCTAGATTTGATAATCTAAACATGGTTTCTAACTAATACATGAGTAGCAATACAAAGATTTGGCCTGTACAATCAAACTGGATTACGTATTGACAAACAAAACACGGTTTGACATTCGTTTCCGGCTGATGAAACAGGGCCCGGTTGTCATTTGGCCAATTTTACCTGGTCCATAAATCGCTTAAAATCAATATTAAATGACGAAAACGTTAGTCACGGCCGAAATTACGCGGTCCGATCGTCATTTTCAGCCGATTTTACGTGATGCGCTCGCCTTTTGCGGCAGTTACTACGCGTTTTGGCCGGTCGCAATCGTTCGCGGTCGTCATTTTCGGCCGATTTTACGTGATACGATTGCCTTTTGCGGCCGTTACCACGCGTTTTGGCCGGTCGCAATCGTTAGCGATCGTCCGGAAATCGGCGGGAAATACTCGCTCGAACTTTCGAGTAGTTTTCAAAACTTCGAGTCGAGTTCGAGTATTAAAATACTCGGCCGAAAAATCGAAGTTTCGAGTACTCGCACACCCCTAAAAGATGTATAAAATGTAGTCAAAAGTATTGTAAATCATAATCATTATATTGCTTTTCAAATCGTCCGGTTTTACAATTTGGACTTTCATCCAACTCAGATAGCTTCTGCAAAAATTATGTATCGTAGGCAGTTTTTAAATATAAAAATATAGACATTTGATTTTGATTTATTACATTGGGCTTTGTACAACTAAGTTATTTTCTATGATACGTTAAGATTATAAGACTAGTTGTAGTTCCAATCTATTTTTATCTCTGTAAGTAATTAGTTATCACTAACTCTCAGATAATTAATTATAAAGTATTTCATAGTTTTGAAGTATGTTAAGTATGTATTCTGAAAAGAGGGACTACTATAAAAATATATTTGCTGTTAATTAAAGTAATAATAATAATGTACAATCGCAATCCACCTATTTTTTAGACTAGAATAAAAGCGTATTCACATAAAATACATTTAGAAACTTTTAAGTTTGTAAAATTTATTAAAACAGATGAATGCACAAGGCAATAAATGAAAAAAAACGAATACACAAACCGATCTGGTGACGTCAAAGCTATTTGTAGAAAGCCTCAGCTATTTTTAAGACCTGCCAGTTACAATCTGTCGTCTGCATCTGGCTCTGACACCGATGTCTTTGACGAATTCCTCCGTCCATTCAGTTGACAACTTCCTTAATGATTTGTCAAACTAATTGTTCCTCTTTTCAAGAAGCAATTGATAGCTAAAACGCTTTGCGGTCGTGCTAAGTCGAATTATAGGTATTAGTTTTGCTTAGATAAACTAATAACGAATGATTTTGTTCATCAAAATTGACGAGTCGAATAAAATCTGAAGTTGGAACTCTTTAGTAACAGTCACTGGCACACCAGAGGTATGTTCTTGGAGAGGTGGCAAGAGACACGCCTTCTCTCTTCTCGCCAGGTAAGATGTAAGTTGTTTGGTGATTCACGCAGAAATCCGAGCCAAATGTAAACACTGGTAAATCTCTTAGCTGAAACATTTTATGGTTAGCATAGCGACGAATGCACATACTCTATGATTGTAAATTCATTCATTGCTTGTGGCAAGAGTTAATTCAATAAATTTATAATAATTGTTGTTGCATTTTAATTATATGGATACGCTATTTAATGAAGATACTGCATTTTCAAAACAATCCTATATTTGATAAAAGTACGCTTAACAGATGCGAAACATGGCGGTTTTACTCCTTCATCATTTCCACTTTTCCTCAAGATTGAAGACGAAGAAGAAGCTATACCCAGTTATACCACACGATTCCCATCGCCAGGCTTTTTGTTGTGAGTGAAAATTAAAAACTGAATTTGAAATGACATCAGAATCCATCCTACTTCAAAACTGAGGGGTGAGGCCCGAGGAGAAGCCCCCGAGGGCAAAGATCGAGGTGGTAAAATCCAGAGTAAGTTATTCTTGAACTAATTTCCTGGCCGGAAGCCGATTCAAGACAATAATTGATATATTTTGTATAATTGCTGAAGATTTTCTGTGTTATGTTGTTTCAACAATCAAATATAACACCCATCAAGCAGCTTTAAGCAGTTTTGGGCAGTCAGTTTCGATAAACCAGCCCTTTCGTAATAACTTATAATTCATGTTTAAATAAAATGCCCTGGTTGGTAGATATAGTTAATCTTGTTAATTTTCATCGTATTTTCCCATTTTCGGCCAGTTTGTACTTAGTATTTAGGACATACACAATACATTTTTAAAATGTCTTCAGAATTCATTTTTAAAATATATGTTATTTATAAAGTTGGTTTTTGAAAAAATGTTTAATTCAACATTTTGTTATAATTTCGTTTTTAAACCAACACTTAAATGAGACATTTTTCAGGTTTGTCTTTTAGTTATGCAGACATGTCTGGACAGACATTTCTTTATGGGAGTTCATACCATTGCATGATACCACTGATTAAAATCGATCAACAAATTGAAGTTGTAGAAAAATATCTGTTGTTAACGATTTTATTTTACAGCTATGACGTCATAAAACGTCAGTAAGGATGCAGATTTTTAGAAACACAATAGCAGGTTTGGTCCGTTAAATTGAGTTTTATTTTTCCTTTTGACCTTTTCGCACGCGAAGGTCAACAGGAAACAATAGAAATCTCACTTGGCAGTCCAACAAACAATTAACCTGAACAATCACTTGCTCAGCGCAAACAGCTGATTTAAAAGAACATTTTGGCGTCAACGTGAGCGAAGATGCACCGCTGCGTTAACAACTAATTGTTGCAATGGAAGCGGTGCCTAAATGTGCGCCAACACTATTGTGCGACTGCATAGCTTCCAAATCACAGTGACGGACCGTTTGTTAATATGAATCGTTTAAATTTAATCAAGGAGGTAACTGACTTCATATTTATATTCCGGAGAACAAATTATACTTTAATGTGTTGTGGTGATAAATATATTGTAATGGAATTAATTGTATGGCCTAGGATTTGATCCTTGGTTGTAACCTGTAACCTGTGTTTTGATCATTTGTTCATTTGTGTTAGAACATTTCTTTCTTTCAACAAATGTTTGAATACAAATATAAACGATTAGAACTCTTTGAATATTGTTGAACAATAATTAAATTAAATTTTGACTCGTATTTTTATACGCGAGTGAATCATGTTACTCGAATTCGAGAAAACGTTTTTCTTGTTACACGTTTCTTGTTTTACAGTGGGATTTCCGAATCTTTGCAGGAAAAACGTATTAACACCGAACGTGCACTCATAACCTGTTCATAAGAATAAGAACTTTGTTTCCCCATTAAAAAAAAAATAAAAAGTAGTTCATAGGGAACCATAAAAATAAAAATAACCACGTCTAACTATATTTACATGATGTACAGTACCGCCTGGCACCTTTGATTTACTTAATACCGTCAAAGAAATCCTTTAGACTTTAGAATGCATTATTACATAAATACCCTTTTATCTATTTCATACATTTTGCTTTTCAAAATATTGTAATTTTATTTACATTGTAATTTGTTCTAGTCGTGTATAAAACTGCACACGTTTCGAGAGGTAAAATAAACTCACGTTGCCATCAAGTGATCATTATGTACATTTAAAATATCAACAATTTGAGTCTAAATAACCTATACTAGTGGCTTGAAGGGGTCAAAGCCCCTACCTAACTTTGCTCCAATACTATACTCTGACTCATCTGTTTTTAACACATGTCAGTTCGTAAACAAAGTAGACACTTAATCACATGTTTTGATGTAAACAAA
This sequence comes from Allygus modestus, assembly GCA_963675035.1. Taxonomy (NCBI): domain Eukaryota; kingdom Metazoa; phylum Arthropoda; class Insecta; order Hemiptera; family Cicadellidae; genus Allygus; species Allygus modestus. The sequence continues at coordinate 98,838,319 of OY776117.1, forward strand.
ATAGACGTTTTTAAATTCCCATGATTTTCTTATGGGTTTATTTTATGTTACTTCTTTTTACTGGTAATTTTTTGGAAGTACTGCTATTTTTTCCGAGTCCTCCCTGGGATCAAGACCTTTCATTTGAGCCGTCTCCCATCTTCCTGTGATTTGCTTACTGAAAGATTTCGCTTACTGAATAATATATAAAGATTATTTTCAAGGTAAAGACCATAAATTAGTGGCTTTGCCTATTTAATAAAATATAATCAGATGACAGATTCTTTGTTTGAGCATAAATTATCACAATATTTAAACGTTACCTGTTTGTATATTTAGACGCCACAGTTATTTAGTTCGAATTTCAAAGCGAACATGAATTCATTGTAAGTGTAGGATGAATAAGATGCCCGGTGAAATCTGGTTAAATAGTCTAATGAACAATTATTACTGAGGGGTGGCAGTTTAAAGTGGGATGCCAAATATAAACCACACCCCAGATTTAGCTTATGCTATTAACAGCTAACAGTTTCGAGGGTTGTTATTTTATTTTATTTAAATAAAAATACATCCTCATGTTTTAAATCGAGTGATACAGTTCGCGCCACGGTGCTTGACGCCTGGGAAAGGCGAGAACCAACTCAAACTTCTCATAATTAAAAGCAGACAATAAAGAAAATAACAAAAACCAATATTTTAACATTAAATTATTTAATTTAGGTTTCTGTTGACAAAAGTTTACTGTAACACTAAGGCTACTAAGCCAAATAGAGGCGAAAAGTCATTCCAGAGCATACGCTAACCAGGCGCCAAGCACTGTGCCCCGAACTGTACTTTCCTCGATTAAATATGACTTAAAATAACGATAAAAAGGGATACTGAGAAATGAGAGGCAGGGTCAACCTCACACGATCATTACTGTAAATATAAATACGAACACTAAAATAAAGCATCTTTTCAACCGTATCAACCGTACAGTATGCGAACCCACGCCGGGCAATGACTCGGTAAGAAGTGGTTGGCGGTACGGCATGGCGGCGGCGGCGGCTGTCCGAACACTAGGGCTATTTGTTCTTATTTTAAGCAATGTTCAATTCGAGCCAAAAGTTGACAAACAAAAATAGAACCCGGCTCCGGATTCAAACGCGACAGTGAATGTTTCCTTTACACTGTACATTACAGATTCAGTTAAACTACTACAGACTGTCAGTGTTCTGTTGGCGACTTAACACGGGGTTAGGGAGATCTAAGTTTACCGAGGGTTGGGTTTACTGTATATTGGAATTTATTTGTTAATGCCTTGTGTTGACTCATTGCTCTTTGGACAGCGCGCCAGGCTAAAGTAAGAGTCGTGTTTGGTTCTAAGAGGTCAAGTTTGATAAAACGTTTTGGAGTTAACTGCTTATGCAAATATACTAAGTTCCATTGTCATATTCCAGTAGTTTGTAGTTGTATGGCATAACTTGTTTTTGTATCAGGTACTATTCTGTTATATCAGGAACTTTTGATAAAGTCTACTCGTCAACCACATATTTTGAACAAAACGTCTCGATTTCAAAATCATACAAAATGACATATAAAACCTCTCTTAAAGAGCGGAAATAAAAAAAACTATATCTCGTTTGAAAACGTGGCAAGTTAATCAGCTATCCGATTTTATTTTATAACTGAAATCAGGTGAGCGAGTGAGTCCCAAGTAGTTAAAAAACCACGACACACGTGTGACAATATTACACAGTTTAATAAATTGAGTATCAGTGAGTTGAAGCTCATTTCGACTCCAACTTTCAAACCCCCTGGTGCTGCAGCTAGTAAGTCAAATAATTTACGTAAAGTTGTTACCAAACTTAATTAATGCCCGTGTTGTTATGTTGCAGAGTCTTGACGGGGGTTGACAGGAGCAACTCACATGTCAGGGCCGCCAGGAGCCCCGGGCCCTCGGGGGTACCGCGGCCCCCGCCCCCCTGGCACCCCCTCCCCCGTGCCCTTCCTGCGGTCCCCCTACCGACCCTTCACCCCTAGTCCTCCGCCCATCGCCTCCGCCCCCCGTAGACCAGGCTCCATGGGATCTCCATGTCCTCTTCCTCCTTACATCCCCTGCCCCACCCCCCGATGGCCATCACCTCATCCCCCTGGGGTACCGCTGCCTCCCGGGCCTCGCCCCTACCGCCCACCTCCTATGGTGAGTATTAAAAGTAACTTTAAGTGGTTTACCCCTATAGGGAAGAATTTACTAACTTCTCTAAAAAAGTTGTAAAGGGGGTGTAAAATATATATTTGTGTGTTAGTGGGTGTGACAAAAATGGTCCGATTTCGATAACATTTTATAATAACGCATTTTAACGCATTTTATAATTTTTCATGTAAAGCAATATTTATGAATCCAAGTTAAAAAATATCATCCAAAGGGTTTGTTTTGGGAGGGGGCCTAACAATTTTTTTTATATCAAACTTTAGTTTGCACTATGGGTTCTGCTTCAAGAAAAAAACAAAGAATTTAGTAGCTTGAAATACTGTTTTACGACAGTTGGTAGTAACCAACCAACTGTAGAAATTGAAAGAGCTCAACTCATCAGTGCGTCGCCTAATGATTTTATCATGGGAGAATTAGTTCAATTTGATATCTCTCTTATCTATAAAAATATATTAATAATACTTGGTATGTGGCTACATCTGTTTGTGTGCTATTTTGATATTTGCTTAAAAATCAAAATCTATTCTTTTGGTCCTCGTTGCAGCAAATCTGTATCCCTAATGCAATTTTAATGGAAATTAAATAAACTATTATAAATTGCTTATTTATGAATATATTCAAAAGAAAATTGTTACGTGACTTTGTGTGTAGTGACGTATATAAATATGCATTGCAAATTCGCTGAGACACAGGTTTTCTGCTTCAGACGGGACTATTTAATGTGTTATGTTATACGATTTGTCTTTGGAATATACAGAATGCATTTTTTCAATTGCATCGAGGTCCATCGTGGAAAAAATAATCAGAGATATTTTTCCTTGTTGTGTTAAACAAGTCTCAAGCGAGGGATCAGAAGCTTATTGCTTACCATTGTACAGTTTCGGTGCTGGAAACTAGCCAAAGCAACGTTACCTCATAAAGAGCCATCTCTGATTGTCTGAGGGTGTACACATCAATAAAATAGTAAAGGACCGTGTACACATTAAAAATCCTTAAAGAAACGTCAAGTTTGAAATGTCTTTGTTAACTGTGATGGACGGCTCCACACGTTAGGTTAAGACTACTTCCTCTGTTAGAACATGTTTGTGAATATAGTTTTATACGTGTTTTTTTAAAATCGTTCTCGCTTTGTTGATAAGTACTGAAAGCTACCTTTAAACATAACCTTTGGCTACTGTAAAGCCAAATATAGAGGAGAAAAGCTAAATTAGACATATGTACTGCAATATAGAATATCAGTATGATTTAATTGCAGTACACCACCACCGACAAAAATCTGATCAACGGTATACGAATTATTATTTTAATTAGTAAAGTATCAGTTACAAATTATTTTTAAAATTACTTTTTAATGCTCAATTCCACCTTTATATGCAAATTATTATAACATTTTGGATGTACCTAATGTAACCTCACAAGGGTTTGTGGTAAAGTGCAATAATTGTGCTAGTCAGAAGTAATATATTACTTAGAAATGTCTTATTTAATGAATCGTCCTCCTAATCGCACAGTATTCTCGGCCCTAACCCTAAATGAATTGAAATATGTTTCGAAAAAAGACAAAAATTTACAGAATGCCCATCTTCATGTTTTAGGCTATTTAAACTCCTTAGTTTATTCCTCCAACTAAATCTATTTGAATCTCAAACTGCACAATACGAAGGCTTGGACTCGTCCAAGAATATCTAACTATACAGTTTGAATCCTCCTATTTTTAGAATCCCACAGTTTAAATAAAACTAAGAGGTCACAGTTATTTAATTTGCTGATATTTCCAACAGTTCGGTCTCCAAGTGTATTACGCACTGGCTACATATTTTAGAGGTTCACTATACAATAATGTTATCCCGCGTAGATTTCGCTCGTCCCTCGGGTGGCGGTGTGGTGTAGTGTTCTGGGGAAGTGCCAAGTAGGCAATGCACAGCTGTTGTGGAAAATATCTCACAATCCCCGACACAATTACCGACGTCGTCTAGTGCTAGTGTATCAGACGTGTTCAAGGGGACATGATGTTTATTTATTATACACTGTTTAATACACCGCTTCGAGTTAGTTTTGAAGAGTCGTCTGACAAACTCTTGGCTAACCGATTTTATACCCTAAAACTAAGAGGATACCAGAGAAATGCAAACTAGTTTGTCTACAAACTATCCAAAAATTGTTTGGTTGCTTGGCACACATTTGATGATACTGCCAGCTTGATATGCCATTGAACAAAAATGAAAAAAAGATCATGGACCCAAATTGTTGCAGGAATTACGTTTGTGCTGATTTGAAATAAAACATTTCGTTGTGTGAAATAGGCCCGAACAAAATCAGTTGTTTTCATAACATATACAAACCGATTAAAACTGGTTTGATTGAGTTTAATGTACAAAATCGATCCAAGCCACCGGTTCATTCGGATGCAAAGGCGCAGGACGCAACATTAACGCCGCTTGTAGTCATGTTGCCTAGCCTGTTGTCCGTTTGTTGGCAATGTGAATTCGGCTCCACTATTGTCGGTTGTATTAATGTCAAAGTTAGAACTTTTTTGGGGTAAATTTAAAGAAATTGCAACTATTTCCATAGAGGAGAACATTTTTGCGGCCACGAATCTGATAAAGAAAACATACATAAAGATTCATAAGTTTCAATAAGTACTCTGTACAAGGTTTTGGTTTTTACGAAGTTTAAATTTTAAAAATGGTTAGCTAAGTAGTATATTTGCAAGTTTGTTTTGTTTCATTCATTTATCAGGGTCAGAATTCGTTTTTTCATTTGGGGTATTGCAAACATTGTCTGTAAAGGTCCCTCGTTGATGTAAATTGACACAAGTTTATTATTAATTTTTGGGATTGCCTTGTCTGATTTAGCAGTAATTATTATTGATTTCCTAAAATTTAAAACGTACATAAGTACCATAACTCAGCCTAACCACCACATATCATTTAATGGCGAATTCGGAAGCTGATCGGCCCCATGGAGTCATGTGACTTCAGTGGAAGGGGGAGATTAAGGCCTGTATCGTGGGCCCCGGGCGACAATGAGGAGAAGTACTCAATGAGGAGATACTCTTTAGAAGTAAAAATAAATAATTCTATAATTTACTTTAAAAATAAAACTAAACACGATTACACAAAACGCAAATCACAAAAATCCTTCGAACTCATGACAACCGTTGATGTAGGATAAATCTAGTGTAAAATTGCGTTTTTGGTTTGAATTTTTTACTGTAATAGTATACAAAACCCTTAAGATACAAACGCATCTTAACTAATGATAACACTTACTACTAACTATCTCGTCTTTAAATATTAACAGAAACGTGTGTGTATTTTAGCGAATTTCCCCTCTAGGGAAGAAGCTATTACCGTAGGTCTTATATTAAGACTTAACCCGAGACCATGATAACTTTTCGTTTTGAGGTCCCCAGATGTGAAAAACAACATTCGTTCAAATTGATATATATATATATATATATATATATATATATATTATATATATATATATATATGTCCGTAAGCACGATAACTCTCGTAAAAAAGGTCCGATCGGTAATTTGTGTAATAAAAAAATTTCATAATTTGTGCCAAATTATGAAATTTGGCACAAATGTGTAAAGTACCATTTATTTGAACGAGTTCGACAACCAGACGAAACGCACCATCAAAAGAGGCGTTTTGTACACCAAAAATGTTTTTTTTTTGGGGTTTTCACATGTAATTTTTATTTATATCAAATTTTAATTTTAACCATTGTTTCAGCTTAAAAAACAATTTGGTACTTTGACCATTGCTCTACGTCAATTGGTTACTAAGATATTGAAAGTGCTAAACACAGTACGTTGTCTAATGTTATTCTTATGGAGAAAAGGACAAATTTTATATCACGCTTATTTATGAACATAAACTGATGAAACTTGGTATATGGCTTCATCTGGTTGTGGTTTATTGTTGTTTGCACAAAAAAATGTCGCCTATGGTTCCCGTAGCAGCAAACCTAGGTACTCAGTCCCCATGTTATTCTTATGGAAAATAATTAAAATGTTATATATCGCTTATTTATGACTGTATATGGATGAAACTTGGTATGTAACTTCACTTAGATGAGTTCTATTGATATTTGCATAAAAATCCATTATTTTGTGTTCCTTGTTGCAGCAAACCTGCGTACTCATCCTCAATGTTATTCTTATGGAGGATAATTACTATTTTAAATATCACTTGTTTTAGCGAATTTCCCCTATAGGGAAGAAGCTATTACCGTAGGTCCCATGGTAAGACTTAAGCCCGAGACCATGACAATTTTTTGTTTTGAGGTCCCCAGATGGCAGAAACACTGTTCGTTCAAATTTATATATATGTATATATATATATATATATATATATATATATATATATATATGTGTGTGTGTGTGTGTCTGTGAATGCGATAACTTGAGTAAAAAACGTCCGATTTCGGCTCAAATGTGTAAAATGACATTCATGACTTTAAGTTCGAAAACCAGAAAAATCGGACCGGGGGAAGAGGGGTTTATGGGGGTTTTAAATTTTCCAAAAATCAGTTTTTTGCATTTTTCACCCTAAAATTTTATAAAAGCTTAATTTTGGTTTTGACCATGTTGTAGAGCTTAAAAAAACAAATAATATGGTATTTTGAATTATTAACCTAGGTTAAGTGGTTGCGGAGAAAATCCAAAAAACCTACTCATAAAATCTTCCATGTTAATCTTATGGGAAAAAGGTTTTTGGCTTTTCCTAAGGTTATTTTAATGTAAACTTCACATTTGCTTTTACCAATCTGTTTAGTTCCACGAAACAATCATGTTGGTTTTTAAATTGTGATTCTAAGCCCAACCGTTGCTGAGATATTCAAAGTGCTAAACACAGAACGTTGTCCAATGTTATCCTTATGGAGAATAAATAAAATTTGATATCTCGATTATTTATGAGATATCAATAATGATATTTATAGTGATATTTATAATGATATTTATAATGTATAGATATTTATAATGTATGTTGATGAAACTTGGTATGTGGCTTCTCGTAGTGTTGATATATTGATATTAGCACAACAAATTGATTTTTTGTTGATTATTCCCGTAGCAGCAAACCTGTGTACTCAGCCCCCATGTTATTCTTATGGAGAATAAGTAAATTGTAATGATGAACATAAATTAATAAAACTTGGTATGTAGCTCCACTTGGTTGAGTTATATTGATAATTGCATATAAACACATTTCCCTTGTTGCAGCAAACCTACTTACTCAGCCCCCACGTTATTCTTATGGAGAATAACTAAAATGTTATATAGTGCTTATTTATGATTGAATATTGATGAAACTTGGTATGTGGCTTCCCCTAGCTAAATAATATTTATATTTGAATAAAAACCAATTGTTTGTGTTCCTTGTTTCACCAAACCTACGTACTCATTACCAATGTTATTCTTATGGAGAATAATTAAAATCGCTTATATATGAATATATTTTTATGAAACTTGGTATGCGGCTTTATGTGGTATTAAGACAAATATTATGCATTGGAAATTCGCTGAGTACGCAGGTTTGCTGTGACGGGGGTATTTGAATATATATCTTATGAATCCTGTTAAGTGGCTTAATGTGTTATGTTATATATTTATTGGAAATTCGCTGAGTATGCAGGTTTGCTGCGAGAGGGTATTTTTACAAAAGACAACCCATGAGTAAACCTGTAGATTTGATTTTCTAAACTGACCAAAACCACAGAAAACTATAAAATTGTACTGTTAAATTGTACAGTTTTTATAGTTTTTCGTGGGTTTGGTCGGTGCGGGTTTATAAACTCGATTCATCCTAATTTAGTTCATCAACATCAACCATATAAAACTCATGTCTACTAAAAACAGGTATAAACTTTCAGCAGTTGGCTTTTTTATAATTTTCTTTCTGTAAAAAAAATTGTTTGAATATAAACCAATTTACACTCCAAATATTCTGCACATCAATGGAGTTTCACTGAAGACCATAATACGTTTTCTGTGCTGACAGTAATGATTCCAAAACAACTTGAAGAACTTTTCAACTTGCAAATTGTTCCTTAACTCATCAAAGCTAATGATTACAGAATAATTCACACCAAAATATCAAGTGCTAAGCTAATGATTATACAATTATTTACCCTAAAACAAATAAAAAACCAATTGCTTCAAAACGAAACAATGTCGTTCCAAAGCCAATTACTCCATAACTAAACCAATGTCGTTCCAAAACCAATCATTCCAAAACTGAAACCCCAAAACCAACCATTCCAAATCTGAGAGTCCACCACCAATGCGACACCGTTGTCCCCAGATGGGCATGGGGAGCCCCAGCCCGATGAGCAGCCCCGTGATGTGCGGCTCCCCCGAGTACCTGTACTCGCCACACCCCGGGACCCAGTACATCGCCGTGCCGCTGGAGCCCCCCGGGCCCCTCAGCGACGACGAGGGCCCCGACGGCCCGTCCACGGCCGACATCATCGCAAGCCAGTCGCAGGACTATGTGGACGAGCGGCTCGCGGAGTACCAGGCCACCATCTATCAGCTGCAAGGTAAGAGTGTGTTGCGGGTCAGTATAGTCACACCGTGTTATGAAGGTGTTATAAGCGACTTGATCTGATGACGTGTATGGATAAAACGCATCGAATGCGCGAGGGACCATAGACAAATCTGACCCTCCACAACTGCTTATGAAAATATCCATGCCACTTTCCAAAAGTTAGGATCGCTTAACTCTTTTATTTCATCCAGGCAATGTTAAATGAAGCGTTGCGGAATTTTAATGTAACTCAGGAAATTTACCTGTATGAGTTGCTTTGAATCATGATGTTTGATTTACTGTCCACCACGAGTTTAATATTTATTTCTAGTATACTGTATTGTAAACACCTTTACCTGTGTCCTCTTCACTTTAACTTTAATGTATCTAAACTGGCAAGTAAAAGAACCGTTCGTAAAAATTCGCTACAGATATATTTACGCTAGAGCAGTTAACGTGCTGTGACAGCAGCACTACAGATTATTACAGGAGACGTGGGACGTGTAACGCTAACTACGCTACAACGTAGTTCTGAGTGGAAAGAAATTTTAAATCTACATTTATACAACATTTTGGTTTATATTTGTGTGTACTGTTCAATTTTATTTGCCTAGTTGTTCACCCCACAACAAGAGAGAAACCAATTAACATATCAGATATATCAGTTCTTATCAGTTGATATCAGTTCATCAGTTCGCCCGGTGTGTTTACGCGGCGCGGCGCGTCCGGGATGTCACAAGATCTCCGTTCGCAGCTGGGCGGGGGCGGGACAGCAGTGTTAGTGTGTGCCGCCCCCGCTCGCCTCCCCTTCCACCCCCGACCTGCGTCACTCTAACTGCCCTCAAGCCATTTCCGATACCAATAAAAATGTCCACTGATAAGGTCGGGTTATTTTAAAACTGTAATTTGAAAATTCTTGTCACCAAAGTGATTTCGAATGAACCTTGTATTGCTTTCAATTGAGTTTAAATTGTAACATGTGTCAATCAATGCTAATTATTAAAGTATTTATCTATAGTTTTAATATTAAACTACTGACTTGAAGGGGCCAAAGCCCCTAACCTTGCCAAACTCCCGCAATTTCGGCTTAAAAATTACGCTTACAAAATTACATTTAAAGATTGATATAAATAAAAAACTTTAAATAATTAAAATTGTATGGATTAGGAACAGGCATTATATTTATTGATTTTATTACAATAAATAAATAACTAAATAAAATGGTATTTTATTTAAAGCGTTTTTTCATGAACATTACATGGTTTTAAAACAACTGGAGTCACATAAAATTGTTAACATAAACCTATTTACAACAAAAATTATTTAATAATATTATACAATGTTATACGACTTAAAACTAACAAAATTTACCTGATCAGAAACAAAATCTTTCAAATCTGTCCACTTAATAACGAATTTTGCAATATTTTTTTAAAGTCTTTTGACTGACCAATTCGTGGCCGATACTGGATGATAGAGAGTTATGGAGCTTTGGGGCAAAATAAGAAAACCCCTTACGAGCGGATTCAACAGCGCACGAGGCATCTCAAGCATGTTTTCCTGCCTGGTACACTGGGAACGCATTTCGGAACGGGTTCTGAGCTCCTCTCTCAAATATTGCGGTCTCTCCTCAGTCAGGACTTTACGAACGAGACAAGAAGTGCAAACGAGACAAGAAGTGTGGAGAAAGCATAAGTCAGCCATCGGCAATAAGCCAAGGGTTTTCCGCTCAAGTGAAATGTGGTCAAATTTTCTCAGTCCACAAACGTACTTGACACACATGTTCTGCACTCTCTGCAACCGGTCCATGTCACCTAGAGATACAACGTTGCCATACACCGGAAGACAATACTCAAGTATAGAGAGCACCAAAGCATGCACAAGCCGAAGCTTAGCAGGTGCGGGGAACAAGTGCCGATGCCTGTACAACATTCTCAAACGGGCCATAGCTCTTTGACATACAATGCTTACATGTCCAGAGAAGGAAAGTCTGGCATCAAACTGAAGTCCAAGAAGTTTGGGAGAGTTACACTCGTTCAGTAGAACAGCACCGAGGTACACGCCAGACAAGGGCGGGGATTGCAGAACCTTGCCAGCTGGGAACATCAACAAAGAGCACTTGTTCTTGTTCAGTCGGATACCATGGCTTAAAGACCAACCATAAATGGCATCCAGATCAGAATTGAGATTGGAAACAGCCCGGCCAACTTGGTCATTGTCGTACTGAAGAGCCAGCTGGGCATCATCAGCGTACGAGTACAACTGGCAATGATGCAAATCCTTCCCCATGGTTGGCATAAAATAAAGTAAACAAGACAGGCCCAAGACAGCTACCCTGTGGCACTAATGATTTTTTCAGAGAGGCAGAAACGTCAGAGCCCACTTTGGTCTTTTGGCTCCTTCCATCTAAATAGGAATGAAACCATGAAACTACCCGATGATCAAATCTGTAAAACTTAATCATGGCTAACAGCAAGCTGTGACCAATGTAGTCAAAAGTCTGAGAAAAATCCAGCATTGCAACGGGGGAACACCTTCCAGCGTCTCTAGCTTTAAGGAGGTCATCGCAGATTAGCAGCAGAGCTGTTGTGGGGCTGAACCCCTCCCGAAAAACAGACTGTGTAGCAGGAATTATTTACTCCAACTCCAAGAATTCCACCAGTTGAGAGACTACAATTGTCTCTAAGACCTTAGAGATGGCAAGTAACACAGAGATAAGCCGGAGATCCGGAGATACTGCATACATAATTGTGTAGCAGTCATATAATGCACACATTTTAAGAATATTCATAAATTATTATTACATAAGAAACTTAGCCTGAAGATTAAATATTGAAATATAAAATGAACATATTTAAATGCCAAACCAAACTGACTGTTGTTGTTATAACATACTGTGACATCTTGACGCTCCCTTGGAGTTTCATCGCTGATAATTACAGTACACTAAAGGTCCAAAAGCAACACCATGATATCAGTGTGACCCTCATCTTATATGTGCACGGACATTGTGATAGTTGTTTGGATAATATTTCCTAGTTATTCGCTAATCATGAATTCATAAATAATAAATTTCACAAACTGTTCTCCTAAATACTCCAATGTTGCCAACCATAGTTTTTCACGAGATTTGAGATAAAATAAGGGGTTGATAATTGGTCCAACAATTAGTACAGAAGCAAGGGGTGAAGTAGAAGATGTAAATAAAGGAAAAAATAAAATTTATACCATACACCAAGAATTTATTACATACCGAGAATCAATACCATACCTAATAAAAACAAATATTTATTTATTGTCAGCCGTGGAGCAGTATCAAAATTTGTTTCTTGATTTATTGGAAAAATATAAAGTCCTACTGACGATTGTCAATCTAATTACCACTGTATCATAAGAGGCTACCAATATTAAAGTCTCCACTTGTTTCCTTCAACAACATAGATTTTATATATGTTATTAATGTTTTAAAAACTAATAGGCATGTTATCGACCAAAATCGTCTTTAAGACGAATTCGTAATTTGTGGTAACCTGGAGATTTTTCAGATAGCTGTAAAGTTTTTCACTTTTTCTCTCTTTAGAAATACTTTTTCATTGTTTTCCTATAAGACTTCAGAGCAATTTTTGACAGTAAATACAACTTTAACTATACAGAAGAGTAGTAGGAGCAAAACAGAGGGAAAGACTGAGAGAGAGGGGGCTAGTGTGAGTGTAAATGTTATTTTCAGAGACGCGGAGCAGGTGTCTGTCGCGCCATCTCTGTTATAACACCTTTACACATTGGCCAGCTCCTGACACGTTCACGCTACACGACAGGTTACACGTTCCACGGCTCCTGTCATAATCTGTAGTGCTGCTGTCACAGCACGCTAACTGCTCCAGTGTAAATAGTTGCACTTCTACTTGCGAAGATTTGGACCTTATCTTCTATTGGCTGCTGTCAAATGAGTTAAGACGATTTATAATTTCACATGGCAAACGTCAGAAAGTCCTCAAAAATAATTTAACTCTTCACACTGGATAAAAGGATTAATTTTTATATTTTAAACATAATTCTCATTCATTGTTTGGCATGCTAAAATATAAAACTTGAAAAAAAAAAATTCTTTATGATTATAATTTTATCGTTAAAATGATCCAGCAATTATAGCGTTACAGTGTTATCTTAAAATAATTAAATATACAACATTTTTATAAAGTTGTTTATTGACGAACAATCACCATTTTAGAATTGGAATTCTTAAATATTCTACAATGACCTTTGATAAGTTTTACTAACTGTATTGCTACATTGTATTCCTAATCTGTTAGAAGATGCCTGTGTCGCTGGCCCAGCCATGTTGGGATTTCCATATACAAAATATGTCATATTTCAAAATGGGGATTCCAACATGGCCGGTCCAGCGACATGACATTGGGTTTTGAAACGCCTTGTAAGGAATGCAATTTGAGTCAGCAAGATCGCCTTAAATTAATAATGCAGTAAATAATTAAATCATTAATTATAAACTTGATACCAATACTCTTCTGGTGTAGTAGTTTATTTTATAGGATGCAATAAACAACTTATTGCAACACAGTAGAATATGTGTACACTTACTTAAGTGTGTGCTTACACTGTATCTAAAAGGTGAGCAATCGTTTTTGACCAGCCACACCGGATGATGGAGAGTAATAGAGAGGGCATTTTTAAATAACAACAAAAACTATTTTTGAGTTTGAATCTACCCACAACGTCTCCTGGCTAAAGGTAAATTTTAAAGATAAGACTTCTTAGGGCCTTAAAACAACAACTGAATCTCAACGAGTTCGCACGCAGCACGCTGACGTGAGGGAAGTGAATTTCCACATAAAAACTTTTAAGACTCAAAATCAGTGTAAAAACATACATTTGTCCATTTTTTATTGAGATCTGAAAACATTAATTTTTTGGCTGTTCTGATACTCCTGGTTTCATTTACTTGCAAAGCTGGGAATACAATTTTGTGCATTATAAGGTTAGGAGAAGGTCTAGACAGGCTTGAAAGTAGGCGTGAGGTTGCTGGCGATAATAAAAGTACTCTAACAAAGGAATAACAGGCTTTTCTAGTGTAAAACCCCCATAAGACAACGTACTGTGTTTAGCCGATACACATTTTCTTTAATAACTCGGTAAATATTTATGCTAGAATGACCAGAGAGGGCTTAAAACTTTCGCCTCTCTAATTTCCATCTTTTTACATGCATTAATTTTACGTCTGGGGCTTTTCTGACCCTTTTTGGGCCCAAAAACTCGAAATTTTAAAGATTAATCCCCAAAAAATGGGTTTAGAGTTTTCCGATTGTTTTGCCCAACGAACTTGTCCAACAGATTATAGAAAGGAACGTCCCTACCAAATTTGAAGTATCAGACAAAAAATGTGACCGCTAGAGTGCATACACACATATATATATATATAAATATGTATATATATATATATATATATACATTCATCTTCGCCCGGTAAGTCAGTCACCGCGGTTGTATTTTACACGGTGTGGCAGTCATCTGCCCGAAAGCCAGTCAGCCCTCCCGAAAGGCAGTCAGGTATGGCTTGCCGTGCATCCTTTACATACCGAGACGGCTTACTGGTGCTGCTATAGTGTGCCGGTATGTGGAACTACTTATCACATTCGCGCTCAGTCGAGTAGTGGAAACTAGTTTTAACTGACGTATGACTGTCAAATACAAAATACAGTACTTGGATTTAAAATCCCGTCGAACACGCATTCAATTATTTTGTTAATAATTTTACAAAAACTATAAAATACTAAAATCATAACTTTAATTAACTAGGAGTGGTTTTGTAGTATAGCTTTATAATTGTAACTTAATTATATCTAAAAGCAAGTTATCCCCGCCGTTTTTTTTTTATAATTTTTGTACGAAGCAAGATACAAATGTATGAATTTGCTTATCCTTATAATAAAAGGTTTTATAATTTTACTGTACTCTTTAACTAAAATTACCTAATAATGAACAACGAAAAGAGGTCAGTACAAATTAGGCACTTATATTATGTTTAAGTTTTTACTCTTTATATCTATTAAAAAGTATTTTGTATTTTTGTATTATTTATATTTATTCTTCCTCACAAAAGAACAGAAAACCTCAAAACCGACACAAATGAAGAGTGCAGATTTCACTTTTCGTATTTATTTCCCCCTCCATTTGTTCTTAAAATCGCCATCATTTGTATTACACATTTTCCAATTTAAGTTTAATTTAAGGGACAGAAGTGTAGGTATGTTGGGACTTCCCTTTCTGTAGACAACCTTTGCGCAATCAAACATAAAACACACTCTATAAGACCGTTAAAATTGTTAATGACATACAATTCAATGATAATAAACTCTTCGATACTATAAAACATGTGAGGAAAGTATACCACGGATGGCAAGGCCTAACAGAACTCTGTAGTTGAACTCTGTTCGTCACATATTTAAAATTATTATTAGTCAATCTAGTAGACTGGGGCATAGTGGTTAGTTTACCCTTCTTTTTTTATAAAACCAGTTCCCTTCAATTTATAGTACTGACAAATATCAAACTATGTTATAAATTTAAGATTTACTTTACGACAGTTCCTAAACTGAATGTGTTCCGTCAACACAGTGACATCTTCGGGCATTCTAGTGCTGCTTCATTTTAGGAACTATATGAGGAAAATCTAACATTTTTAGTATTGATGACATTTCAGTAATAGGAAAGAAATTGTTATTAAACTAGGCCTACTATCATTCTATATCTTATATACTATTAAGCTGAGCCGATTCTTGTTAAGAGTACTCCTCCGTTATTTCTGAGCCTATTTTGACGATTGAGGTTTCAACATAGCCTATTTGACCTGATAACTAGTTGTGCAAAAAGGTTTTTATTTTTCGATATTTTCAATCTGAAGGGCACGGGCCGGTTTCAAAGTTCGTTTTTCGCCCTTAAGATAAAAATAAGGAATAATGTATTTGAATTGCAGCCGTTAATACGTTATGGACAGATTATTAGTAATACCAGATGTTAGAAGTAAGGAATTTATCGATAGAAGTCAAATAAGTTTTGTTTCTACATCGCTTTGAGCAGTGAAATGTTGTATGCAGTGGAGATATTTAAATTTAATTTCTGTTGATATTTGTTTATCTTTCTGTCTTGTTAACAGCCATTTTTAACTGAATTTCACAAAAATTACTGTACTGAATTAAATAAAACATTTTACCTATCGTCGTTTGGAGCATGACACGTTTAGGCTGTTTTAAATCATCGTACGTCATTAGGGTTATGCCGCCGCCCCTTGGTCCGTCAGTGCTCAAAACTAGATCTTATGGGTACAGGTTACTTAACTTTTAATTATAGAATGCACAAATTTGTTCTAATGAGCTAATTATATTTTACCACAGAACGGAGGAAACACGTCTGCTTCACTATTCTACAACGGTATACTAAACCATATAACGGCACGCAATAACATATATGACGGTACGGAACACATAGCCCATAGAAGATACAACATGGATTAAGGTGACAAGATCCGTTGAAGCCTAAATTGGGGTATCAATTATAATACCGGATAAACAGTGCCGTGGATGGGACCTACACAAACAAAATTTGGTCCGGGGGCCCTCCTAGAAGATTTCAGAAAATTAGATACCAAATTGTGAGTTTTGGTCCAAACATTACTCAGTGTCGTAAACAATAGGTTTTTCAATCACATTCATAAAATTGTACAACTATTGTTTTAACTATGGTAAGCAAAACTTAATTAATTAATTAAAGTACCATACAAAATGGTATACGAAAGAGGATTGAATAGCTGTCACTAACATTGAAATTACTTTAATCTTATTATGAAACTGAACATAATTAAACACGGTCAGGGCCTGATTACGATGTGTGGCACCATAGGCTTGAGTTGATTTGGCAGCCCCCTCAACTCTTGGTGGTGGGGAGGGGGGTTGTCGAAATGACTCCATGAACGAATGTCTGAACCCTGAACGCGGCCCAAGGTAGCTTCATTTTGTGGATGCGTTAAGCGTTAAGGGCATAACCAGCGTCAGGTAGCTTTGTCTCTTATCAATGTAGAGTTCCATCTCTTTCTAACCAATGAGTGGTTGCCTAAACTCAGGGACACCTCTGGAATCCCCTTAAAGCAAATTGTCTGATCTAAAGGGTCCTAGGTTGACTTATCTCTCGGTTAAATAACGGCCGCATCGTGTAACATCGGCCGTGAATGACGATCGCACCGTATAACATCGGCCATAATTGACGATCGAAAAACATAATATAGGCAGTAAAAGAGGACCATGCACCATCAACGTAATAGATATCAGCGTAGTTCAGGGGTGGCAAGGGGGTGGTTGACCCCCAATAATTTGGCAAAAATATTCTTGTAATATATGAAAAGTCCCAATAATCATAATCACGACATGTTTGCCCTCCAATACAAATACATAAATTACGCTTATAGTAATAGATGACCGAACCGCGTTATAGTTGGCGTAATTTATGATCGCAACAGGTGCAATCGGTCATAAATGACGATCGCACCGCACTTTATAAAAAAATAATGGCGATCGCACCGCTATTCGCCGAAACAGACGATTGGACCACGTAATATGGCCATAATCGGCGACCATAATCACGGCCGTAAATGACGATCGTACCGCGTAACCATGTTCGTAAAAGACGATCGCACCACAGATTACCAATTTGATTACATAATCCCGCCCCGAAATAATCTCGAGGTCAAATAAATCCTGCCCGAAAAACGGAATTATTATTTGCAGGACATTTCCCGATATTTTTGGAAATGTTCATTCCTCATCACGAGCTTACGAAACAACTAAACTACAGCTGTTCAAAAACAACCATTTCCTAAGATAACACTCACTTGGTAAAGTATAATTGTTAGATTTTTTGTGAAATTAGTGATTAGAACCAATGTACAGGGCTTAAATATGTACATGGATTAGGTTATGTGTAACTATAACTAATAAAAATAAAGATTGAATATAAAGCGGACATATCAAAAAGAAGAAGAAACGAGTAAATAAGAAACAATACTTATTTGTTTCATATAACTATTGCATAATAGTTTAGTTTTTCTTGTTCCGGTAACTTCAGCAAAATTCGCTGCTTTTCCTAGAAAAAAAAAAAAAAATAGTTTTCCCATGTACTGACATTAAGTTCAAACTTTATTTTTACTAACAAATATGAATATTTCTTTAGTTTTAAATACTTTAATTGCAATTTAAATTCCTACTAACATATTTATGTAATATATTTTAACATTAGTGATTTTTTTGTATTACAATAATTGATATAAAATGCCTGTTTTTCATAGTAATAAATTTTCCTGTTAACTTGTAAAGTTATCTTTTAAAACACAAAGGACTTATCTACTTGCTTATTTTTTGCATATCCATTAAACAGATCATTTACATGCATATTTCGTTCACTACACCGTATCCTATTGTTATATAAAGTTACAAAAACATCACATATTCTCTGGGGAAATGTATATCATAACCACTTACCTTTAACTTTCATAAATAGTGATATTTTTTATGGTTTTGTGATAGTTACAAATACTTTGACAAATATCATATATTTAATAATGTATTTATATCAGGTTTTTTTGGCATATTTGGTGATAAAATTTGGATTATCCTTAAGTGAATCCATGTTGACGATAAGTATTGTGTAGCGGTAGTAATACCTTATCATGACAAATTATACACATCGTGTCTCCAAGCTGCTACATTATATAATACTCTATTACTTTAAGGTGTGTATATTGTTACTTAAAGGTAATTTGTTTCAAAGAAACAGATTAAGAAATAAAAATATGAAAATAAAAAAGATAATATTTGTGTTTTTTTATTAATTAGCAATAAGACAAAGGACATTATAATGTAAATTACGACCCTTATACGCTTGTAACTTAAATGATTAAGCACTCTACGTAAAGAAAATTTAATTCTTCCTGTCATACAAAGCAACGTTCTCCGTTTAAAACATTCAATTTGGCGGAGACAATAAATTATGCACATTTCCGCAAAATACTGAGTCTATGAGCTTAATAATCGGAACAGATCCGGTAAGTATTACAAACCTAAATTACGGTGACTAGCGTAAAATGGATGAAATAAATCCGTGCGTGATTTACGACAAATATTGCATTTAAACGTAAACTACAACCTAAATATCTAATTAAATGTGTACTTGCATAGTTAAAATGAAGACCTCAGATATAATTGCATTTCTTTATGTGTCTTTGCACTGTGCAATAATTCAGAAACGGTCCTATTGGGCTGTTTGCTGGGTTTGCATCTGCTTAAATGTTCATAAAATAATCTATCTTACGAAAATATGGCCAACATAATAATAATTATGTAACATAGTAATAATTCTTATATTGGAAAAGTACATGTAAACCACAACAAAAATACTAGCGATCACCAAGAGACCAAAAATAATTCTACGTAAACCTAAAGTGGTGCACACGAATAATGGTTGTTTGCGTGAATTTTTGTTCCATCCTGCGTGAGCAGTTAATTACAAATGCATTTTAACCATTGCCCTTGTGCTGAACTTCTCGAATAACCTATATTTCTCTCTCTCTCCCTCTTCCCTTCATCCGCCACTCCCCCTCACATCCAGGTTTATTTTTGTATGTGGTGTTAAACGGATAAGAGAATGGTGTCACTATTCCAGTAGTCAGTGACATTTTTTATTTACATTAGTCCTGAAACATCTATTTTTGCTGTTGTGCTAGCATTTTGTTAATATAAACTTTCAAATATACAATTCAATTAATTACTGTTCTTCCATAAGATTATCATTGAAACTATGAAAGCCTGTGGGGCGTAGCCCTGAGGGCTGGTGTAAGTTATAAGGTGTTTCTGCAAATCTATACAACAATACCTTTCTAATGACGGTATGCGTGAATTTCTCCTACAATGTGAGAAAAAAGGGGGACAGTTGTGTGCTTTAATGATAACGTTCAAATTAGATATATCATATGCTAACATCCATATGATTAGCGTTACAAGCTAACCTATACTTTCCATTACTATCAGTGCCTGTTGCAAAAAGACGATCGCCTTGTAACCTTTTCAGGCAAAAAACAAACATAATAAAACTTTTAAATACCCTAGGGGAATCTCCACAAATGCATTTAGTTAAAACACTAATTATTTAATTAATTTCTCGTAATTAAAATACCATAAAAAGGCAAACACCTTTACGTAATAAGATAATCGTAAACTAATCTGTAAGGTACCTGACTTGATATGAATAGCTATGAATGCGAATGTAAAAATCTATATCTATAAATTCGAAAAACCGATCATCCTGCAGGCCAAATTTCTACAAATACTACCACGAAATTTGGCAGTGTACTCTTTCCATACCGTAGGTAGCCACTAAGAAAGGATTTTAAGAAATCCCCAAAGGGCTCCGCCCCACGGGGAGTCAAAGTTCCAATCCTGTGTTATTCTTATAGACTTCCACTTTAGTTTGATCTCTTGAGAATTAAAACAGCTGATCATGTTTCTTAGTAGTTCCACGGGTTAACCACAGAATGCAGCACACACAACTGTTGTATTCCTGGGTTAAACCGGGTACGATAGCAGCTAGTAGAATATAAAATGTTAATTGTTTTATTATAAGTTCTCTTTCCATGACCTATTTCAAAAAACATATATTGCTCAGCCATTATTAATTATTACTATTGCTGTTATTATTTTTGTATGAATAAAATTACATTTTGGAGTTCTGTAAAATTATAGAGTGACCTTTCAAGATTTATAAGACTTATAACTTATAAATAAATTTGATGGAACTCGTGGGAGCTTCAAAGACCCGCTTAATATAATGCCACACATATTATCAGTGAAATATGCTTTATCGCTTTAACTAAACAACAGATAAGCAAAGATATATTTGAGGGTGTAACTGACTGGCTTCCCAGTGCAGATTTTCAGTGACTGCCATCCCGGGCACTTACGTTCAATATATTGTGACTGGCTTAGCAGTACAAACTTTACGTGACTGGCCTTCCCGGCAAAAACGCCGGTGACTGGCTTGGCATAGGAAATTTTACGTATATAAAGTTTTTATTTTTGTAATATATACGACATATATATAATCGGAAATGGCCAACGACAATATTTGAGCAAATACAAAAATATATATATATCGCATATTTTCCAAGTATATGTGGGGGTGTTACTGACTGCATTCCCCGAGTATAATTTCAGTGACTGGCTCTCCGGGCATAGCCGTGTATATATATATATATATATATATAATTTTGAACGACCCCCCAAAACTTGTTCAGGGGGTCACGTTAGGAACTTCAATGGTGGTCCAGGGCTTAAGTTTCACCGTGCGGGTCATGCTAATAGTTCACTTTCCAAAGGAAATTCACTAATAAATTGCGGACGACAGCTGAAATGTTAGCTGAATCGCACTTTTGTTTTGCATGCAATATTACCACATCTACTCTAATACAAAGTATTGCAAATTTTATTTTTGTTTTGTCTGGTTGAAATCGACTTTGGATTCTGCTGGATGTGCTCATAGTATGAACGCTACCTCTGCGTAGTGGTGCGATGCTCGTTGCGTCTTATTCAAATTCAGGCGTTCAAAGAAACTCTGACAAGCACTGTAGTACAGATATGAGCGTCAGCGTTAGTTTTGTTAGCAACTAAATAAGTACTCATTTTCCATCCGATATACACAGATATACATTTTGGTGATACATTAGTAATCATAACTCGGTTATAAACGGAAACTAATACTATTTTAGAAATTAAGCAACATATGGTGAACTCGAAATCTATCAATTCAATTTTTTAATTGCCTTAGTTTTATTTCGTTGACTCTTTTGACATGATTAAAGCAAAGCCTTTTATTTTTATATCACACATTTCCAGCCTTAGTAATAGTTTAGTTTACGAGTTGCATTACCATGACTATGTGTATTACAAGTACCGTAACAGCTTGTCTCGTTCTTTGCACGGGGATCTCGTAGGTCTACAGTCAGATGTTTCCAATATCTTACCTTATTCTCAACTGACTAAATAAATAAAATAACTCCATTGGAACCTTGAAAGCCCATGGGGAGGAGCCATGCGGGAGGAGGTTTTTTAATACCTCACAAAGACTCATCTAAAGTGTATTTCCGAGCTTTTGATTGATATCAAACATTTAATAACAACAAAATAGCTTCAAGGGTCGAAAATCGCTGAAAAGAAATAAATAATTTATTTCAATATATTAATATAGAAGAACAAGATAAGAAAGGATTAACATCACCAATTTTATTCAATATTATTCATACCTAAAATATAATACTCCTTTTGAATTGTTAAAAACTTATGCTGATATGTTTATGTTAAAATTTGAAGGCACCGAAAGCGTATCGATGGAGGATTTTGTACAATTTAAACATATTTATATACAGCAACTCGTGAGGTAACCGTGGGATAAAGGAATTAACAGCTCCGGGAAGGAAACCAGCATACAACATGGAACAACTTAACGATTTTCCAGTAAATCATTTCCGTTTAAACATTAAGAATATTTTTTTATTTATATTTATAATATTCTAATAGTTGGATTAGTTTTCTTTTATTAACTTGATTATTTCCTTATGGATAGTCAGGAAGAAAGATGATACGAGGAGGCTAGTAAAAGTGAATGCTTGAAAAAATAGCATACATGTTAGGAAGTACGTTGCTTGAAAACAATACTTGAACATTATACATTTCTGTTTATTCTAATATCGTAGGTTCATGCGAACCGTGTGTAATTTATTTAAGATTAAACTGTTATAAGTAGTATCCATAACGAGAAAGCTAATCAAATTCTCGTTGTCGTTTCCTGCTCTCCCCTCACTACCCTCGCACAAACCTTGGGGCTTACTCCCCACTCAATGTTATGTCTCGCACTTTTAATTCCATTGCTCAAAATGTGAATATTGATTTATTTGATTGCTCTAGTAAAAGTTTTCGTAAGAACATATCTAGTGTATTACCTGATTAAATATTGCTGCATCCTAACTATTTTTATTTTTATGAAATTGTATTTTGTATTTGTTTTTGTTTTTTGTTGTTTGGCACGTTATGTATTGTATTTTGTAACGAATAACTATTTATTTGTCTTTATGAATGTTTGCTATTTTTGTAAGTAGGTTTAGTACGTACAACAAACCTACGTACCTACCTATGTTTTGATCTCATATGTGTTGCATTGTTGTGTGCATGAAGAAAGTGAAAAAGGACCGGCATGAACTCTCCCATATATTCTTTTATAATTAATTGAATGCTACATCGTAATTGGGCACATGCCTGTTTTGTAGTATTTTTTCAATAAATAAATAAATAATCCTCAACACAATAAAAAAAGATGATTAAAATCAAAGCATTTTAGATTGTTACGTCGTTGAAGCAAAACTCGAAGAAAAAACAATGGTCAAGTTTTAATACAAGGTAGATAGACTGATTTTAGTATATGTTGGGTAATAATTATTTTATCTGAATATTGCAACTAAAGACAGTTTTTCATAAAAGGCATCAAGTAACTAAACCTCTGAAGCTTCTTAACTTTATCATCATACTCGATTATCTTTAAACATTACTTTTATTTATGTTGTTTTATTGAGACTTTTAGTAACTTTTAGCAATATGAGACTAAATCGTATGTAATTCACGAAGAGATTCCAATATATATTTCAATGTTCTTTCTGAACATTGAACATTTTAACTGGAAAACCAATAATTGTGATGACTAAACAAACTAATGATTTATAACAGAATCGTAAAATTGCAAGTCTCATTGCATAATTTCTTGTCTGTCGGTGTGACTGGCGGTCTATTTATAGAAGTGACGCGCTGGCGCTATCATCTGTTCGACCGCGTACGGGTGTTATAAGACTGCAATTGATAGCAGTAGCACCTTCAATTGGCAATTGGCAGAATTGTGTCGATGAGATGTGCAAAAAAATTAACTAGAGCGCTAACTCACTGTTGAAATATGGAGCACCAACTTAATATTTTATAGTTCAATATACATTGGTTAATTTTACTTGGGTTTGTATTTAGTAGGCAATAATTATAGGCAAATTATAGGCGTTGATTATTGGGCTTTATACCGGGTTCGGGGTAAAGCAGATGTGTTCCTATAGTGTAATATTACAACTTGATTGCAGAGATCCACACAATTCTGAAATATTTCATAAATTTACTTTCGTAATTATCAGTGCCATCAGTCGCGAGCGCAGATAGAACGGAAATAGTTGTTAAACAGGTATTACGAGCTCCGAACCAAGTGACAGGTACAGTCACATAGTAGCGCCGGAAACGACAGATTTTGATAATGAGTGTTATATTCATAGGTGGAAAGTATGAGCAATTTCTAAGGGTTTACAATCTTGCCCCGTCCTTTCCGCACCACAGAGGTACCACTCAAACAAAGGTAAACACTGTCTATAACCAGTACATTAGTAATTTACTATCGCCTTATCCAGATGTCTGGATATTTGTAAACTAAAATAACAATTTTGATTCCTTATGATCCAAAATCAAGTAACGAAAACGGTTAAAGTTCTAAAAACCGACTCCTTAGGCTCTATTGTGGACGCAGGCGCACCGTAACTCCAATTCGCGAGGGGCACGTCGATACTCCTATTGGGGTATGAGACTCATTCCTATGAAATGACCTTCTACAATTGCTATTTTAAAAAGTTGATGGGAGGCTTGTGTCCCCTCCTCTCCCGGACGTCTCCGGTATAGCATTATCAGAGTAATCGATTTCGGAAAGTAATCGCTCGGTCCAAATCCTCCCCGTACAAACAAACGCCACCGGAGGCGAGCTGGAGCAACAGCTGGCAAAGGCCGCGGAATGCAAGCCATTAGTCAAAGGCTGATGAGTTTATTTCCGAGAGTAATTATCGCTCAATGGGGGCCGGACGGTGACGTCACGGGCATCGGTGGGCCTGTTCACATCACCGCTATTCGTAGCGCGTGTTGCATCAATGTGAACCGCACTGGCCGACGGCCAGTGGTCGTGTGGGCGTCGGTCTTTGGTCTCGGTACGCCGCAGGGTTTATAGATGGGACCGCCATTGTTTGTTGTAACTTTGATGGTATGGGTGCGGCGGATTCCATTTGTTATGGGTTGTGAGTTGTTGTAAATCTTTCGTAATACCCGAGAATAATGCTCAGTACTTCCACAATAGAGATATAAGCGGACATTTTAATCGTGGAACACCTTAATGGCCGGCTAGTAAACAAGGTGGTAGGGGAAAGGTACCCACCCCACCACTATCCTTCCTATGCCATTGAACAAAGTGTTTCATTTATTTTAATGGAAGATTGTATCACAGCTGATAGTTAAACACTGTACGTTTCATTGATATTTTCTTGGATGGTTGTGTCAATAAACAGTGTAGTGGAAGGGATAACTTTCCTCTCAGCCCTTTGTTTTATAGCTGGACATCAAATCATTTCCATACAGTAGATGAATTTTCAACTATATTGCGTTAATAGAGAATACTAAAGTGAATTGAATAATGTCTTGGTAAATTATTCCAAAAAAGATATCGGACAATTTGCATTAGGTTATCAGGTTTTTAATTTTGAGGGTAACAACTAAAAGCGTAACTGCTACGTTTTTGCGTGTTCACGGAGTGCTATACTACTGCCGCGTAGAAATAGAAATATTTGTCAACATTTTAAACATATTTTGGTGTCATGAGGCAGCTTATCATTACCCCCAATTGTCTAAGAGTTGAAAGAGCAATAATTTTTTAAAAATCAAATTCGTACTTAAAAATTTGGTATTAAGTTTTTAATAAATGTTACTTTATGTTAATTTTGTATTCACAGATTGTTCATGATAACATTTGCAATACAGGTTTTGACAAATTTCACTAAAGGTGTTTCCATTTCAAACCCCTTCCTAGTAGAGGCACATAACCACATCAACATTTTTGAGTGGTACATTTACAACATATATTTATACGTACAAAAATACAACATTTGATTTAACAATCGATGCTTCAGTTTGTATGAACTACCTACAGCATAACATGCATATAAGTATAGGAAGAGTTATTTTGTTTGTAAGAATAAATCAGTAAATGTTCTAGAGGCAACACAAACCTAACACAACATAATCTCAGGATTCCCAGGACGTGAAGGTCAGATCCCGTGGGAGTGTTGGGAGGCGAACTATCTAGGGACAGGGACGCGTGGGCTGCTGTTGCTATTACCTTCTCACACCTTCTGACTGGGAAAGGTGTGTTAATATGAGAAATAATAATGCCTATTGGGTGAGATTCAAAACACACACTCTATCATACTTTTACAACTCGTAATGACAAGCAAAGGAGATTTTATATTGAACATAACTTCATGAAATAATGTTTTACTGTTTTAATACATGTTATAAAGTAATAAACCTTGCTTATTTTAGCTGGATTACAAAAATTTAAAGGTATGCATAGGTATATTTATAGTTTACAAACAACAGGCAGTGGAAGGCTGTTGTTTTAAATGCTATACAATACATGTTTTTTGTGATTGCAAGGACATCGTACATGTTTGCATGCAAACGGTTCGCTTGAATTTTACTCGTATATAAGGCCCTGAGTCAGCCATCCAAATGCACGTCGTAAAATATTACTTTAAACAGTAAGTCTGCAGTTCTACCTAAATCATTTGCTTACAGGTAACAAACCTGCCAAAATGGAGATGAATGAACCATTCGGTGATAAGTTCAAATGTTTACAAAACACTTGGGGTAACGCTTATCTTATAATTCCCTAAGGATGTTTTGTCCAGTCAACTACGGGTTTATTTTATAACCCACTTTGACGTTCAAGTTCACTAGATAATTGGAAAGGATTTTTTCCAGACCTGACACCAGGGCTCCGTCCCACTGACAATTAATGTTCCCAGGTTCATTTTATAAGAGGAACTGTTTTATAGAACTATTATGGCATGTGTTTTATCTTCATGCATTTCATTTAATAAATAGTTGTTACTATGACGTTCTGTCACGGTACTGTAAGCTGTAAATTTGAACTGCATTGCATTAATCTTTATGTCTGTGATATCCCTAGGGTCACCGGCTTATTGATAATTCCATATTCTTCTGATAAAGGCTGTCCCACACTTCTCGTGAACACGCCCAAATGTTCGGAGTATTTGCGAGAAGTGTGGGAGCTGCACGAACTTTTGAATACATACGGAAACATTCAGGAAAATGTTCGGCCGAATGTTCTGGCGTGTTCGCGAGAAGTGTGGGACCGCTTTAACACGCACCTTATTGATTAGATCACAGTATTTACGTAATGATAATGGCGTTATCAAGTCAATATAGCACGCAAGGTTGCCATTAGTCCCCACGAGGAGCGCCAGTGACCCAGTTCCGCGCGCACAGACCGTGCTTCCGGTCACCGCCACTCCGGACTCCGCCAGTCACCCGCCACGCCGCGCCGCCAGCCGCGCGCCGGAAACAGCTGATGGTATCGCAGTTTTGCCATCCTAACAATTTAATTGTCCAATTAGGAGATGACTATAAAAAGTTTATTTCCTAAGTAGTATAATTTATCCTGGAGGTTGAATGGTCATTATCAGGTTTATTTTATGGTTTATGTTTTTAGGTTTATTTTTATATTTTATTATATATCTCGAATTAAACAAAGCCCATTACTGCGATGGGCTTTGTTTAATTCGAGATACAGTATATAATAAAATAAAAATGTTTTAACTACAAATACAATAGTTTGTTATTGTAATTATCAGATGCAAATCCTCCAAAACTTCGCCCTTGAAACGATACGCTATTTAATTTGTTGTTGTAAAAGTATGAAATTTTGTTTTGTCGAATCAGGTAAACCTCGGGGTAAAAAAACTCAGCTGTTCCCAAACCGTCACCCGTTTTTTGGTCTATTTGAAATAGCTAAACCACCACCCTCATTAGAGAGGATTAGGAAGGGTCAACTCGCACGATCCGAAATTACCAAATCGCTACCCCCGCTCGGCTAGGCAGTCGGAATTGGGAAACTTCAGATGTGGGAGAACGGGATTTTTTTTGTCCCCGCGGTATATTGCCGTTGGTTGCAGACAGTCTAGTCTAGCGAGTTAAAGATTCTACGGCTTTACACTTTACACATAAATCTGAAGCAATTTTAATGGAAGAGAGTCATTTTTCCATTTCCTGCAATGATAAATAATTAAAAATGCTTTGCTTAATCAAATTCAGCAGACAAAACGTAACGTTTTAAGCAAGAGTCAGGGACATCATCATTAGTTTCAAAGCAAAATTACAATCGCAAGCTAATTTGTTTTATATAAATAATTAGTACTACAAAAGATTAGTTGAATACAACAATCTGTTTGTTAATGTAACAATGTTTCGTGAAGTAGGACTAATATAAATTACCAACAAATTTTTCAAAAGGCATTTTATTAATATTGTTCAGTTAATCACACAAATTTTAATAATGTGTCGTGATATTAAAAGTTCTACCTGGTCGCATTATTTTTGGTTCATTGCGATTATATCAAGAAATTTTATTACAAATAAATTAACACCTTCTTCACAATTGAAGCTGCTAAAACAAAAGATTACGAACAATAAAATTTTGGCTAAAACTAATACAGTTTACATTGAATATGAAAAGATTATTTTTTTGTTATACATCAATTTTTTTATACAAATGGTTCCTCAGAATAGATATGGTGGATTTCATACTTATCAGAGGAATATGTACCACCACTGAACACTTATTCAATGGTACCACAGGGCCGACATATCCACAGGGCGTAATAGGCCGGGGATGGCCGGGGATGGCCTAATCTACGGTGGCTACCTGGCCGAGCGGGAGTAGCGATTTGGTAATTTAGAATCTTGCTAGTTTACCCTTCCTAATCCTCCCTAATGGGTGGTGGTCAAATGGACCCAAAACCGGGTGGTGGTTAGGTAGTTCCCGAAAAACTCTCCGGGAAAAAATCCAACGAAAAGTAACTAACGATTTCGTGATTTAATATTGTATTATATCTAGGCTTACCTTAACAATCCAAAATGTTATAGATCCAAATCGATTTCAGGTCCGAAGACTCATCATCAGTGGATGTATTAGGAAACCAAGTTTTTTTAAAATTTATCATCCTTGACTGGATTTCGTCTAGATTTCACACATATATACATAAACACGCAGTTTTAAACACTGAAGAGACATTAAGACACATTATTTTATGGGATCTCCCAACCTAACCTCAAACTTATCTCGATAATGGATTGATACCACGAGGTCGACAACCGTGATTTGTGTCGACCTCGTGCTGGTATCAATCCATCATCAAGATAAGTTTGAGGTTATGTTGGGAGATCCCATAAAATAATGTGTCTTAATGTCTCTTCAGTGTTTAAAATTGCGTTTTTATGTATGTATATATGTGTGAAATCTAGACGAAATCCAGTCAAGGACGATAACTTTAAAAAATTTGGTTTCCTATATTACGTCCACTGATGATGAATCTTCGGATCTGAAATCGATTTGGATCTATAACATTTTGGACTGTTAAGGTAAACCTTGAAATAATATAAATCAACAATCCACAGGCTGCATATACTATGATTTAAAATTGATTATAAGCGATGTCTGGACCAGGTGAAACTGGCCAAATGACAACCGGGCCCTGTTTCATCGCCGGAAACGAATGTCAAACCGTGTTTTGTTTGTCAATACGTAACCCAGTTTGATTGTACTGGCCAAAAATTTGTATTGCTACTTATGTATTAGTTAGAAACCATGTTTAGATTATCAAATCTAGGGTGGTATCCAAATCCCATTACACTATTTTAAACTACCAACTAATGGTAAATACTCGCTCAAAAATACTCGAAACTCAAAAATAATTGGCACTAATCGACTCGACTCAACTCGATTAAAAAAATCACTATTGGCACACCCCTAAAAGCTAGTAATATAATGTTTCTCGAATCACAGCTGGAAAATAGCAAAACCTACCTCAACATGGTCTGTGAGTATACCATGATACAAAATATTAAATTTAGGATATGCAATTAATTGGGATGTATTTAAGTTGATATTTTGATGGGTCATACTGTTATCGTGGTCTCCTTTCTGGGTGACGAGCGTCGCCTTTTCATGCTTTATAGTATCCTATGGACGAGTTGACGTTGACATAGAAAACACAAATGACATTCGATTGCAATAAAAAAACGTGAAGTAGTTTAGGATCTTTTTCCTATTAAAATTAACTAGGATGGTCTGCCGTTACACTTTAGACGCATAATGAGCAAAGCACTCTTTAAAAATTGTCAATGATATAATTACAAGAAAAGTAGTTAATTAAAAAGCTACAACCTTCCCGTCTCATATTTGATGAGATAATATTCAATATAACCTTTTATGTTACCTAATTCATATAACATTTAAGGAATTAGAATACATAAT